>OY757927.1:46014356-46089356 GCA_963585895.1 Sepioteuthis lessoniana | reverse complement strand
TATAGACTTGAATACAATATGGGAACCAATAATCAAGAAGGCTAGGTGAAAAAAATATAATCTGAATATGAGCACAGGTAAAAAAAAAAAAATCATGCATAATAGTTGTAATTCTAGTCAAGTAAGAACATTAAGTTTATAAGTCACAAAAATTCACTCTGAATTGTCCAGCAGGACACATGGCATAATGGTTATAGGCCTTGGTTCCCTAAGCTTCTAAGGAGACAATCACATGGAGATTGCAGGTTCAATCCTGACTGCAGGCAAGTAACAATACGGGAATGCTTAACACTTGTACCTGGTTATAGAACAGGCAACCCCTGTGGATTCAACGTAGTTTGAACTTCCATGAAGGTTCCCAAGTTCAACAAACACCTAAAGACAATAGTCTGAAAACCCTTAATGATAAAAATCACCAAGCTTCCTCTTAGAAATTTAGACAACTGTATTTACCAACCTTTCAACACAACCAGAATGTGACATAAAGTCAATTTCTTAGTGGAGTTAAACTGGTTTGAATTCTGAGTTTTTCTTCTCCTATACCAGTTGCCATACCAAGGTTAAAGGGCTTTCCCTAGTATTTACCCCACATTTAAGGAAGAATCGTTGGATGTATTTGTACTATGAGAAATGCAAAGTCTCATCCAGGATTTGAACTTGGTTCTCTGATTCCATTTTCTGTGACATTACACCATGAGCACTTCTGAAAACATAAAAAGCTACCAGAGCACCACTAAAAACATAAAAAGAATAAGGAAAAATGAACTGAATAGTATAAGATAGATTGAAAGAAAAAAGAAAGATGTGTATTCTTCTTGTTACCTTATTACCACCTAAAAACATATTTGTATCATAGAGGTATTTCATATTTTATTAGAATATAAATGTACTGATGGTTATGAATAGTGTGTTGTGGTAATTATAATGATAGAGAAATCCAGTCTGAAGGAAAAATGTAATATTCCATTCAATGTTGGCTTTTTCATTAACTGATTATCAAGGTCACAGGCAAACACAAAGCAATTTCACTCATGAAGACATCCTTTTGATAGATTTGAGCAGACAAAAACAGATAGATAGATAGAAACTGAAATTGACAGACTGATATGAACAGACTGGAGTTGATAGATAGAGAGATAGTGAGAGAGAGAGAGAGTGAGAGAGAAAGGGAGGTTAAAATAAAAATGTACAAAAAAGATATAAAAGAAGAAGACAAAGAATATCAAAGCTAATTCTTCCTAACCTTCTAATTTCCTTCTTTTTCTTTTACCTCACCATCAAGCACTTTTTCCCTTCTCCCACCATTATTATTACCGATAAGTTTGGAATAATAAAGGTTATGTCAAGAACTTCTGATACCAATTGCATTACGCATGATTCAAAGAGAATAGTTAAAGGTAGCCTCATAATGAGAAGCCATGGCCTTGTGAGTGCCATTATAAGCTCTGACAATGGATTGTTTCAAAGCTATGTGTAATGGAATTAATATGACAATCACCTAGGAAATTTTGTTAAACTCTTTTTGAAGTCATTCTTCAAATTTGTTTCTTATTTCAAGCTCTGAACAAAGACAGAAAAAAAAAGGTTGATTATTTTCAAACTAAAACACCTGTAAGTGATTATATTTTTTATCATGCTTTATCTATTAGTGTATAGAGCAAATCTATGTAGCATGATGGCTAACATATGGAATTGGGACACATAGTAATCCAGTTTGAACTCCACTTGTGCATATAACGTTAACTTTTTGACTAATACCCTGGGGAAAAGTATAGATTTCTTTATCACCCCAGTTATAGGTGAAGTTGTACCACTACTGTTCTTCTACAGGGATGGTTATGGCATTAAATAATCCATAAAGGTTGATATACCAAAGAAAACAAATTGAACTCTACATGGGTAAATAAGAAATATTTTCATTTTTTACTCAGCTGATTAAAGATTACTGGGTTTTTTAAATTTACAGAATCATCCATTAACAAGTGCACCCCAAATAATTTTTTGAAAAATGTTAATTTTCTTCTCACCATCATCATTATCAACATCCTCACAAACATCAAGGCATGCTAACAGCAGATATTCATTTGACTCTCTTTCTGCCCATTTGTAATAAATTTTGGTTGATCCTCTAGACAGTATCCACACTGAGATGTTTAATGTAAGTTTTTACCTGTTGGTCAACACTGGTGTGTCCATGTGCAAGAGTCCATAGAGGAATATTGTACAATCAAAACTAATATTTGGTATTATTTATCACAATCAAATCTAATAATATTTGGTATTATTTATCACAATCAAATCTAATGATATTTGGTATTATTTATCACAATCAAATCTAATAATTTTTGGTATCATTTATCACAATCAAAATAAACATTTTAGATATTATTTATCACAATCAAGACTAATAATATTAGGTATTATTTATCACCAAACATTGAAACTTAGTGGTCAGCAATAAAATTGCATAAATACATAAAGAGTGTACACATACATATGAGAACTGTACAAATTTTTTGACTTTTGTTTCTTCATGTATTTTGTTCCAGAATTTCAATGTTGTTAACTTTTTCATGCATGATACCGAGTCATATACTTTTTGATTGTATAAAGTTTCACTGAATAAAATCTTTTAAAATATTTTACCTTTAGAAGAGAATCAACTTTTTATAAAAGATTTTCCGGAGTGTACTTACTAATGAGCAATTCTCTCTCTCTCTCTCTTTCAATATATATATATATATATTAGTGGATGAAACTGTGTATAATGTTCTACATTTGGTATCTTATGTTCCTGACTTTTATTCATAAGCAATGCTCTCTCTCTCTCTCTCTCTCTCACACACACACACACACATTGTCTCTCTTTTTCTTTCTCTCTCTCTCTCTCCTTTTTTTTCTCTAAAATGCACTTCTCTTTCTATTTCTTTCTCTTTTTCTCTATATAGAAAGGGTGGATGTTCCTAGTTCTTACTTATTGATGATTTTCTCTCTCTCTCTCTCTCTCTCTCTCTCTCTCTATTTATATATATACATATGTATATATAAATGAATGATACTATATATAGTTCTATATATGTAATAATATTCCAACATGTTTTGAAAGTTTTTAAATGCTTTCGATCAGGTTCTTCTTCTCTGTGTTTATGTTCTGAAACATCTTAATTGACAGTTGACTGTCATCCATTTCTGGTCTTTATCTTATGTGACAGGTAACTGCCATTAAAATGCTTCAAACAATTTTGACCAGTGAAATATTGCTTCCTTTTCTTCCACTTCTATTGCATTCTTATCCACCATTTGTCATTTTGTAACCTTTTACCAATTATGACCAACTAGCATTTTTTACAGTTACTTTAAGTATAAAAGACTAGATAGAATAATAAAAACTATCAAAAATTTATGAATACCTTATGATTGAAATACATTGTTTGCTTGCTTGGAATGTCAATTCTTGTTAGGTTATTTAAAATTCAAGTCAGTCAATTTTTTTACAAGCAGTTATATAGTTTCAAGTAACAACTGATGATAATCTTTTGTAAATAATCTTAACATCAAGTGGCTATTCTTAATTTGCAGTTATATGGTTTCAAGTATTCATATCAAATGCTGATAGTTTAAACACAATAATATGGTTTCTTGTAACTGTTCTTATTTGATAATGATAATCATTTGTTGGCACACACTTATATGGTTTCAAGTATTTGTATCACATGTTAATAATTTTCAAGCACATCAATCAGACCATAACAGTTACAACCGCTCTAGGTCAGAGTGGAACAGGTAGTAATTGCAGTGCAGGAGTGATTCCTAACTCCCAAGAGCCCCAAAACTAGAGCTTTAATACCCCACACAGGTGGTGTTCTGTCTATCTAATACTCAGAGAGTACAAACACATATAAAAAAGAACAATTAGAATACATTCAAGGCCAAATTGATAAAATCAGAAACTCTGTAGAAGACAGACAATCATAATTAGTATGACAGACAGTGAATGAAGTGAGCAGAATGAAGACAACCTCAAGAGCAAAATTAAAAGTTGCTAGCCAAGAAGAAAGACTTCACTAGTAGAAAGAACATTTCAAGAATAAACTCAGAAACCCTTCTGAAATTACTGACAAACCTATCCAAAAACTGTTAATGGCCATAAGAGAGGAAAGATGGAGCAAATACAACTTGTATATGGTCTTCTGAAAGAAAATACTCCTGCAATAAGGATGCTTTACAAAAACACAAAAACAATGGTTTGCTCATGTGAAGGAGACACTGACTTCTTTGAAATTGTCACAAGAGTCTTGGAAGGAGATGAATTAGCATCATATCTATTTATACTCTGTCTATAGATATAATTAAAGAAAATGTTTTGACATTGAAAAAAAAAAGCCAAGAACAGAAACTATGACAAACGCAGACTACACAGATGATCTAGCGCTTCTCTAAAATACACCAACCCAAACAGAATCCTTGCTGCATAACCTCGAAGAGACCAATGCCTCTTGTAGCAAGAGGCATTGGTCTCTACGATAATGCAAATAAAACAGAGAACATGTGTTTTAAAAAAAAACATCTCCCCTATTTGTAGCAGTGTCCAAATCACTCAGTGGATGCACCACATGTTAGAGGAGAACAATACAGGAAAGCCGCGTACTGTCTTGAACAAATCCTGGAAGCAACACAGCAGCTGTACGGCCACCAGCCTTCCATCTCCCAAACCATCCAAGTAAGACGAACAGGATATGTGGAGCACTGCTGGAGAAGCAACGACGTACTCATAAGCGACGTTCTCAAATAGACTCCTACACATAGACGTGCCATTGTTGGTCGACCCGTAAGAACCTACATTCATCAGCTCTGTGCGGACACTGAATGCAGCCTAGAAGATCTACCAAGAGCGATGGACAAATAGGGATGGATAACGCGAATAAGTCAGGGAACTCCACGTTGTTAACGTGACTTGGTGATATCTCTCTACCTCTACATTAGTATGTTCATTTCTATCCTCTTATTAAGAAAGAAATATATCAAATCTGCTTTAAAATAAAAACATGATTCAAGTAATTTACTTCAGGAATTCACTACAGCTGCTTAATATGGTAAATTTGATTGAATAATTTGTGGAGTTATAGTAATTCTTGACTATATTATTTTAAGTGACAACATACAATGTTTTATATTTGAAACATTTCTTCACCTTCTAAAAAACTGCTCATAACATTTAAACAAGAGCATTCAAGAAAAATGTACTTTTAAAAGTAGCTTTTGAAATTTCAGGGCATGCCACACACACACACACACACACACATACATATATATATATATATATAATCAAGGGATGCTCCAACTACAAATATACATAAATAACCTGTTTCGTCTTTATGACACAGAATCCAGAAGGCTCGTCTAAGTGTTCTTAATTCAGAAGGAAAAGTAAGCCAGGAAGACTCCTCAACAATAATATTAAGCAACATTTTCTCACAGAAACTCGTTGTGTTAATTTGCTGCTCACACTGACTGACATTTTTTTACTGCTCACACTAACTGACATTTTTGAGACCCTGCTACATTAGATAAAAACTATCACCTTTACAGCTACTCTTTGGCATATCCTAATTAAGAATATCAATACTCTTTTATAAATTGTTTTATTGTTTGACAGTAACGCTAGAATAAGATTTTTTTCGCTGCGATCCCTTGAATAGAAGTTGTATTCTTACTGCAGTTCTAATAAAACTGCATATGATTTTTTTCCTTCATCATTTACGTTTAAACACATCTGAAAGTCTGTAGCGGGAATCATGGTACCGGCGACTGAAGGTTGTTTTCGTATATTTATCGTATTTGTGTACCATTAATGACAGCTAAAAGAGTGCCAGATAACAGTTCTGATACTATGTAATATAGACTTGTGAATAATCTTATATATCTTCTTATGGGACATATATGCAAGAACGATTCACGACAAATTAGCAAGAATATTTTATTACCTGAGTAAACTTAACAGTATGGATAAAAACATACATGAGATTCTAAAAGAAGTAAATGAAGAGGTTACGTAGAGAGATGTTCTATTGTGTTTGATAGAGTCTTTTGTATAATTTATAGGCTGCTTAATAAATATAAACGTAAGAGAGACTAGAAGTTTGGAATGAAGGCTTGCACGTTTAAGAAATGTCATTGCGTTCAATATGTCATGAGGTTATGGGCTCACACACACGTGCGTGCTATTTAGTTATCGAGGCCGAAGATAATTTTGATATGCGCTGTCACGTTATATGCTACTTTAACCACGCACTCTCGTGGCCATTAGCAATACTATTTGGAAATGACCCCTTGTGTCACCTTGCACCAAATGGTAGAAGTCGTCGGTAGGCAAGCGGTGTAATTCTCACACGAACTCTTAAAACAGAATGAAGTTGTACCATCATATTTTCATTTGATGCCATCCACGTCCTCAAATCTTTTGCCTTTGAGATATATATTTTTTTAAATTTCGAAGCAAGAAAAAGTTGCAACTAGGTCTGGTGAGTATTGGGGTGCTGCATTTGCATTAATCTGTGTTTCACCAAAAAATACCAACCAAAAAGCATCTATATTGCTGATCGGACATCATTTAGTTTTACAAGGACCGGCAAAATGACTTCACGACTTTGGAGTGTAAATAGAATTAGCACCATTGATCCCATTCAAAATACAATTTTACTATAGGAAAATACAGTGTATGACATTTTGTTTTGTAATTGATATCATATATATATATATATATATATATATATATTGCTACATTCATAAAGAGTGCTCAATACCAGAGAGAGCAAATGTAGATGTAAGTTTAAATAGCGTAGACAGAACAGCGCTCGGTGGCGCCCAGTTTTTCGCTATTTATTTCGTTATTCAAAGTTTACACACACACACACATATATATATATGGGAAAATGATCTCTCGAGTTTCGAATGTAATTGAAAAAAAAGGCAATGTATGTATTTACCCAACCCATCTGTACGTGAAGGATGCGATACAAGGTCAATTTTTAAACGGAGTTTAACATATTTGAATTCAGAGTTTTACTTTTCCTGACTAGTCACCATAACGAGGTTGTAGATCTTAGTCTGCCCTACTATTTATCCATTGACAGGGGAATAGATGCATAACTTTGATAAGAGTATTTATTAGCGCAACATGAAATCTAAACAGCACTGTCCAGGTTTGAACTAGGTTTGCCGTATTCATTTCCCACAACGATAACCATTACACCACGAGAGCCTCCATTACACCCGGTAGGAAAAAAAAGACAATATAGATCCTGTTGCCAGGCTGTCAATGGTAACCGATCCTACAAACTTTTAAAATGGGTTAAGTGATGCATAAAAGGCAAGGATAACAAAACGAGATACTAGGCTACAATAAAATTCCAAGATGTATTATTTTGAGATGAATTTGAAAACGTTAGAAAAGCCATGGTGGTTTCAAAGATCTCTGTTTATTGAGCTGTTGATTCATTGTTGAGGAATTCGAGTGGTGTCCATTGCTAGCGAATTGGTGTCGTCAATGAGTAAGGCAAGCAGTTCGTAATCAAAAATAGTTAGACTGCTGAACTCACTAGGCGTCCCTGGGAAAGGAACTGACAAAGTAGGTGACCCACCCCAATCCTTTCGCTTCGAGCCATGCCCTCTTCTCAACGGTATTTTTCGTACGTCCCATTTACCGGACGAGTATGGCACAAAACCCTTTAAAGGTGGGTCCGGGTTTAGGGCATTCCCAAATATGTCTCCGGCCCCGTCGGCATTTCCCTAAAAAGGGACACTTCTGGAGCCAGACAATAAATCGAGTCCCTCCGGGAAGGGTTAGAACCTGAGGGTGGCCCCTTACGGTTCGAGGAGTATGTCAGTGTCGACCGTATGACGCAAATGTTAAGCCTCTTCGGCACCTGCGTCAAGTAGTCTCGACCGACTGGCGTGTCCTGAGACATGACACACCCGACCAAAATATATTTCTGGCAATTTTTAGCACATTTCTCGGTCAAGTTTCAAAATTCACTTCAAGTGTTTTCATGTGTCCCCGGCTGGCTCACTGATCAAAACGAGTCAATATCCACATTAGAGTCAGACATCGCGTCACCAGTGGCTTTAAAAAGAATTCTTCGCCGGTGGCCAAAGCTTAAAATTGTTTTCTTATCAGGATGTGAAAACAAAACTGGTCATTATACGACCAAGAAAAGATAGTAAATATTACCTGGTATCAGTAGCAGTCAGAAAATATATCCGAAACGACACACAGAATTAATGGTCTCGGAAATAGTTTTCCGTTTGTAGAGAAAATTTTCAGTCATTGTTGATCGTTATGCAATCATACCAGAGAATCCCGACTTGAGTAACTAGTGGCTACGATAATCCTCTTGTAGCAGCCACAGATCTATTTCCTTTCGCGAATCAATGCCCCCGTCAAGCGATTCGGCCACCAACTGACCAATCCAGGCAGAGCGCATTAATTCCTTCTTCCTCTCAAGAACTATTTTTTCTAGTCCCTTTTTTTTTTTTTGGTGTGTCGGCGAACAGAGAGCCATGAGCCAGCATAACAAACAGACCTATCTCACATCACTGCTACTGATTCCACTTGGAACCCCATCGCTGAAGAACACACTGCTGCTAGCTTCACACACGCTTCCTACAAACCAAGGACCAACATACTGACCAACGACACAAAAGGGATACTTTCTCACTCTTACTCCTTTACACCTGCTGCGATAATAAACCTTTCTTTGTTGTGTTGTCTAAAAGAAGTTTCGTTATTCATTGCCAAATAATTTATAGTGTTAGAGAAATTAACCATTTCCCGAAACACTAAACTCTCAAAAGTTCATTTAACAGTAAGAAAGAACAATACTTTTCATTTTGTCCTGTCATTGCCATTACTTTGTTTTAAAGATTATGTCATCCAAATGCTTTTTCACTGGGTTGTACATGCACATTGCAGCGATGTCGTGACAAATGATATCCTTTAATTCTTCATTTATCTATAGCCTACGTTTGAAGGATTGAACTCTCAGGTATCCTCAGACTTAATCCCAAGAGGGATAGATCTGGTTAGCGAGTCAGCCATGAAATGTTGCCGCTGCATTGTAATGATACAGTTACTATTTTTAAAATAAGTTTCAATCACAAATGCACTATGTTCACAATTTCACGCTATGATGACAACTGAAATGACATGATGCTCATCTCTATATATATGTGCGCGCACGTACGCATGCGTGCGTGTGTGTGTATGTGTGTGGTACTTATATAAAAAAGCGCACCACGTAAATAGAAAGTAAGAAAACTGTGAAGCTACTATGACTACATCTTCCAAGAAATGAGTTTAATAATCTAATAAAAATACATATAGTCAAATAAGATGAAAGAAAAAAAAATAAGAAAGATAAGAATTTTTTTTAAGTAAAAGTTTTGAAAGAACTTGATAAGAACAACCACCACATCAAAGAAATTTATTGATTGATTCATTCATTTATTTTTAACGGCATGTCAACATATGAAAGGTTATGCTATGTCTAGAGGTTTTGGAACCATACACATATTTAGAATTTTGTCTAGTTGTTTCATAAGAGTTCTTAATACGGTACTATCGAATACGATTCAGTTTTAAACTGATCTATTTGATCCCTAGATGGAACCCTAATAGGTACTTCTACTACAGGTTATAGTGGACCTGGGAATAATGGCAATGAAGAAATACTCCGACCTATCCAGATCTCCAGAACGGGAGCCTCACCATCAGACGCAATTTAATGTAATACCCAGAACACTACTTTGAGGGGTGATCTTACTCCTCTGCAGGGAATACAGACAGCATATTCCTAGCCCCTCCAACAGAGCAATATAACGATAAGGATTTGAAGAAAGCATTGAAGAACAAAGTTGGAAAGCTGATATTGTGACTTAGAGCCACCTCTTTACTATTCTATCTCTTACTCTTGTTTATTATATGCGTGGGTTCCGGGTAAGATTAAAAGGAATTGACGAGGAATTGAAGCAGGTGTCTTATAAGTCATTCGGTAAATATACCAAAGTCTATTCTTATTTTGAAATAGAATATTCTGTGTTGGAAATTGTCCGGGTGATTCAGCTATCCTATTTATGCAGGAGAAAAAAATCTGGAAAGTCGTGCAACCATGTTCATGCCAAGAATACCTTACTCGATAACTTTCGGAAATGGCTGATATTGTATTCTTGCTTATTACCAGGCCAAATCCCTGACCAGTGCCCGTCTCTCCGAGAGTTGAAATTCACTCACCCCTCGATGCACATGTTGAGAATTATACGGTGTTTGAACAGACTGTGTTCAATGATTTACACTACAGCTTATTAGAAAAACTTTATATGGACGAATTTTTAATTTAGAAGTCAGATCATACATGGATGTTCTCTTCGTCATAATCACTTTGGCCCTCAGGGAGAAACAGAAATGAGAAACGTGGAAAGCAATGGATAAGCATAGTTCACTTTCATAAAGACACGACGAGGTGAAAACAACCAAATAAAGATGAGTCCCTGCACTCGATGTACTCGATATAATAACCCTTGGATCAGCAAACTAAGTCCAAATTTCTTGACGAAGCTGTTTGTTGATTGATTGATTGATTGATTTTTACGGAATTTCATTCCATATGGGTTTATTTTATGCTTAGAGGTTAGGGAATCACTTTAGTTGTACGTTTATATTTGCATTTTTTGTGTAACTACACAAAAATGTTAATATAAACGTGCACTTTCGGACTAATGCTAATATATATATATATATATATATATATATATATATATATATATATATATATATATGTGTGTGTGTGTGTGTGTGTGTGTGTGTGTGTGTGTTTTGTACACAGCTATATTCAAGTAGAGTTTTTTGTATACAGCTATATACAAGTATTCTTATCAAATGCAAACAATTTACTCAGGGTTTTATGGTTTCAAGTATTCAAAAACTATCATCATCAAGGCGTAGCTACAACACAGATTCCTGGACTCTCGCCCTCTCGCCATCCGTCCCTATTGGTCATCGATCTTAGCAAGACCTCGAGATAGTATTCAGAGTCCGCAAAAAGCTGATTAATGTGAGTTTTTGCAGGTTGGCCAACACGTGTGTATCCATGTGTACGAGTCCATTGAAAAACGTCGCTTATGAGTTTGTTCTTTTTTCACTAGCTTTGCCCTGCAAGTCAAAGATGGTTTGCGAGATGGGACAATTAATTTATACACAATTATATAATTTCAAGTAATTATTTCTATTTAATAATGGTGTAATGGTTATCGTCGCAGGATATGGACACGGCGACACGAGTTCAAATCCTGGACCTGACTGATTGCATTTCACATAGCACTAATACCCTTGGGAAAGGTATGAATCCAAATATTCTCCCTCCAGCTATGGGTAAATAGTAGGGCAGACTAGGTTCTTCAGCCTTGGTTAGGCAATTAGTCTAGGAGAAGGAAAACTCTGAATTCAAACCTGTTAAACTCTGCTTAAAAAATTGACCTTGTGTCATATCCTGCCCGAGCGGAGGGGTTGGTAAATATGATTTAATAATAATCAATTTACACGAAGTTATGTAGTCTCAAGTAAGTTATAACTCTTCGTAAAAATGTATCTTCAAGTTACTATTCTTACAACTAATAATTGATAGGTTGGAGGGATGTTAAATGGTATATCAAGCTTCATGGGTTATCTAACGCCAGAGTCATCCTAGAAGGAAAAAAGTAGTTGTGCAATTTAACCCATAATTTAGAGTGTTCATACCTTTCCCAGATGCATTAGTCTGAAAGTGAACGTATTAGCGCGACTGGAGTTCGAACTCTCTTATAGTGATGTCTCAGTCTAGTACATTTGCCACTAAGCCTCCGTATAATTTACGGTTAGATAGTATCAAGCTTTCCTTTCGGTTACGAATAATTTTTAAACATTTTAAACAATTCCGTTTGTGTTTTACTTCATCCTAATGTCCTTAGGAAAATCATTATTCAAGATCTTCGGTCCCCCATCTGGTTATAAGTGAATTACAAGTCAGACTGGACTCTTTAGTCTAGGAGAGCCGAAACTCTGAACTGAAACCAGCTGATTGTATTTACCTCACTCCTCCATCACAGGCAGGGTGTGATACAAGGTCAATTTCTAGTGAAATATAACTGGTTTGAATTCAAAGTTTCCCTTCTCCTTGAGTGGTTGCCTAACCAAAGCTAAAAAAAAAAGTCATTTTGTTCTACTATTTACTCATAGCTGTTGAGGAAAGAAGAGATGGATGCATGCCTTTCCCAAGGGCATTGGCGCGAATCGAAACGCAAACATCCTCCACCAGGATTTGAAAATGGGTAGTCGTTTCCATTTCTTTCGACAATAACCATTACGCTAAACTAGCTTCCAAACTAACTGCACTTGACTTAAAAATTGACTTTGTGTCGCACCTTGCTGTGGTGAAGGGGTTGTGTGAATACAAACCCTTGGATCAAAAGTGAATGACGGAATATATGTTTCAGTGACTTGAAAACATTTCTTTTTTCTTTTTATCTTTTTCAAGCTTTCTGCAACTGATCTCATTTCTCCCATAATCTTTATGTGTTAGTTTTGATGCTTACTTGGTCGCACACTTTAAGAATTGTGTATTTTATGGTTGAACTAAATAGAACTTTATGTATCACCAATTTTCCAGCAATTTACTGAATTAGGTAACAAAAATTGTGAAGCAAAAAACATTTTCAAATATTTTAGATGAAGCATTTTCACTGTTCTTATTTTATTGCTTGTTTTATTCCAACTCATAATCCTTGCTTTTTTGATAAAGTATTTTCAGTATCTTTTTATAACAAGTTTTTTCTTTTTTTCATTATTATTGCTTTTTAGCTTAAGCATTTTTGCTATCGTTATTTTATTAGTTTTACTCCATCTTATTTTCGTTGCTTTCGTAAAAACACTTTGATTTTGAATAGCACAAACGAATGAACGAACGGAAGAGAGAAAAACTTAAATGTGTATTTAAAAAAAGAACAAAAAGAGAAAAGAAAAGTGTTAATAAGTAAGATCAAAAATAAAGGAGTAACTTCCAGCTCTGAGCCATTCTAAATTTCAACCAGAAACACCACAAAATCAGAAAATAATGTACAAAGAGACTTGAAATAACATTCCATACTTCATTTTCATGGATACTTTCTTAACTATTTCAGTCACCGAATAATCGGTGTTTAAGCATCCCTCCACTTTTCAAAACAGTCAGTAAAGTCTTCTTTTGTTATCACCATCAATTGTCTTGTCACATTTTCGTTGATCGCGTTCACAGACTGAAATCTCCCCTTCCTTTTCAATGGTGATAATTTCAAGTAACAGACGGTCACATCTGGATAGTGAGTGGCGGTGGATGAAGATTGAACAGACCTGACTTATACAATATTTTGCCAAAAATCTATGCACAAACTTTGATCTACTCACTCATTCATCGTACAAAATATAAGCTTCGTCGATGGCATCTGACAGGCCTTATATATACGAAGTTCATTCTATAAATAAAGTGAATTTTACCTCAGGAGTTTGTAAGAGGAAATACTGTTTACAATCATAGTTTTTTCAAGGAAGTCAATTGTGATATGTCATTTTATCTCCTAGAGACTCAGCATTTACTGACTGCTGCGCAAGGAACTTTTTTCTTTACAGGAGGGTCCTTTTGTTTCTACTTCATGGACTGTAATTTTTTTTAACTCTGGTTCTTTGTGGCAAAACCAATATTTAGCTCATTTATAAACATTTTTTTTATTTAGGCATGCTTCTCCGTACACATCAGATATTTATCCATAAATTACACTACTTACTTGCTAGCCATTACACCGTTATATATATATATATATATATATAGCTCGTTTTTTGTTTTTGTGAGAAATGATTGAAATTTGGATATGTATTACTGTAATTGTTTAATTATTGTTTTTTATTGTTTTTATCGTTGTCTTAATCTAAAACGGGAAGAGACCGGCACTAGCCTTACATGGGAAAAGGATATACATAGCTGAAATGACTTTCCTTCTCCCTCTCCTCTCTTCCTTTGTCTATCTCTCCTGCCTGATTGAATTTTATTCTATTTTATTTTCTTGTTGGATCTGATGGAGTCCTGTTAAAGTTCTTTTGGAGTTTTTGATTCATATCAATGTTCTAAACAGGATGGAAATAAAATTTATTGTCCTAATGTGACTGAATATTGCTTTTTTCTTAAAATAATATATATGCATATATATATATATATATATATATATATATATAGAGAGAGAGAGAGAGAGAGAGAGAGAGTAAAAGGAGCTCCAATCTCATGTCAACCTTATGGAGAAGGAAAACCCTCAAGAAGTTAACTCCGAAATCAAAACTAGAGAAGAAAGATCTAGTATCAAATCTCTTCTGACTTGTAAAAGCTCTTTGAGGGGAAAAGTCTAAGAAAAGGTACCCTGAAATAAAAACCTCATTTTGAATCGTCACCAGTCACCTTGCTCTGCTTGCCATTAGGTTGCCCCTATATAAGCTCAAAAAGTGGTATAAGTTTCCGTACTATAATTCAACGATGGACACATATCCTTCAATCTTATCATTTTATACAATTTCAGAATTTTTTCAAAAGTTTTATTAGGTATTAATCAGGACGTTTGAGCTGTAATTTAAATGATACAGATGGCTATCATCTGTCAAGATATGGAAGTCAACATTTCATGACCTAAAATAAATTCTTATCTCACCTCTTTATAACAGCTTCATTACTAAAGGTTTCATAATTTTGAAAAAATTCTCTCTTCAGATAAAACACATTTCATCGGAAAATTGTATTTTTAAATACATGAATCATTTAGTAATGAAAATGACACGAGGAGATGAAATAATTTATTTTAGGTCTTTTCCTGCTCTATTGAGCAGTGTTTGAGCACTTTCATGATTTGTGAAAAATATTTTTATAACGATTAGTTCATTCACTATATATATATATATATATATATATATATATATAAACACACTCATATATATACATATATATGTTTATACATATATATATATATACACACACACGTATATATACATATATACATAAACATATACATACATATATATAAAAATTTATTCATATATATATATATATATATAGATACGTACACACACACACACACACAAATATATATATATATGTGTGTGTGTGTGTGTGTACGTATCTATATATATATATATATATGTATGTATATATAAAGATAGATAGATATATGCATATGTATATATATATGTATACATGCATACATATGTATATGCATGCATATACATATATATACATACATATAAATACAAATATATTTATACATACGTACACACATGGATATATATATGCATTTATATAATCCGTAAGAGAAAGGCGCTTGCGAGTTCGATCTTGCTTCACCCAGCGTACCCCGCATGTCTTGCCCATCTCATTTGAATGGTTTCTGAAATGGGAGGTAGATAGCTGTATAATAGTCGTTTTGTTGGGTTACTACGTACTTCACGGATTTGTTCGAGACAGCACGTAGCGTTATTGTGAATTTCCATCAAGTTTTTTCTAAATGCGTTTTGTTTGTGTCCATCTGGTGCATCCATATAGTAGTATGGACACAGCTACGGCTGGGAAGAAATGCTGTTTTATCTTATCGGATAGATTGGATTTTCATATGATCGTTTGCTGATGAATAGCATCAGCAAACGATCATTTTACTCGCTTTAGATAGGCATCACTTTCAGTCGATGAGATGTTGCTGCTGAGGTATGTTATCTTGTCTACTAATTTTAGTGGCTTAGAGTGAAGATGGTTCCTTTTCTTTTTAAACACATGTATTCTGTTTTATTGGCATTCATAACAGCCTCTTGCTGTTTGCTCTTGGGATTCTGCTTGGGCAAGTCTATCAGCGAGAAGTGCAACGTCATCTGCGTAGTCTGCGTCAGTCACTTTTTGCGGGATACCGTCAACCTCTTACTTTTTCAAAACCATTTACTCTTATTAGATCTATGGATGTTTTAAGAATGTAATCTAGGCAAAGTATAAACAAATATGGTGCTAATATATCTCATAGAAAAAACTCCAACAACAATGTCGAAGAAGTCAATGTCTCCATCAGGTGAGCGAAACATTGCTTTCGCGGTTTTGTAAAGCATCTTTATAACGCTAACAATTTCTTCGAGAAGACCATATTCAAATAGTATTTGCTCCATCTTCGAACTGTAGTGTTTCCTCGTGATTCTTTGCTCGCACTCCTTCGATGATTCGGGGGAGTCCTCGTGGTGTAATGGTTTAAGCGATGGACTGTTGAATCGTATTAAGTGAGTTGGAACTCCAGTCGTGCTAAGACGTTCACTTTCGGACAAATACCCTTGGGTTAAATAGTACCACCAGTTTTCTTCAAAAAGGGTGGCTTTGGCATTGAATAACCTTCGATAGTTGATATACCATTAACCAAAGAAACCAAACCAAACCATCCTTCGATGATTCGATGGCTTATCAGGATCTGTGAGTTTGTGGAGAGATTTCTCCAAAAGCCATTTTTATTTTTTCAGAGAATTTTCTCGACTTCGAGTCAAATACGACAGAGAAGAAGGGTATTATAAACCTTAACAGCTATTGCAGTAGGAGTTATGCCTCTATAGTTTTTAGTGATTCTAATGTTGCCTTTCTAGTTAAGGGAAGGATGCAACCTTTCGTCCATTTCTCTTTTGTGATTTTTTTATAATCGCAGACGTATGTCGTCAACTTTTCTTGTCTTTCAAGTTTCACGAGTATTTTATCGAGAGCAGCAGATTTTCTGATTTAATTTTTTTCAATACTGCGCCAGGTTCTTCCTCGGTAAACTGGCCTAATTTGATGTTTAGTTTGCCATTGATAATTTTTGTCACTGATTTCAGGAGGCTTTATGAGCATATTCTGGAAATGTTCTTTCCACTAGTGAAGTTTTTATTCTTGGCTTGAGCTCTTGGTCTCGCATACGAGTAGCTCTTCCTGCTCATTACATAAACTGTATGTCATGCTATTCAGGATTGACTATCTTCTACCGAATTTCTAATTTTATCGATTTGGCCTTGAATGTATTCTAATTGTTCTTTTTGGTATGTGTTGAGTAGTTCTCAGTTGGCTTTCTTATGTTTCTACTGGTTAGCATTCGTTGGCTTCTTTTTTGAGTAAGTATGCTTTTTTTTAATTATCCAGTTTCTTCCTAGCTTCTAGTGACTCCCATGGGACTCTATATTTGGCTCTTGGTTTGGTTGGCATACACTCTGCTGCTGCTTCAATGTGAGTGGTAACAACATTTTCATATTCTTCACTCGGAGTATGTGTTTCATACATCTCCGGAAGTGTATCAAATTTGTTTCGTAAAGTTACCGAATATTTATTTTTTATAACTCGGTTGGTAAGTGAAGACCAGACATAACATGTGGTTTTGACCGTTTGTTTCTGATTTCTGCGTGAACTCAGCCTGAGACTGTGATTAGAAAATATTCCTTCAAAAGAAAAGTATGCATCGCAATTTACTGCACTGTTTATTTACTTCTTGTTTATGAATATATAATCAAAGTATGTTTTTGCAGTATTTGAGTAGGTGTAGGTCCATAGTTTTCCCTCCTTTTTTAAATTTTTTATTTAAAAAAAATTTTTTTGAATGAAAAACTGTTTTTGATTGAAAAATCTGATAGATATCGATATTTCTATTTGACAAGTTGTGTAAGCGAAATTTAAAACTGACATTTTTAGTTATTTGAGCATTCATATTTCCACCGACGATTTGAATGCTGTGTTTGGGAAAGTGTCAAGCAAGGGAAGATATTACACCGTAGGAAGTTGTGATATCCAATTAATCACTGGCATTTGAGGGGCTGTAGCAAGAGTCGATGGTACTGCAGGGGTTGCCACTCATTCTTCTCGGTTCAGTTCTCTCGATGTTATTTAGTGATTTTATGGCACGAGGACTGAGAAGCATTCCTACACTTTCTATAGTGGCATAGACGAAGTTTTTCCACGTAGATGACAAGTCAAATGTCCAACCATTATTGGTATCATTGCATTTTGATTTTAGTTCACAATGGTAATATCTATGTTCTTACATGCAGTCCATGTCTATTTTTTGGCAGACTGTAGATGCTGTAAGCTCTAGTTAGTGGTTTAGTGTGTTTAAAATCCGAACATTAAAAGTTGCTATGTTAACAATGTTTTTGCATCTCAGTAAACATCAAACTTGGACAGTTTACGTAAAAAGAGCGAAGAAAAATTAAGAATAGAAATACAGCAGAGCTTGATGAAATACCTCCAGAAGTATGGAAGACCAGGGAATTAGACGACAAACTGCTCCAATACTATAATGGCGTATATAATAAAAACGCAATAGACAGATGGACAAAGGGATGCATCCTCCCTTTCTCTAAGATGGGTGACCTCGGATTAGCGAAGAACTACCGAGGTATAACCCTTACATCCATAGTGGCCAAGATCTACAACGCAACTGCATAGAACCAAAAATTGAGAAGATGCGTAGAAAGAAACAAAATGACTTTCGGAGAAATCGATCAAAGACATCACAAATTTTGACAATCCGTCGAATTCTAGAAGGTGTACGTGCAAAAATCTAGAGGAAACAATATTATTTGTCGACTTTTCCAAGGCGTTTGACTCCATACACAGAGGGAAGATAGAGCAAATACTACTTGCCTACGACCTACCCAAAGAAACCGTCGCAGCCAAAATGATGCTATATAAAAACATGAAAGTAAAAGTCCGCTCCCCGGATGGAGAAACGGACTACTTCAACATCGTTGCAGGTGTGCTGCAAGTAGATACATTAGCCACATGCCTCTTTATCATCTGTCTAGACTACGTGCTTTGAACATCTATTGATAAAATGAAAGACAACAGTTTCAAGCTGACAAAGGAAAGAAGGAGAAGATACCTCGCAAAAACAATTACGAACGCGAACTACACCGATGACCTAGCGCTTCTGGCAAATACAACCGCCCAAGCTGAAACTCTGCTACATAGTCTGGAACGAACAGCTGCTGGCATAGGCCTCCATGTCAACGCAGACAAGATGGAATACATGTGCTTTAATCAAAGAGGCAACATCTCCACACGAAATGGTAGTTCTCTGAGACTAGTCGACAAGTTTACCTCCCTTGGAAGCAGTGTCTCATCAACCGAGACAGATATCAATGCGTGACTAGCAAAGGCATGGACAGCTATCGATAAGCTATCGGTCATATGGAAGTCTGACTTGACCGATAAAATAAAACGCAGTTTTTTCCAAGCAGTAGTCGTGTCGATACTGCTGTATGGATGCACTACATGAACGCTAACAAAACATATGGAGAAAAAGCTTGACGGTAATTACACAAGAATGCTGCGAGCAATATTGAACAAGTTCTTGAGGCAGCACCCCAAAAAGCAGCGACTGTACGGCCACCTACCACCCATCACGAAAATATCCAAGTTAGACGAACCAGACTTATGGGGCACTGCTGGGGAAGAAGGGACGAACTCATAAATGACATATTCCTGTGGACCTCTTCACATAGACGAGAAAATGGGGGGAAGACCAGCTGGAACCTATATACAACAGCTCTGTGCCGATACAGGATGTAGCCTTGAAGACCTGCTGGGAGCGATGAACGATAGGGATATGTGGCAGGAGAGGATCAGGGAGATCCGTACTGGAATTTTGGTTTGCTTTTGGGCCCTGTAGCTGATTTTTCGAACCTTGAAATTAGAACTCCTTAGCCGTACGTATCTCTTGTTTACCCACGCGAAGGACGATGCAATTTAGATGTACGGTTTGTTTGTTGGTTTTTTTTTTTTGGGGGGGGGGGTTATGGATAAGATTGGCTCATTCTGTTAGGGTGGGTAGTAAAAAAAGTCCAAATAAATATAAATAAATTTCCCTGCAACAAACAACACAACCCCTGAGGATGACCAGTTAAAATGGTCGAAAGCGCTAGGTCTACTGTTTGGCACTTTCTTCACCACCTTGACTCAGATATAAGAAAAATAACAAAAAGACTCGAACGTCTTCACTGGAAGATTTTGAAAAGGAAACAATCCATGGTCTTTAGGGGCCTAATGAGTTGAGTTTTCGCCAATGGTCCGGGAGACCGGGGTTCAATCTTAGGTCGAGTCCTACCAAAGATTCAAAAAGTGGTACTTGATACCGCTTTACCTAACGCTCAGCATTATAAGGTAAGGATTAAGGGTAAAGTAGAGCAATCCAGGGAATGGAGTAGCGCCCTCTCCGATACCTTTGTGTACTAGCTATCGAAAAGGAGCCTTCGGGTCACCCTTGACTAAGGTTGACTTAGTATGTATATATAGAGAGAAAGAGAGACAGAGAGAGAGAGAAATTGAATAATTATTAACATTTATTGCTGATGGTAATTATTGTAGTGAGTTCAGTCTTTATTGGATAATCCTGAAGTGTGAGACTAAATTAATATTAGATAGATAGATAGATATTACCTAAATGATTATAACGCATATAAATAAATATATAATATAGCATATATAATTATATGTTTATTCCTCGTGTTCTTCTGAACTGTTACGTGTGTGTGCTTATTTGTAGATGCGTATTTGTATATAACATGCATATTAAGCATATAAAATACAATCTCATAAAGGATTTATAACCTTAATATTTTTGTATAAAAGTGCCTATTTAAATTAAACTTAATTGTTAACTTTACTGAGTACACTTACACATACTAGCAAACCTTCGTAAACACAGATACACGTACAACATTGTATATGCGTTTCATAAATGCGGGCATGCGCATGCGCATGCGCGTGTGTATGTATTTGTAATATTTTCAGATTTTTATTTCAGTCACTGCTCGGTTACTACTGAGTTGTTGTTTGGTTTTTGTTTTTTGTTTTGTTTTTTTGTTTTGTTTGTTTTTTGGGTTTTTTCATAATGTTGGATAGGTGGTCCCACTTTTTTTAAGTTCAAGATTTTAGACGATAAAGGTCAGATCTAATGACATTCTGCTTCAACATTTCAACGAAAAAACTCCCTTTTAATTTTATTTACTCTCTACTTTTATACAAAATAAAAACAAATAACGATGGAAATAATATCCAGTCAGGTATGCCGTTGATCTCAAGCGTCCGTTATTTGCAAATAGAACGACTAAGCATGTGAAAATCAAGTGCATATTGCAAAAAGAATATATGTCGTCTTTTCCTTCATATTTTCTCTCTCTCTCTCTCTCTCTCTCTCTCTCTCTCTTACACACACACACACACACACTTTAACTCCAAAAGTTTTTCTCTCTCTTGCTGCTTTTGTCTTTCTTCCTCTCTCTTTTACGCCCTCCCTATCAGCTTATTTCCCCTCTCTGTGTCTCTCTTTCCCTTTCAATTTCTTTTTTTTTTTCTTTTGTATCTCTTTTTCTCTCCCAATCAGTTTTTTTACTTGTCATCTTTGATTTTTATCTTTTCTATTTCTAATTCCCTCTCTCTTTGTGTATTCACTTCCTCATATGTGTGTGTGTGTGTGTGTGTGTGGCGGACAAAGGTGTAAATGATTGAATAAAACACTGATCTACAAATAAATGAATGAATTTTTATTTCTTTAACTTGAGTGAAAAGTTAAAAATCTTTTCCTGTAAGAAAAGTTAATATTTACCGGTGCATAAGTAATTCTAAGAGAGAAAGTGAAGATTCATGCATGAAATGTAGCAGTTATTGTTAGCTTAAATTTAAATGGATTAATTGTGTATGTGTAAAAGATCATTGTAAGGGTGTAACTATAAAGTGGAAGAATAACGATATGACGTTAATGTCAGTTTGTAAGCAAAATGAAACAATCAGCAAGCGAGGTATTTTTGGCAATAGTAGTTATAATACATCTATGTTAACACTAATATTTCCGCTCAATTTAAGATGGTTAAGCAATGTTGAAATTAAATGCATTCTTGAAAGAAAAGGAAGTTAAATTTTCACACAAAAGAAATAAACCAAAAATTGAGTAGATACGGAATAATTCCGCACCAATTGAAGAAAATATTTATTTCTTGGCTATTTATAAGATTTAAGTAGGCTCGAGATTAGATTTTTTAAAAGTTGATGATTCATCTATGATTCTAATAGGTTAAAAAATATTTTTAACAATTTTAGAGAGAAAAGATTTATTAAATTATTTTGAGTTTCGATCCTTCAAATTTTTCGCAGTAAGTCAAATATCATCGTTCATGAATTCTCAAAGAAATTTTCAAACAAGCGAATAAACAGTGATTAGTCATAAAATACAAAAATACAGACACAAAAATAACAGATTCTCAAGTCTATTTTTGCACAAAAATTAACTCTTTTTTAAAGTGGAAATCAATTGATTTCCTATATATAGATATATATATACAAATGGAGTTTGGGGATTGTCAGTTTCTTTCCAATGCGATCATCCGACCAAGATCATTGATAGATAGACTTGGTCTGATGATGGCATAGGTAAGAAACTGACAGGCACCGAACATCATTGACTGTATCCACACACACACACACACACACACACACACATATATATATATATATACATCACCGATATTGAGAACTCAAAAACTATAGCAAACAACATAATTAATTGAAGCTGGAAATAAATAAATTTTAAAAAAAAACAATTTTTTAAAATTTTTCTGAATTTTTCCATTGAATTTATACTCTGCATTGTTGGTTTTGTGCTAAAATTATTTTAATCTCGCTAAAATATATGTTTTGGGGCTATTCAAAACAGTTACAAAACAAACACAGGGTTAAACAGGAATCACTTATAAAATTTCTGATGCCTGAGAAATGCAAACTATATAAAATTTACAGAGGAATGTCTGATGTGTACGGAGAAGCATGTTTTAGTAAAAAAAAAAGTTTGGAAATGGTTTAAACATGGGTTTGCCACTACCAGTCGAAAAGACTGCGATAGAAACACACCGACTCTTTGATAAAGAAAATGTTCCTGGAGGAGCGATCTGTAACGATTATGCTGATATTATTCTAAGGATCCATAACTTGGTTTCCTTGAAAAGGAGTAATTGTAAACAATGATAAATAGAATATTTATCATTCGTTTGGTAAAATTCACCTTATTTATTGAACGCACCTCACATATACGTCATTCATTCAAAAAGTTTACAGACTTTTTTGTACAGGGATTTAAAATTGTCGTAGAATCGGGAAAATTCAGTATGTTATTGTTGTACATCTTATGAGATGGCTGACCAATTTTTAATATTTCAGGTTCAAATGAACAGCTACAGCACCAATTGGAATACACCCTATAAAAGCCTGATTGTCACAGTTGGTGAATTTCAAAAATGCAATCTGGACGTGAGGACACTTTAGAAGAACGATATGCAATAAAATTGTGTTTTAAACTTGGAAAAATGCTACAGAAACAACGTATGGAATGCTTCAGACTGCTTTTCGAGAATCTTGCATGAATTGAGCATCAGTTTTTGAGTGGCATAAGAGATTCAAGGAAGGCAGAGAGTCTGTGAGGGAAGATGAGAGGTGTAGCAGGAGTAAGTAAGTCAATACACCCGAATTGATTGGCCAAAGGGCTAGGCTTAGGGTTAGGGTTACTAGGTTGAGGTTTCAAGAGAGTTCAGGAAGAGATTCCGTCGGAAGAGACCAGCACTCTTTAAATCGGGTCAGTACCATTACCAGCAGAACAATGCACCAGTCCTCAACTCCATCCTTATCACAGATTATTTGAGCAAGATGGGCATCAAGACAGTTCCTCACCGTCCCAATAGTCCAGACCTTGCTGCCTGTGACTTTCGCTTATTCCTTAAGCTGAGAGGCTGTCGTTATGAGACAATTGAGGAGATGAAAGAGGCTGTGACGAAGGTCATTGACAAACTCACACAAGAGGACATCCATGGGGCCTTCCAGAAGTTGTTCGAACGGTACAACAAGTGCATTGCAGCCAGAGGAGATTACTTCGAAGGGGACTAGAATTTCATGTGGATACTATCAATAAAAGTGTCCATACGAAAAAAGTCTGGAAGCTTATTTAATGATCATCCTATATATATATATATATATATATATGAAAATCACACACACACACACACACACACGTGTGTGTGTGTTCGTGTGTGCTTGTGTGAGTGATTTTCATTCTTCCCCTACTCTATTCTCCCGTTTTCTTTGCAGCCTCTCTCTCTCTCTCTCTCTCTCTCTGCTTTTTTTTTTCTTTTATTTTTCTCCCTTTCTGTATTTCGTTCTCTTACAATAGATTTTTGCAATTTTCAAACTTCATTTATTTTATTTCATTTAATCTTTTCTGTAGTTTTGTTTAAATTTTCAATAAAATGTTTGACTTGATAATTGATTTTCTTTCGACGAAATATTTCTATTTAAGCCAGATGGTCTTGTTCATCCCTAACAAATTGGAAACAAATATATATATATATTTTTTTTTTATCGAAGATAATCATGATGACAACAATTTTTAGAATGAGCATTTAATCGAAAGAATAATTGTTACTATTAATTGATATAGACTTGATCGAAGCAGAATTTTCCTTGAAAAAGATCTTGCAATGGCATTTAAACAAATATCTCTTAATAGTATTTAAACAAACATATTTTAATGGTATTTAAACAAACGCAATGGTTTTTAAACAACTATCTTTTAATCCCAGCTATGGGCTAATTACCACCAAAGCTGTTCAAAAAGAATGGCTTTGTAATTGAATTGATAAAATTAATATGCCACTAAACAAAGAAACTGATTCAAAAACCATCTTGTAATGGTATTTTAACAATCATCTTGTAATTGGATGATTTTTTTGATTTACAAAAGATAGGGACAACCATTTGTATAAATGTTATTTATGGAATGCCCAGTGAAACGTTATCTTTATTCTATAGATATTTTGAGATTTTTTTACCAACTTTTGTTAAGGTTGTTGCAGAGGTCAGATAAATATACCGGTCCCCGCAAACTTTTGAAATATAAGTGATTGACAACGAACTAGGCAAGAATGACAAGACTGTTGCTTCGAAAGGCCAAATTTTATTGTGGCGAATCGTAAATCGAAATAGCGTACGGCTAATAGTCGCCGCGGCCGAATGGTGATCGTTGGAGCAGGATCTAGTCAGTGGTGAAGGTCTGGATAGCTGTTACAAGACTGGTAGTCGTTGGATTGGTGGTCACTGGCGCAGGATTGGTATCTGCTGGTGCAGGAAGGTGGTTGCTGGTTCAGGACTGGTATCTGCTTGTTCAGGAATGAGGTGACTGGTTCAGGACTGGTAGCTACTGGTATCTGCTTGTTCAGGAAGATGGTCGCTGGTTCAGGACTGGTAGTTGCTGGTATCTGCTGGTGCAGGATAGTGGTTGCTGGTGCAGAACTGATAGTTGCTGGTGCAGAACTGGTAGTTGCTGGGGCAGGGAGGTAGTTGTGCTGCAGGAAGGGGGACGTTGGAGCAGGGCAAGTAGATGCTGGTGCAGAACCGGTAGCTGCTGGTAGTTGCTGGTGCAGAAAGGTGGTCGCTGGTTCAGGACTGATATCTGTTTGTTCAGGAATGTGGTAGCTGGTTCAGAACTGGTAGCTACTGGTATCTGCTTGTTCAGGAAGGTGGTCGCTGGTGCATGACTGGTAGCTGCTGGTGCAGAACTGGTAGTTGCTGATGCAGGGAGGTGGTTGTGCTGCAGGAAGGGAATATTGGAGCAGGGCTGGTAGATGCTGGTACAGAACTGGTATCTGCTGGTATCTACTGGTGCAGGAATGTGGACACAGGAGCAGGGCTGGTAGCTAATGGTGCAGAACTGGTAGTTGCTGGTGCAGAAAGGGGGTCGCTGGTGCATGACTGGTGGTTGCTTGTGCAGGGAGGTGGTCGCCGATGCAAGACTGGTAGCTGCAAGTGGTAGCCGGTGAAAGAAGGTAGCTGCTGGTGCCGTCTCAGAGGGTATTAGGTTAGACTTTTTGAGTTAGACCTGAAAAGTGTTGTTAGATTGAGAGGCTGGTAGTTGTGTCTGCTGTGTTTTCAGGTTACTTCTGGAGGTGTTATGAGGGTGACGCGAATTTAGCAAAATTATGCGTAACGAATTCGTTACAAAATGTCGCATAACATTGTAGCTGAAGAGTATCGTTATACAGGTACTGTTATAAAAGGTTAACGCAGAAATTAATTATAAACAAAACAAACAAAAAAAAAACCACATAAGAGGTTGAATTTAACAGACGTTATCTTTTCATGTATCATTTTGATAATAAGCAAACATTTTCTGAATATATCTTTATGTGAGTAATAATTTGTGAAGTTAAACAGAGTACATAAATTTTTTTAGTATCTTTTTTTTTAATTGCTTACTTGCATGTCAGTCCTGAATTATTTTGAAGATAAAGTTTGGGTATCGTCGTAAAATTCAGAATATATTTTTGGAGAATCTACGGGCTGGGTCGTTTCTTTTTTACAATTGGACTGCTACAAAGTAGCACTATAGAGAGCTGGTATTCAGATCCACCTGTTTTGGACAGCAAAATTGAGAAAAGTTATTTTTGGAAATCATGACATGCGTGGATTTTTTCTATTTTTAGATTTGGTGAAACTTTTGAGTTAGGAACAATTACAGTGGTATAGTTTTACAAGCAGTTGGTTTGAAAAAGGAAAATATTTACTAAGGATGAATTCTCTCTCTAGAATCTAATCTTCTTCCTTCCGAAATTGCTCTGTACTGTGCTTAAAAATTGATCTCTCGTCAGATCCTGCCTGTGGCGGAAACGTTTTGCAGAGGCATGTAATTGCATATGCTGTACAATTTAAACCTGTTCAAATTTCTATTTATCTGAGCAACATGTATTCCAAATATTGGACAAATTAGATAATATTCTCTTCTTTTGCATAGTAAGAAGCTAAATCATGTGGTGAACTACTTCAAGTACTATGTTTCGTTCCTAAAATATATTGTTCGTATTAAATTGATATTAAAATAATCCTTATACTATTGTTAAAAACTTTGTTTAGATTAATAGATTAATGATTTTATTTTTTTTTAATAAACTACGAAAGTAAAAAAATAAAACCAATGATAAAATACAAAAATAAAAGGATATATCTTACAATTCCACTTCCGTCGAAAGAATGACATTCTTTTCGGGTCTCGTCAATCCACCAGATAAGACATGTATTTTGTAGTCTCTCTAAAGGATCAGTCCAGAATCTACAATCTTCATCGTAATTCATTTGTTAAATTTTCAAAAATCTTTTTTTCTTTCTTTTTTTTTTTTTTTTTTTTTACAAAAGTTGAAATTAACTCATTTTTGAACTGATTAAGATAATCCACCAACTATGTATAATATTATAAATATCGAATATATAAAGGCTTCTTTTGTTAGATTAGGATAAGTCAAGTTATTGTGGCCCACCATGTAGGAATGGATAAAAAGAATTTTACAGAGATACTCGATCCAGCCCGAATTGACGTCACAGTCGCTCGGGACATGCAGTTAAACGTGTGAAGGCTTTAAGAAGATTATATTCTAAATATAATTTATATCATCTGATCTTTACTTCTTGAAGTTGCCATGTCTTAAGATAAGAATATGTTGGGCGAAATTAGACGAAGGAAAATAAAACACGTGTGCTTCTTGAAAAGGAGAATAGAAGATTAATTTTATTTTACAAAAAGGAGAGTTACACAAAACAACCGCTTGGGTTATCTAACTTGATTTACCTCTTTTTAACACCCGCGTATGCTCTCATATTGATACTTGTAATTATTTCCATACATATGAGAACACAATCCAAAAAGAGTATAAAGTCCAAATAAAAGTCTTTTGAATCTCTTTAGCTTTAATTTTGTCATGGGTTTTGTCATTATGTCAGCAATCATTTGTGTGATTGGACAATAGATAATCTCTATTTTCTTCTTGTGTAATGCATCTCTGATGAAATGATATTTTATATCGATATGCAAACACTTCTGTCTATTTACAGGGTCCTTAGATAGAGCGATTGCATCTTCGTTATCTCCAAGTATTTTTGCAGGTTCATATCTCTGTTGAGGGTCCATTCCATTTAATAGCTGAAGTAGATATAAACTCTCTTGTGTTGTTTTAGCTAGAACCATGTACTCAGATTCACAGGTGGACAGTGCAATTGTAGGTTGCTTCTTTGTCTTCCGTGAAATAGGCGAGCTTTTTTATTTAAATAAAAACAAAATCCTGTTGTACTACGTCGATCACTCTGATCAGACACCCAATCTGCGTCGCTGTAAGCTAAGATCCCTAACTCCTCACTTTTCTGGTAACGCAGTTCGTATTGGGATGTACCTCTTTAATACTCTAGGATATGTTTTGCTGCTACCCAATGCTGTTGACGTGGCTCTGATAGATACTGTGATAATTTACCTACTGCATAACTCAAATCTGGTCTTGTACATGTCTTTAGGTAGATTAGGCTACCAATAATTTCACAGTAATTTCTTGAATCAACAGGGTCACTGTTGTTTCTAAGATCCATTTTTATTTCGCATGGTGTTGTTCTTGGTTTGCAGTTTGACACATTAAATCTTTCCAACACCATTCCTACGTATTTGATTTGATTCATTTTAACACATCCTCGTGTTATGTGAAAATCTATCCCAATGAAATGGTTGAGTTTTCCCAGATCTTTCATTTTAAATTCAAACATCAACATTTTCTTGACGTTACAAAGGGAGATAACTTTTTCAGCTGCGATGATTAAATCGTCAACCCAGGATACGATTAATAATCTCTCATTTTGTTTCATATAGACACAGTGGTTGCTGGATTTTGTATAAAATCATTCCGGATGAGGTATTCATGTAACATTTTGTTCCAGTTTCTGCCTGATTGCTTCAGCCCATACAGAGATTTGTTTAGTCTGTAGACTAATCTATTTGTTTTAAATCCTTCTGACTGCTCCACAAAAATCTCATAGTCAATTGGTGCAAGCAAATACGCCGTTTTTACATCCATCTAGTGGACGATCATATCATATTGCACCACCATTTGCATCAA
Source organism: Sepioteuthis lessoniana (assembly GCA_963585895.1). NCBI lineage: Eukaryota > Metazoa > Mollusca > Cephalopoda > Myopsida > Loliginidae > Sepioteuthis > Sepioteuthis lessoniana. The sequence continues at coordinate 46,060,306 of OY757927.1, read as the reverse complement.
GATGCGTATTGAGGTGATGCTTGCAGTAGGGGAGAAGGTTTCTCCATAGTCTATACTCTTTTTCTGGTTGAATCCTCGACCAACGAATCTTGCTTTATATCTTTTGGATCCATTAGGGTTTTCCTTAGTGGTGTAGACCCATTTACTACCTACTTTTTACATTCAGGTAAATTTTTCAATTCAAAAACATTATTTTCCTTTAGGGATTCCAGTTCTTCATGCATCGCCTCAACCCAGCAGTGTGCATCTGAGGAGTCTATTGCTTCTCTATAAGTTCTTGGTATATTGCATGTGGCTTTATAACAATAGTCAAAGTTAATCAATGCATGATCACTATCATCCTCAGAATTTATAATTTAGTCATTTAGGTATTCAGGAGGTTTTCTTTCCCTTCTGGCGTAATGTCGAAGCTTACTATCTTCCTCGGTCTGTGCAATATCCAGTGTTTCTGTTGTCTTAATTTGTGGGTCTGGGGTTGTAGCTGATGTGTTGTTTTGTACATACCTCTTTTGGGGGAAGTAATCATCATCATCATCATCAGTTGCATAGGTCTGGATCTGTTGATTTGTCACACTGCTAATAAATTTTATTAGCCTGTGTTTGAGAACTCTGATATCCTCAGGATAAAAGACTAAATATGCAGGACTGTTTCTCTCATACCCAACGAATATCACTTTTTCACATTTCGGATCTAGCTTCTTCTTTAAGTTTTTGTATGCATAACATGTTGACCCGAAGATGTTCATCTTTGATAGATCAGGCTTCCTTCCTGTTATCATATAGTAGGGAGTTTATTTTAGACGGTTGTAAAAACATCTGTTTCTGATTACTGCAGCTATCATTACAGCATAAGTCCATAAACTTTTAGGCAAGTTGTTTTCAATGACCATGCATCTAGCCATTTCAAATAGGGTTCGCCGATTTCTTTCTGCTGTCCCATTTTGGTGTGGTGAATGAGTTTCGTGTCGAATACTATTATCACAGAGTAATCTCTGAAAATCATTCAACTTGAATTCTGATCCGTTATCAGATCTTAGGGATTTTATCCTTCCAGGGGCGGGGGCAGTATCAGCGATAAATTTCTTTGTGGTAGATACAGTGTCTTTTTTTGTTTTTAAAAAATACACAAATATTGCTCCGGAAAAATCATCAGTAAATGTGATTGCATATATGTGCCCGTTTATGTCTGCTGGTTCTATAGGGCCAGCTAAGTCAGTGTGTATTAATTCAAAGGTAGATACTGCACGTCTGTCAGGTTGTCTATTTCTGCTCTGAGAAAATTTTCCCTGGATACAGATTTCACAGTTCTTGTTTAGAGAACCTATTTTTTCTTTAATTTTTATTCCATTAACCACATTTGGCAATTTTCTAATGTCATCGTAGTTGCAATGACCAAGTATCCTATGCCAAGTATTTATATCATAGCAGCCCTGGCAAGTATCTTCCGATTTATTCGTTGTAGACATTAAATCATATAGCCTGTTGTGGACGAATATATCAAATTTTGTTCCATTTTACGAATCAGCTCATTCTTGTTTTTCTTAAATGTTATAGTCGCCCCGTTTACCGTGGCAGACTTGACAGAAAATATATCCTGTGGGTAGGAGGGTATAAATAATGCCCCTTTTAAGGTGAATGACTCCATGGTTCCATTTGCATTCATCAGGCAAATCTCATCGTTACTTCGTTTTAAAGCGACCCCATTCGTCTTAGTACCGTCAACCATTTCTATAAAATGGTTATCAGGTTGGAATTAGTCATCAAAATTTTTGAATCTCTCAATATCCTTGAAAATGTGTGAGGTAGCCCTCGTATCAACCATAATTCTCTTGCTTTCAATAGTTCTTTGGTCGGTCATTTATTTTAAAAACAAATGAACTATCTTCTTCTGCTGCTGCTTTGATGGTATCTCGCTTTTTATAGCGGCATGACTCCCTCACATGGGTCTGACTTTTGCAGTAGTTACACCACTTTTTATTTTTCTTGAAATTGTTTGGACATATTTTTGCTACATGCTCTTTTCCATTACACTTAAAACACGAAACTTCGTTACTCATTTTTGAAAATGAATTGGTTAATTTCATAACATTGTCATCATTTGAGTTTTGATGATATTTATCCGTATCCTCGAAACTTCGAAGTTGCGTTTTGAATTCGGAGAACGTTAGCTCCTTACTGCTATGAGTCACATATATCGAAAAAGCATTAAATGTTCAAGGTAGTCCTTTTAGAACTATAGCGATTATTAAACCATCTCTTAATGTTTCTCCGGCATTTCTTAGTATCGTTACTGTTGCTTCTGTTCTAATGATGTAGTCGGTAACAGTTTCAATCTGTTCCTTTCTTAGTGACGTTAATTCGGTACATAAAGAAATAATTCTTGGTTTTCCCTTACCTGCGTAATGGTCACATAATATCCTCAGAGCTTCTCTTCCATTGTCCGAAGCTTCTCTCATGATGAGGGGCAGGCTTTTGTCATCCAGGAATTGTATTAGTTCATTATATGCTCCCTCATTCCTTTCTGTATCTGTTTCGTCTCCGTTAAGGGTTTTTTGCCTAAAATGGTGTCCTTTAAACCTAATGTGTGGAGGTATCCTAAGAACTTCGTTTCCCAAATTTCATATTTGGTCTCATCTCCGTCAAATAATAACCTACTCCACCGACTTCCATTATCTCTTCTGCTGGGCCCATAACCTGTTGAAGTTGCCATGTCTTAAGATAAGGATATGTAGAGCGAAATTAGACGAAAGAAAATAAAACAAGTGTGCTTCTTGAAAAGGTGAATAGAAGATTAATTCGATTTTACAAAATGGATAGTTACACAAAACAACCGCTTCGGTTATCTAATTTTTTATTTTTAACATTACTCACTGAATCCAAAAACATACATGTGGTAAATGGATGGAACTTCTGTAAATATCAATATATCTAGCAACCAATATCCAGTTTTGTAAGTCTGTTGTACATTTCACCACTTCCAATAAATGACAAATTTTATCTTTTCCAAAAATAAAATTAAACAATCTTTGAAGAATTTTGCATTAAGCCCTGAATCCATAATCTTTTTTTTTTTTTACAAAATTACCAAGGGTTAACTGAAGCAAGTTTTTAAAATTCTAGTTTCATTGATAAGCTCATCATCACAGATTCTGCATTTCTCTCTCTCTCTCTCTCTCTCTCACACACACACACACACACCATCCGCCCCTACCGGTCATCGGTCTTGGCAAATCCTTAAGACAGCATCCAGTATCCACACAGAGATGATGAATATAAGTTTTTGCGGATCGTTCTAGACTAGAGTATCCATGTTTAAGAGTCCGTAGAACATCACTTATGGGTTTTGTTCTTACTTGCCTTGCGTGTCGTGTTAATCTCACTGGGATGATTTGCAAGATAGGGGGTAAGTGGCCGTACAACTGCTGTTTTGCCGAGTACTGCGTCCAGGATTAGTTCAGAACAGCAGGCAGCATCCGTGTGTAGTTACTCTAGCTAATCTTAGGGATGCAGCCATTCTATGGCACTGATACGGCAATCTTGGAAGATTTCCGTTTATTTTATCAGAGAGATCAGATTTCCATATGATCGTTAACCTGTCAATAGCAATGCTTTACCAATGCGTATGTTTACATTGCTTTCAGTTGATGAGATATTACTACCACGTTCTATGAACCTGTCTACTAATTTCAGAGGCTTACCATTGGATGAGGAGATGACACGATCTTAATTATAACACGTAAACTCAGTTTTATTTGAGTTCACTTGGTGGATAGTTTTCTTTTAAAAACTATTTGTTTTTAAAGGTGAATTTCTGCACTAAAGTAAAAGAAAAAAACTTACAAAACATTTTCAAAGTTAAATTTCATTGACAGAATTTTTATTTTATTCATAAGTGGAAAAACTAGAGAAAAATGTGAGAATAAAATTCGGGCTCATCGTTAATTGGGAGACCAAGCTTACCCCTTTCAAAAGTTATTCTCAATCAACTGTGAATAAATAAACTAAATTTTAGAATATAAGAAAATAATTACAAGAAAAAAAGCCACGATGAAACAGTTGGAGGAAAAAATCAGTTTATTGGCAATTTTCAATTAAGTTTTCAGGACTAATTCATTTGCAGGCGAATTTATTTATAAGATACGTTTTGTCTAAGAAAAATTACAGGAAATATTTTTAAGCCCATCAAACCGTCCTCTCATTTAACGTTTGCAATCTCAATAAATTATATTATAGCGAGTCAAAAGTTTTGCAATATTTTGGTTACGCGAGGTACAATTAAGCAACTCCAGACGCTTTTGCCTCCGAGTTCGTGAAGTCGACGAATCCCACTCGACTGTGAGATGACAAACTTTGTGTGAGCTGCGGTATTGACATCTAAAAGGTTTTTCTTCGTAAATTTATCTTCGTAACTCACCGCTAAATTATTTGAGGGTAAGTGGAAAACAATTCCGACACTTAAAGAGGATGAAAAGTAAGATGGTTTAATATTTCCTCGAGCATAATAATATAAGAAATAATTTACGACGAATTAACAACTTATTTCATTTCCAGAGTAAAATCACAAGGACGAATACAAGAAGGTCATGAGATACAAGGAAAAAGCCTATAAATAGGAGTATGAAAGAATGTCCTAAAGGTCTTTTAGTATAAGATGTGAGCTCTTATTAAAATGGAAGATGTGCAAAGACTTTCGTTAAGGCTTGGCATCGTGAGCTATACAATACGAGTTTTGTTCGGGCGGAGACTTTATTTATGGTGAAAACGCATACACTTGTAGATGCCTGTCGATAGAAATAGATACGGTGAACCGAGTTCGAATCCTGGGTGAGGCTATTTGCATTTTATATAACGCTAATACCCTTAGAAAAGGTATGAATCTAACTATTCTCTCTCCAGCTCAGGGTAAATAGTAGGGCAGACTGCGCTCTTTAACCTGGGTATGGCAACCAAGCTAAGAAAATTAAAACTCTGAATTAAAACCTGTTAAACTCCGCTTAAAAAAATGATCTTGTCTCACATCCTTCTCGAGTGGAGGGGTTGGTAAATGCATACACTCGTGCGTGTATCTGGTTGTCGGGTCTGGATCGAAAAGAATAGACTTTCGCTATTTTATATGCAAGCGGCTATTCGAAATTCTATTTGGTAAAAAGGAATGTAATCATTTCAAACTCGTTTCATATTCTTTCAGTGCTACTCGCTGGATTTGCCTCTATGGTTTGTAGGATGACCTCGGAATCCTCGCTTTTAGGCCTACCTAACTTTGCCTTATCATTGAGGTTCTTGCTACTCAATCGAAATATCTTCAACCATCTGGTTACTGTACTGTGATCATCTACGCTTTTACCTTTCGCACAACAAATGCTTTTTGTTGCTTCCGGTTGCCTTATGGTTCTGTTCGAATTCATAAAGCATAATTTCCCGAATTAGACTATGTTGCACGTTTATCTGTGCGGCTTTTAAATCACACTCGGAATGAAGCAATACATAACGTTTCGGTACACTACTTACCATCACACTACCAAGCATAACGGATACCTGCTACGGCTTTAACTGCTTCGGTCACATAATATACGCGCCGCAAACTATCACGTACTGATGTATTACAAAACTTTTGACTTAACTAATAATTTTGATTTAAAATTACATTGAAGTTTATATAAATATTAATCCCTAATAATGTTAATGGGATGAATTTTTTAAAATGAGCTTAAAAAAATCAACCGAATACAATTTTAAGAGATTAATCTTTATACAAATGTAAACGTAATTTTAATCAAAATATGATTTAATTTAATCTAATTTATTGACTAATTTAATTTAATTTAATTTAATGACTAATTTAATTAATTGACTAATTTAATTTCATTTAATGAATTGACTAATTCAATTTATTGACTAATCTAATTTAATTCATTGACTAATTTAAAACCATTTTCATTAGAAAACTTATGTTTTCTTACATTGAAAATATATTCTTTTTATATTAAGATATACTATGGAATTTTAAACTGCGAAGGAAATGAATTGCAGAAAAAATAATCGTACCAATATTATTCCTTTTATTAATTAATGCTTTTTTCCGTTCTTTATTTTATTATACGATCAGTCAAAGATTCCAGAACTGCTATAAAAAAATTGAAAAATGATATATCTAATAATTTAAATAATGCAAATTTCAAAAGCTTTATGAGGTATATGAAGGATTATTTCATGACAGGTGGTTATTTGTTATTATGGTTGAGAAACTCTGAGGTTCGAATCTGACTTCTTTTTTCTTCTTCTTACCCCATTCACTTTTTTTCCTTTTTGTCAGTGGAAACTGTAAGAGAATTAAGGACAGAAGGAAAAACACTAGAATACTTTTGGACAAAAACTTTGAGTGAGTATATGACTATTCTGTGGTAAGGAAAGTTTTCCTGGACCAGTAGAAATAGTCATGTTTCCCCAGACCAGGCGTAAGTGGATGGGTATGCTTAACAGAGACTACTACTAGTAGAAGACGCAACCAGCCACTAAGCCCCAGGACTTAGTGAGCACGTGTGTAACCTTCTAGCAGCCAAGTGGAACTTGTCCTTTTTGTCGAAGTGGTAGATGCTTAATGAGCAAGAAATTTTCTTTGGCGCTAGAAAGCCACTCTTTTTAGGCCCGTGCCGATTTTACTTCCTATCAAAGGTCTCCTTGGAAACTGTTACTTTTTGTATTATTTTTATTTCTTTTTAATCCCCTACAACTTTCACGATTAAAATTTTTTCAAAGAATTTTTTAACTTGTCTTGCATATGAAATCCAATTAATGTAAATAGAAAACTGAAACTTCAAAAAATCAAACAAATAAATTGTTTTAATTTTCTTTAATAATCTTGATCTAAGATACTTAATTGATATCAATCTGAATTAATTTTTTCCCCCAAACCGTAAATTATTTTCATGGTGTTATGAAAATTATGACTTTTTCCAGGTTACTATTTTTTTCCTATACAAAATTGGTGGCTTTTTCGCTCTCACTTTTTTTCCGTGCACCAAATTGTAGTGTGTTAATTCTACAACTTCGACTCATTCAAAATTACTTCAGTTTTTAGTTTTCATACATCACATACATTGGTAAAAGAAATGACACCAGCTTTTTTTACAGTAAAAAAGTAAAACCATTTTTTTAGATTTTAACTACAGTTTAAAAATGAAGAAATTACCTTTTTTTTCGTTATGTTGATTTTAATAAAATTACGTGCTTATGAAGTTGATCTCGAGGAACATTTTATGCATATATAATAGACATATCAACATGAATTCATAAACGTGTCTCAACAGATAAAATGTGCACATATTATTTCATGAACAAGCTGTATATGAAAGCGAGTATTTTTTTTTTTAAGTCTTACTTGATGTAGATAGCCAGTTCAAGTTATACATGTAAGTCATGCTTGCTTTACAGCATGGCTTTTTTTATGAGTAGACAGGAGACGCGTCTTTCTGTTCAAAGACACGTCTTCTTCGCACGGATAAAGGGGACAAAAGAAGCCGATATGGATTATGGGATTGTCAAATGTTCAATGCACACGCCCACCAACTCCAAAGGAGACAATTGTCTCCTTATACCGTTAACCTTGGGAAAGTCCCGATTGCGTAATGGTTAACGTACTAAACAGCGACATTGTAGTAAGCGGGTTGGAAAACCAGTCGTACTATAACGTTCACTTTCAGTCTTGTATTCTTGAGAAAGGTATGATCCCCCTTATCCCTGAGCTATGTGTTAAATTCTAACCCATAGCTGAAAAATAAGGGGGATAATACCTTATCCTAACCAATTTTGGGCCATGCCCCATTTTGGTATTTCGAAAATTCTGATACCCCACCCTGTAATATCTAATTCTTACGTATTCATTTACTAGATCTCTAAACAAGCCCCACAAAAATATTGCATGCACCATCAAAATATTACCTGCCCCATCGGGGGGAGGCGCGCAACACCCGTTGGGAATACTGGATTAAATAGTAACACTACTGTTCTATCGTAACTGCTTTACTATTAAATAACCCATGAAGGCTGACATGCTATAAAACAAAGAAACTAAACCGTTAAGCTTAGCGCGCATCCTGGGGAGGTAATCCCACAGGCTTAACCCTGAATGGAAATATAGCATTTTCAATCAGGGTTTCTAACCTGAAAAAGAAAAAACATAACGATAAGTCTACTTTTGGTAAGAAAAGGTTTTCTTCTAAGTGTTCGCTATATAAGAATTAAGTCAATCCGATTTTTATTCAAAACTGCCTAGTTTCCGAATGACCTACAGTTCCAAAAGCATGTCATATTTCCTCTTTTACCTTTTGTTATTAAATGTTACCGTTATATATTTATCCTGTTGTGTCTGGTTTTCTTATCTTTCCAGTCTGAGAATTTGTCTCTGACGTAACGCTGGATTATCGTTCATTCTTCTCTTATAGCCCCGTGTACGTTTTTCCTTTTAAAGATTTTGCTACTGGAGTAAAAGGTTTTGTTTTAGACTAAATCTAGATTCCGAATTTGTTCTGAGAACTGTTCTAGCACGTCAGGATTTAATACAATGTACCGTAAGGCGGTTCAAAATCGAAGAGTAACATTTTTAGTTGTTTGCAGCTATGTGAGCCGCCTGGTGTTACTAACTTCGCGAAATCTTTGAATTTAACATGGCTGCTTTTAAAAGTACTGACACAAGTCAGGGAGAAAGTACGACAAACGCAACAAAGAACTGTAGCCCCTTACCCAACTCGAAGTAATTGCTCCGACGGACAGGGGTGAATTAAAATAAAGGCAAATGGGATATACGAGCATCATTAAATAATTTTCCAGACTTTTTCGTATGGCCACTTTCATTGATAGTACACACATGAAACTTCGAAGTAATCTCCTCCGGCTGCAATGCAATTGGTGTACCGTTCCAACAACTTCTCGAAGGCCTCATGGAAGTCCTCTTGTGTGAGCGTGTCAATGACCTTCGTCACAGCGTCTTTCTTCTTCTCAATTGTCTCATAACGACAGCCTCTCAGCTTAGGGAATACGCAAAAGTCACAGGGAGCAAGGTCTGGACTATGGGGAGACTGAGGAACTGTCTTGATGCCCAACTTGGTCAAATAGTCTGTGACAAGGATGGAGTTGTAGACTGGAGCATTGTCCTGCTGGAAATGTCACTGACCCGATTTGAAAAGTGCTGGCCTCTTCCGACGGAATCTCCTCCTGAACTCCCTTAAAACCTCAATCAAGTCTGGTATTCTGACTTTCTTACTCCTCCCACACCTCTCATCATCCCTCACAGACACCCTGCCTTCCTTGAATTTCTTATGCTACTCAAAAACTGATGCTCGATTCATGCAAGATACGCCAAAATTAGTCTGAAGCATTCCATACGTTGTTTCTGAGGCATTTTTTCCAAGTTTAAAATAGAATTTTATTGCATATCGTTCTTCTTAAGTGTCCTCACATCCAGATTGCATTTTTGAAATTCACCAGCTGTGACAATCAAGCTTTAGTAGGGTGTATTCCAATTGCTGCGGTTGGTGTTCATTTGAACGTGAAATCATAAAAATTGGTATGTCATCTTATAAGATGTATAGCAATAACATACTGAATTTTCAAGAGTCTATGACAATTTTAAATGCCTGTACAAAAAAGTCTGGAAACTTATTGAAGGCCCCTCGTACTTTTTAAAAGTGTAACGGAACCTATTGAAACATCACGTTTGGATAGGCTTTGTACGAAAATAACCGTCTGAGAGCACTTCAAATGGCACGAACCAGAAAAGATGGTTGACTGAGTGATTTTAACGATATTTCTACTTGTCTAGGGCTATCTTATGCTTGCATATTAGGGAACTGTGTTAATTTCTTGTTCTAGGGTATAAAAATGTTTGGTAGTTATATGAGGATTCAAGGTAATATTAAGTTGTTGTTTGCTATCTGACTCCATTCTGAGTTATATTCTTAACCCTAAGTAATTTTGCTGGTTCAACTTCTTGGATATGAAGGCTGTTGAGGAATTATATAAAAGAAGACCGAAAAAGAAGATAGGAGGTCAAGATATATTTTATATTTTGCCTTTCTGGGTCCAATAACCATTCAGTGGGTGAGGAAATTATTCCTGAATACAAATGAAATGGTTGCGTCTCCTAGTCAAAGTGTTAAAATGTATTAGTCGTTCTTAGGTATATATGTCCAAGTTTAGTTGTGATTTTGGCGAGTCGTGGGTCTTTTAGAGACAGCTGCTACGAGTGGAAAGGTTAGCTAACGTGTCGTCTGAAGACAGACATATGGTCCCTTTCACCAGTAGCAAGATAATTTTAGGTGTTGTCACTCTGCTGGCCCGGCTGAAAGAGAATGGGTCTCATTTTTGCTGAAATCATTCCTTTTTTGCACATGCTTACCCCTTTTTCCTGTCCAGGATTTCTGGAAGTTTCTGCATTTTTTATATTTGTTTCTAATTTAATTTTTATTTTCTTTTTCTATCCACTACAGTTATTATCTCAATCGTGGTTCGTGGGTTGTTAGTAGTCGTCTGTTTCGATGTTGATTGATTACTGGGTTCTATGGGATTACTTTGTAGTTTTTGGTATCTGACTCCATGGTTTCTCTTATTACTCCATTAAAGTGTTCACTAATAGTTGGCCGGAACTGTGAGTTAACTAAAAATGAAAAAAGGCAAAAACGAGGATACTTTAAAACTTAACCTTTATTCTACTGGTCAACAGTTATTTCGTGGTAAGGAACCTTCTTCTCGAACCAGGAAAAGCTGTCTGTCCAGTAGGAAGTTCTAAAGTGAACTGAATGAGAATTTCCTTTTTGGCGCCAAGAAAACCATCTTTTTCAGGCATGAGTGGATCGTTCTTCCGGGCAAATTATTGCCCCTGAGAAATTGTTTTTTTTTTTGTATTTGTTTATTTTATTTTATCTTTTATTTTTATTTATTTATTCATTTATTTCTTATTCAATCTCATATATTCATAGTTTTTGTTAAGTTGTCCCTTTAGAAGTTTTGCATACAGTTGTATGGTTTAAAGTATTCCTCTCTAACACTAATAATTATATGGTTTCACGTAATCATTTCCATTTAATAATCGTCATTTGTTTGCACACACATATAGTTTCAAGTAACTAAAAATGATTTTTAGAAAATAATTTATATACATAAATTATATACGAATAAATGCTTAACAGATCTATTGGATATAGATGGAACACTTCCAGCTAAAGTGGACCTGGGAGTGATAGCAATGAAAAAGTACTTTAAATTCCCCTGAGCTCAAGAACTTGACCCTCACCATCAGATGCATTTTAGGGTTATACCTTCTTTGGAAGGCCTTACCCAGTAAGATCCGGCGACAGAGAGTACTAATTTGAAGACTTTAAGAATAAACGTTTAAAAATTGTTTGGTCAGTTAGGAATAGGGGAAAAGAATCAATTAACAGGTTCTTAGAATTTCAAAAGTAAAAAGTCATTTAAGTTTTTGGTTTAAAAAAATGACCAAAAATAACCACCAAATGCTTTCATGTATCATCCATTTTAGCGTCCGAAGCAAATGTTGCATTTCTAACACTGAACTACCACCCTCATATTTTTACCTTGTCTCATATTCTGAACTTACATTTTTTTCCATTAAAAAAATGAAACGTAATTAAATTGAGGCTGTAGAATACGCCGACTCCTTCTCTGCAGAGGGGTAAGACCCCCCCCACACACACACACCAACGAGTATCTTTGATATTGCACTAAATAATCTGATGGTCAGGTTCCAGTAATGCTGGAGATTTAGGCATTGCGGGGTACTCCTTCATTGCCATCGCTCCCAAGTCTACTCTGGCCCGGAGTAGTAGCACCTGATAGGGCCCTATCCATGGGTCAAATAGAACTAAACAGCGTATTTATGCTAAACTGAATTATTTAAAATAAAACTGTTTTGAGATTTAAACTACGTACTTGAACAGTTTGACTAAACAGAATAGCTTGATATAGAAATGTTTTTGATAATTAGACTGTGTAATTATGCTAAACTGAATTGTTTGAAATAAAACTGTTTATTTGTATAAAAATTTATTTGGCATTAAATAACCTATAAAATTTGATATGCCATAAAACCCAAACAAACAAACAAACAAACAAATGTAATTCAAATCTTTTAATATCATGGCTTTTAAAACATTAAGAAATAATTTTGAATAGAAATAATTTTCCAGTATTCTTTTCGAAAATCAAAGATATTTTCCAATCATTATCTAATGAGGCTCGTAAATGAGTGTAACGTTATACGAAACAAATCTTCCCCAAATTTTGATTTTCACATAATATTTCTTCGCGGGAAGTTCCAGTGGTGTTGTGGCAAACATGTTGGACTGTGACATTGTAGTAAGCAAGTTCGAATTCCAATCGCGCTAACACGTTTACTGCAGGACTAAAACCCTTTGAAAAAGATATGAACCCCTTTATCCCTTTAGCGACGGGTTAAATAGTATAGATACTGTCCTCCTACAAGTATGGCTTTGGCATTTATTCAATGCCACGAAGGCTGATATGCAATGAAACTAAACTAAACCAAACCATTTCTGCCATAGGAAGAGATATAAAAGTAAGTAAAGTTGGTGACCGCAGTCGAGGGTGACCCGAAGGCTCCCTTTTCAATAGCTACTACACCGAGGCATAGCGAAGGGCGCTACTCCTTCCCCAGGATTGTTCCACTTTACTCTTGATACGTATATTATAATGCTAAGAATTAAGCAAGGCGGTATCGTTCCATTTTTTAAGTCTTTGGTATGACTCGACCTGGGACTGAATCCTGGTCTCCGGGGCCATTTACGAATACTCTACCCACTAGGCCAATAAGATATATCAACAGGCGGAGACATACGAATAGATAGACATAAGAAAAATGGCTCATAGATGAACTATGCTTTTGAGAAATATATTTCACCTTTCTTATAGTGCAACTGCCATTCTAAATTTTCACAATTTTAAAATCTAATAGTTTAAATTAAATGAGGATGTGTGGACAGCAAAGAAGCATATAATAAAGAGGAGATATCCTAATGTCTAGACTTTGTCTACATGAATCAGTGCTAATTTCACAGAAATTTTCCTATTTTATGAACGAAATGTATTTGGTGAAAAACAGTATTGTGCAAGTGCAGAACCTTTTATACTCACCGAACCTAACTCCATGCCATTTTTTCTTATTTTTTAACCCCCATCCCCGCCAGAAAACATGCATATGCCAAAATTTTCTCTCATTTTTCATGTAGTTAAGTCAATTATCATCAAAGCGTGCAGATAGCAGATACCTTAGACTCTTGCCATCTGTAGCTATCAGTCATTACTCTTAGCAAGTCCTCTTGACGGCATCCTGTGTCTTTACAGAGCTGAATGTAAGCTTTTACTGGTCTGCTAATACTGGTGCGTCCATCTGTAGGAGTCTATAAGAGAACGTCGCTTATGAGTTCGTCCTTACCTTTCCTGCTCAAAATGCCCTTTGTTTTACCTATGAAATAGGAGATAAGTGACTGTGCAAATGTTGTTTTGTGCAACTTCCAAAAAATTTTCAGAATAACACGCAGCATCCATCTGTAGTTCTTATCTAGATTTTTCTCCGGGTGTTTTGTTAAAGTCCACATGGTTCAGCCATGCAGTAGTACTGATACGGCAATAGCTTAAAAGAATTCCCGTTTTATTCAATCAGATCAGATTTCCATATGATCATTGACCTGTCGGTGGAAGCCCATGCTTTATCTATGCGTATGTGGACGTCGTTTTCAGTAGATGAGATATTACTACCAAGTTCTATGAACTTGTCTGCTAATTTCAGAGACTTACCATTCTCTGAGGAGATGACACAGGGTCTATGAACTGGTCTACTAGAGGTTCTATTTAATGCGGAGATGGCACCAGCTTAATTAGAACAAATGAACATTGTTTTATTTCACTTTAAGTAGAAACCAATGCCTCTTGCTGCCTGATCCAAACGAGAATACATTGGAATTATGGAAGCCTACGCACACGATATTTACTAATTGACTTCAAAATAGAAATGGTTTTTTTTTAAATCTTTTGTATTCGGTTACTTTTTATTCAAACGAAGAAATTAGCTTAAATTTTTTTATAAAATGAATAGAAACAAATGTGAATCATAACAATAAGAATTTTAGAATTTTAATTAAATTAATATTGTTTTGGCACCTTTCTGAATAAATAAAGGTTGGGTGCATACTTTCATCACTTTATTGGAGTTATTCCAGAAGTAAAATCATTCCGGAAGTCCATCCGGTGTCACAAAAACACTTTCTAATGAAACGAGCCAATTTGGATGGTCTAAATCTCCATCACTTTTGAACTATTGTGTAGTAACAAGCCTGTTAACCTGAAGTTCACTGGAATGTAATTATTTAGGTATTCCTAGTTTTAACATGCATAGCATGTTGTAAGCCAAGGGCGAATTCTACTTTCTATTATGCTAAAAACATGGGTTGATTTTTAGAGTTGCTTTCTCCTTATTAGTAATACCCACTCATTTTCTTCATATAGGTTAGCTGGTTGGTTGGTTTTACAACATATAAACTCTTCTGAGTTATTTAACGCCGAATTAATTTAGTGTAAGTACAGATTTTTGTTTACTCAATTAAGTGTAAAGAAAATTCTATTTCAAACAATTAAGTTTAGCATAGATACGCAGTTTAGTTCTATTTGACCCATCGACAGGAACCTATCAGGTGCTACCACTCCGGGCCAGAGTGGACCTGGGAACGATGGCAATGAAGGAGTACTCCGCATTCCCCAAAGCTCCAGCATTACTGGAGTCTGACTATCAGATTGTTTAGTGTCATATCCAAGATACTCGTTGGGGGTGGGTCGTACCCCTCTGCAGAGGTGCAGTCGGTGTATTCTACAGCCCTAGCAAACTGGGAAACCCATAGACAGGACTCTATGAGGTGTTACTACTCCGAGCCAGAATGAACCTGGGAGTGATGGCAATGAAGAAGTACTCCGCATTCCCCAAAGCCCCAGTAAAGACCATCAGATTGTTTAGTTTCATATCCAGGACACTCCTTGGGGAAGTCTTACCACTCTACAGAGAAGCAGTCGGTGTATTCTACCGCCCCAGCAGACTGGGCAATCTTTATATGGGCTAATCTGTACATAACAAAGGTATTGTAATATTCCTGATTGATTTTAACGGCATATCAACCTGTCTAGGGTTATTTCATGCCTAAATGTTCGGGAATCGCGTTCATTGTATGTCATATTTACATTTTTTTTGTGTGATTGTTTCTTAAGTGTTGTTAGGGGCTCAGTTGTTTACCGTTACTCTTAGTTCCATTGTCAAGTACAATTACCACTATATTATGTCGCTAGCCTATACATAACGTCTACTCTAATACATATTCTCATTACTGGTAGCATTACTCAATAATTGATTCTCCAAGTAAATAGGTTGTATACCCTGCGTTGATGTCATGTTTCTTTATTTCTATTTTCTGAATTTCTTTAGATTCCTTCTCTCCTCCTCCCGAAATATCGATGTATATTTCTCTTTAAGAGAGATCTAAACCTCTCGTTCATTAGTGAAATGCTGTCCTTCAAAATCCATGTCTGAGTCTTCTGAATTGTATTGGTTTTCTATTTACTCCTATAAAGTCTGGCAGAACTCTTTGTCCTTTCTGCCAAATTCAGACCGAACTAGTTTTCCTTTTCATATATATACGAGGATCATTAAATAAGTTTCCAGACTTGTTTCGTATGGGCACTTTTATTGATAGTACACACATGAAACTCTAGTCCCCTTCGAAGTAATCTCCTCCGGCTGCAATGCAATTGTTGTACCGTTCCAACAACTTCTCGATGGCCCCATGAATGTCCTCTTGTGTGAGTATGTCAATGACCTTCGTCACAGCCTCTTTCATCTCCTCAATTGTCTCATAACGACAGCCTCTCAGCTTAGGGAATAAACAAAAGTCACAGGGAGCAAAGTCTGGATTAATAGGGAGAGTGAGGAAGTGTCTTGATGCCCATCTTGGTCAAATAGTCTGTGACAAGGATGGAGTTGTGGACTGGTGCATTGTCCTGGTGGAATTGCCACTGACACGATTTGTACAGTGCTGGCCTCTTCCGACGGAATCTCTTCCTGACCTCCCTTAAAGCCTCAACATAGTAACCCTAACCCTAACCCTAAACTTTTGGCCAATCAACTCTGGTGTATTGACTTCTTTAATCCTCCCACACCTCTCATCGTCCCTCACGGACTCCCTGCCCTCCTTGAATTTCTTATGCTACTCAAAAACTGATGCTCGATTCATGCTATATGCTCCAAAAGCAGTCTGAAGCATTCCATACGTTGTTTCTGTAGCATTTTTTCCAAGTTTAAAACGCAATTTTATTGCATATCGTTCTTCTAAAGTGTCCTCACGTCCAGATTGCATTTTTGAAATTCACCAACTGTGTCAATCAGGATTTTATAGGGTGTATTCCAATTGGTGCTGTAGCTGTTCATTTGAAGCTGAAATCCTAAAAATTGGTCAGTCATCTCATAAGATGTATAGCAATAACATACTGAATTTTAAAGTGTCTACGATAATTTTAAATGCCTGTAAAAAAAGTCTGGGTATGTTTTGAATGCACCACGTATATATATATATATATATATATATATATTGCCATTACTTCCAGGCCGACTTTGACACGGAGTGGTAGAACCTCTTATGGTCCCATATATGAGTCAAATAGAACAATTTAATCATTTACAATACTTGAAACCATTTAACTGTGTGCAAACACATGCTTAGCGTTAAATTGAACCATTAACAATTGAAACATAACAATATCTGAAACTATTTAACTATGTTTAACTTAGTGTTCGCGATATTTTAAACTACTTAATTGACTGTAAACAAATCAGCTCTGACTTGTTTTAAAAATCTTATCTTCAAACTATTCACTTAAAAATCCTATGCATAAACAGGATTTGGCATAAAATAACCCACAATGGTCGATATGCCATAAAACGCAACCAACCAACAATATTTGTACTTTAATGCTTTGAGGGGTGGTGGTTATCGTATATATCCATAATCTCGGGTTGATTTGTTTCCTTATTGAATTTTTTAATCAACTCCTCCTGTTGTTGAAATTCTATACATATGACATTTGCTTTTATTGTAACTATTCTAACATCTTAAATCTATGCAAAGTATTGCAGATAGCTTCTATCAGTCTTAGTTAAATTAATTCCTCTTCAATAGATATTTCTTCTTGTCCGAAAAGTTCTTAATATCTGCTGGCGTCTCGTAGCCGGTAGAGAAATTTCTTAATGGGTTCCTCGCATTCTTGTTTTATTGTTCGGCAATGACCAATCTTTTCATTGGTCGAACATTCCTTAGAATAATCTCTTTGATTTGGTTAAATGTCAATTCTTCCAATTCTGTTGGGTAAGTCATCAACGAAATCTACCTAATAGCTTCACAGCCGGTTACCGCCAAAAATAAATCAGTGATTTCGTTTTCACCTCCATTTATTTTGTTGTCCTGATATTTCTTTATTCTAGCAAGGACTGTAAAGTACTTTATCCAAGTTTCAACAAAGTCTGAGTCTTTCATATCCAACAGATCCTATCAGAGATGCCATATTGTTATGATATTCCGAATAGGGATTTAAATTATTTACTGTCACTCTTGGTTCCACGGTCAAGTACAATTTCTCACTACCTTACGTTGCGAACGTTTACATAACGTCTACTTAGACCGATATGCAAACTGCTAGTAGCATAACCCAGTCACTACAACAATTTTTTTTCACAAAAGGTCCCGTCGAATATGAAGTATTTTTAAACTGATATATCTAACTTATAGATGTGACTCTAACGGGAACTACCACTCCGGTTCCGAGTGAATCTGGATGTAATGGCCATGAAGGGGAACTCCACACTCATCAGATCTCCAGAACTGGAGCCTCACTATTATACCCTGGACACTCACATTGCTGGGTGTAAGTTGCTGACGATGTAGACGAGAAAAAGAAATGACGAGTTTATAGAAAAGAAAAAAGTTAGACATGTGGTCCAAGAAAAAGTACCACTCACTTTTTTAATAGGTTTTAGCCTCCCTCCGGACTGACCTCAAATCAGGAAGGCGTGATGCGGTATTTTTTGAGTCGATGAAGGAAAATTTCTATCGTTCCATTCGTCATAATCCACTCCTAATATGCTCTCACATTGGGGGTGCGATACGATTTTGCTAACTCTGAAAAGTAAGTCGTTCCTTGTCCTTTGCTGGTCACTAGCTGACTGCTCGACTCCTTTCAATATCCTCAACTCTCGTGTGACCATTTCTGACAACTAGCTCGAGAGATTTCGTGATTGATCTTTTGTTGTCACTCAATATATGAAGGCTGTCACAAAGTTCACTGAGGTGTTGGAAGGCTGTTACAGGGTTCACTGGGTGGGAAGGAGGTTACTACATTACACAAAGAAAGATGAATGGCACGACATTAAATAAAAACACGTGCATGAGTTATTCACCCTTGTTGTCATGGAAACATTGTGATTTTCCTATTAGATGGTGCCAGCAGCTGCACTTGCTCTATTTTTCGTATTTTTTTAAACATCCTGTTGCTAACAGGAAAGTAAGAACTGATGACTCTACTTTTTTGAAAATTTCATATTTTTCCATTTGTCATTTTTTAAGCTCAGTGTTTGCATGTACTCAAGAAAAGGGATTTTTTTATATGAACGCCCATAGGAATATCTGCATTTTCTGTGGAAGCACAATTTCTCTTTTCCTTTTAAGAACAATGCAGTTATTCTTTTCTATGTAAGTTAAACGACTATCGTCATTAACCTTGCTTACACACAGGAATGTGTGATAATTTCTACAAAAGCAACAACTAAAGAACAAATGTGTAAGTCTCTCAGAAACTTTCATTTCTCTTGAAGACTTCACACATTTGTATGTATGATAGAAACATTTTTATATACTCATTCATTCCTTTTGTATTCTTTTTACGTAGCCTGTGTAGGCAATAACATACGTTGTTATTTGTAATGGTTCTTATATTTGTTGTTGAAAAGAGCACCACTTCTCCAACTGATATTCCTCTACAAAGATTGATTTTTTGTTGCTGAGCTGGATTTTTGAGCTTTAAATGGATAATCTTTAACTCTTAACTGTTAACCCAATGAATATATATTTAACAGAATATATTAGAATTAATAATAATATTTAAAATTGAGTGGTAGATTGGATCTAACTCACCAAGAGTATCTTTGATACCTCCAAACTATTTATTAACAGATATCAAGATCAAAACTATTTTCTCTGTCCGTTCATTATATATATATGTGTGTGTGTGTGTGTGTGTGTGTGTGTGTGTGTGTGTGTGTGTGTGTGTGTGTGTATCAATCTCTCCATCAGTCTACGTCTGAATGTTAGTATCTATCTCTTTCCTATATTTGTATATCTCTGTTCATATCTATGTAGTTTTTTGACAAGTCTTGCCAGGACTAGATGTATGTAGTGTCCAGTTAGACTCAAACTTATTAGTAATCGCTTTCTAACAATTACACTGTTTAGATATATGTCTCTGAAAATTAAATTACTGCTTTTCATCAACTGGATATTTATCTGTCGATCTATCTGTTCATACATTATACATCTCTGTCTTTTCATATATATCTTAGTCTGATCAAAACCTTTTTATATCTATCTATCTATCTATCTATCTGAATCTTTATATCAATCTACTTATCGATCTGAAAATTTTGTAAATCACTGCTTTTGATGAACTTCATATTTCTATGCCAATCCATGAATACATATCTTTTATATGTGCAGATTCTTTACAATTTTTCTTTCCTGAGTAACTTTAAACTAAAATCCACACTTTCCTGATTATGTATTTGTCCATCAGTTTTAATGTCTGTTGTTTCATAAAGGAAAATGATTTCATCATTTAACAGACATTGCAGATCAATTGATCAACAAATAATCAATCAAAATTTTACTGATTTTTCCCTTCACAGGATCTGTCTTTGCTCAAACAACCAGTAGAAAAGAAACAGATTTTCTTAGACATCAAAGAAACAATGAGAAAAAGGTAGAGACCTTTAATGTTGAGAAATTCAAACAAATTTTGAATGATTTAATTGATGAACATCTCAGTCAATGTCTTCTTTTGACATGCAAATAATTTATGAAAAAAAACAACATTTTGATAAAACTAAATATCTGTTTAGACATCATGAATTTTAAGATATTCTCAATGAAAAATTATGTATCTGCTATTCATACCATACTTCAGGCGGCTTTCTCGTTCACTGCTGGAATTAAAGCAGAAATGATTTTAACGTCCGCGATTTACGGAGATCGGTTGGAAAAGAGGCCGAAACATATACTTTGTATCTGGTGCCAACGTATGTGTCCTGTGATTGGTTAGTTTGAAATATTCATCGACCAATTAAATGTATCATACATGGCCTTTAGAGAGTGGGGTCGACCAAGAGGTATATATTTCTTTATAAGATTTTAATACTGATTTTTCTGGCAATACTGATTTTTCAGACTCACTCCTGTCCTACACGTTAACAACTATGCCACAGAGACTCTACAAAATAATCTACGTTCCTGAAAATTTTCAAAAACAAATTTATAGAGACAAGAGAATCAAATAAGTATGTCTAAAAGAAGATTGAACTGATAGCTTACTATTGAAATATCAATCGATAAAAATATTGGGTCAATAATTCTTCTTTTCCACTGCTGCAAAAGATGAAAACTTGAAATATTTTCGTTAAATTTTGATTACTTTGTTTTATGGAAAATCAGCCTTCATGGTTTATTTAATGCCAAAGCTATCATTGTAGAAGAACAGTTGTCGTACTATTTAACCCGTTGCTGGGTGGGGGGATAAAGGGATTCATACCTTTCCTACGGGTATTAGCCTGGAGGTGAACAGCTTTCAAACTCATTACTATGTCACAGTCCTGCACATTAGCCACTTCACCACAAACGTTCCCCCCGCTGACATACATACATACATACATACATACATACATATAAGTAAGTAAAGTTGGTGACCACAATTGAGGGCAACCCAATGGCTCCCTTTTCAATCACTACTACACAAAGGTGTATAGGAGGGTGCTACTCCTTTCCTGGATTATAACTTATAATGCTGAGTGTTAAGCAAGGAAGTATCAAGTACTATTTTTGAGTCTTTGGTATGACTCGACCTGGGATTGAGCATCAGTCTCCAGGGCCATTGGCAAACACTCTACCTACTAGTCCAATGGGCTGGTTAAACTGACTGAAATAGATATGAGGTTTGGTTGAAAAGTCCATAGGCTGATCAAGATAATCTCATAAAATCTGATCATATGAAGTTTATTTGTTAACATAGTCCTCCTTTAATCCATACACTTCTTCAATCAGTGTTATACTTTTGGGATCCCATTGGTCAAAAAGTTATTAACAGCTGATATGATGTCATCATATGAACTTTTCAGCCTATTGATTTTTAAGCTCACCTTCCTCAATATATATGTACATACATATTTGGATATATATAGATTTAAACAGGTGAAAATTGCCATCAGATAGATTTATAGAAATGCATTAAGATAGATAGATAGATAGATATGAGTAGACAACGATAGATAGGAATACATTAAGATAGATAGATAGATAGATAGATAGATAGATAGATAGATATGATATCTGTGTACTGATTTACAAAAAGTAAGTGTCTATTCATGTTAAAGTAACCTTTCAGAGAATTTTTATTTCATAATTGAGACTAGGTAATTAAAAAATGAAAAGAGACTACAATTCAGGAATTTCCTAAGGATTTTTTTCTTTTCTTTCTAGTTTAACTTTTTTCTTCACCCAATTTTATTTGGAAATTGAAACAGAAAGAATGAACACTGTTGTTGTTTTACCCATTGTTGTCCATGGGCTTTGAAATTTTTCAGATGCTCATTGTAATATTTACTCTATACTTCCATGCATTAAACACTGTAATAATTTTTCTGGTTTTTATGTCCATTTTAGATCTTATCTTATCTTATGGTGAGATTACCAATTTTAATTTTTGTCTCTCTTGCAAGATTTAGGTATTTGTTGATCTTTTTGTTTTCTTTCATGTTCACTCAATGATCCATTGGAACAGCAAATTTGGCAAGATTGGAAGTGCTTTTCTTCTTGTTAATTAATACTAGTCGTCTGGTTTTCTGGCCTGGGTAATCTTTTTGCAATTCATTTTTAGGAAAGATTTTTGTTAGCAAATATACATTTTGTCAGAGTTGTCAAATTTTAGTCTCTTGAACAATTCCCAGTGGAGAACTGTTCCTACTCAGTCATACCAAGTCATTTATTACTTTTGTGCTTGTTTGTTGCATTCACTTATTATGGGATTAACCATTTCATCTCTGTCACTATATAACCTATACTTGCAATATTAGTAGTAGTAGTTGTAGTAGTAGTACTACTACTTCTTCTTCTACTACTACAACTTCTACTACTAAAATAATAACAATGATAAGAGGAATCACCAACATTGAAGATAGCATGGATGTATCAATACAAGAACTTGAGGACTCTATTTAAAAAAGCAAAGAAATACTAATTACCATATTTACCAATCCCTCCGCGTGGGCAGGATATGACACAAGGTCAATTTTTAAGCGGAGTTTAACAGGTTTGAATTCACAGTTTTCCTTCTCCTAGACTAGTTGCCTCACCAAGGCTAAAGAACCTAATCTATCCTACTATTTGCCCATAGCTGGGGGGAGAATAATTGGATTCATACCTTTCCTAAGGGTATTAGTGCTATGTGAAATGCAATAAGTCTCGTCCAGGATTTGAACTCGTATCGTCGTGTCCAATTCCTACGACGATAACCATTACACCACGGGCACCTCCACAAAGAAAGACTAATTACAGCTGCCCATGACAGTACTGATTACATAAGGATAAACAGAACAACAGTAAAAACTAAGAAATAGAAATAAAAAGAAAAACAACTGTATGAATATTTCAAGAGACAAACTGGTGAAATTTCATATAAGAAGACATAGACATAGCTACAAAAGAAAAATCTCAAGAGAGAAATTGAAGCTCTTCTAAAGACAGCATAAAAAACACCATAGGGACCAATTATATTATAGCAAAAACCAATAATACATGACAGAATATCAAATATAGGTTATGTAGAGACAAAGATAAAATGATTTATCATATTTTAAGTGAATTTAGAACACTAGCTCAAAGGGAGTATAAGACTAGACACAACTGAGTGGGGAAAGTGATCCTCTAAGAATTGTAGAAGAAACTGAAACCATATTACCAAATGATATATACACAATCTTGAATTTGTCCTAGTGAATGAGATGAAAAAAGTTTTCTGAGAGCAATGGTGATACTAATTGTAAGCAGTATGCTTGGTCCCCGAAAGCTTGGAAAAGGAACTGGAAGAGTTGGAAATCAGAGGACAAATCAAGACCATCTCAACTACAGCATTGTTACGATGGCCAGAATACTAAGAAGAGTCCTGGAGACCAAAGGAGACTTGCTGTTACTTGAATTCTAGTGAAAGACCATCAATAGTGAGAAAAACTCATACAAGGAAAATAATTATGAAAAAAGAAGAAGAAGAAGAAGAAGAAGAAGAAGAAGAAGAAGAAGAAGAAGAAGAAGAAGAAGAAGACTCAATGAAAGTTTCCACTCTTGCTAGTGACCTTCCCTTAAGTCTAAGTGACCACAAGTCTCCTCTGTTCTCCTTGTCTCTTCTCAGTATTCTAGACAATTTCAGCAATGCAGTGGTTAAAAAAGCCACAATTCTTCCTCAGGACTCCAGTTCCCCCATCTCTTTTCCAGGTTATTCAGGCTTATTCCAAAGACCCAAACCATGACTGGAACTTCAGTCACTTTCATGTTCCATTATTTCTTCAGTTTTCTGGCTAGGTCCTGGTATTCATCAAGTTTTTTGCTTTCCTTTAATTTCACTCAATAGTCAGCTACAATGATCAAGTCTACAATTTGACAAGTTCTTATCTTGTTAATTGTAACAAGATCTGGTCTTCTGATCAAAATTTGACAATCCATTTTTATCTCAAAATCATAGAGAATTTATGCTTCTCATTTTCCAGGACAGATTCTTGTCTGTGCATATGCTATTTGTGTGTAGGATTAAAATTTGGTTCTTTGCACAATTTCAAGTGGATCACATTCCTCCCCTTGTTATGCCAACTTGTGTTACTACAGGGTCAATTTGCTGCATTGATTTATTTTGTGATTGATTGCATTTTTATTTGCAGCATTTTCATCTCTCTGTTATTTGTCTAATTTCATACTTTCTTTTATTTTATGGGTTATTTTATGGTTTGCTGAAATGGCTTTAATCTTTGGTCTACTGAAATAGTCTTTAACTGACCCTATGAAAATTCCAAATTCAAATTTGATTAATAAATGTTCACTTTTTAAGTATACTTAAATTCAATTAAATTAAAATAAAACAAATAAAGCAATTGTAAGTTACAATTTTTGTACTGTTGTTGGTTATTAATAAAAGTGGCAGAGTGATATACAGACTGGTTGGTATGTAGTAAAGGTGTATAGGTGTACATGGGTATGAGGAAGGGTTAGGTTTTACTCAACTTAATCAATCAATCCCTCCTCCCTTCCCAATCTTTTGTGAGATACCTGCTAAATCCTGAAGATAAAGGTAAGTTGGCAGTATTAATATATATTTGGTTGTTTGGAAAATCATGTCTGGTTTTAGAATCAATTTTTTTTTCTGAATTAATAAATTTAAACATTTTTAATCAGTCAAGATATTATCCCTGAACACCTAAACATTTCAGCCATCAATTAGGCCTGTATGATAAAACTCTAAAGGTTTTGATGCTAAGAAATCTTTAAATGCATTTTCTACTTCTCCTTTGTATCCAAATGCTTGAAAAAGTTGTAATCTGTGGGTGAGAGATTAGGAGAATATGGTGGATTTGGCAAAGTCTCATATTCCAAGTCAGTGAGCTTCTGTTGTGTCATCTCGGCAATATATGACTAAGCTCTTACATAAAGCAAAATTATGACCAAACTTGAACCCTTGCAAAAAAAAAAGAAATGCATCTCTTCTTTTTTCATGTTCATGATAAGGGGCAGATAACTTTCATGTTCAAATTCTGAAAGAAGAGAGAGAAAATTAACAAGAGGACTCTTTAATCATTAGAAATGTGAATCTTTTAAAAACTACAATAAAGATAATATGTTAGATAATATAAAGATAATATGTTAGAATAAAATTGAAACAGTTTAAACTAAATCAGACAGTGTTTTTCAAACAACCTAATAAATTGGTATCTATTGTCAACCTAAAATCTAAAATAACATAAATTTTCTTTCAGAAACAAATTTGTAAGTAATTATTTTTTTTCAGCATCCTGCAATTTGTCATAACTGAGAAAAAATTCAAGAATGTAGATATATTTTGTTTTTAAAAAAAAACAAAAAAACAATTACAATGAAAAGATTTTGTTAAAGAACACTCTATAAGATGAGCTAGGAAAATGATTTTTTTTAATGAGAAAATTAATGAGATAAGAATCAAATGAAAAGGAAGAAATTGTCCAGGTACATATATATCACCTTCTCAATTTATTTATTTCAGTCTGTTCACATCTGTCTCAGTCTGTTTATATCTATGCTCTATAATAAGAAAACTTTTTTCGTTCTCCAGTATTACATGTATTGGAAAAATAAGGTCTCAAAAAATTTGACTTTAGTTTACCCTTAACATGCTTTTAACTTGGACTAAAAACAGATTAGTAAAATATATTTCAAAAACAGATATTCAGTGCTTCCTTTTAAAATGTCTTTCATTTTTTAAAGCAGTGTTTCTTAATCTTTTCTTCAGGTCTGAAATAAATGAAAACAAAGTTTTTTCTAACACCACACAATAAAACAAAAGAATATTACAAATCAATTGGAAAAAAAAAAAAAAAAAATATATATATATATATATATATATATATATATATATATATATATATATATCACCTTCAGATATGTTTGAAAATGCTCACTTGATTGATTTTTTGAAACTCCCAGTTAAAAGTGTGGTTTTATATATATCTTGAAATATCTTTTTATAATTGTAATATTTGGATATTAGCTAAATACTTTGATGTATAATAATTGTGTAATAATTTCACTGGTTTTATCTAATATTTTAAGTTTTACCTAGTGGTGTGCTCATCAATCTTTATTGTGTGTGTGAATGTTTATGCATATATATATATATATATATATATATATATATATATATATATACTTGATATTATTTTATTGAAATACATTATTGACATCAATATATGTATCATTACCTTATTATTCCCTTTCTCTCTCTCTCTCCCTCTTTATATATATATATATATATATATATATATATATATATATATATATATATATATATATATATATATATATATATATATATATATGATTATTTACTCCTGTGATTTTATGATATAGATATAATCCTGCAATTAGGTTTTTTTTATGAAAAATACTGAAAAACTTGAATGTTCTGGCAGTTGAAAAAAATACAATCACAAATCTGAATTCCTGCACAAGATAATAAAGTACAAACAAAAAAAATAATTGTTAAACAAAAGTAGAAATAGAAGTAAAAATAATTAGGAAAAAAAATGTGTTATTAATCTTAAAAATATTAGGAGGGCTGTTCATTATGATAGTTTTTTGAAGTGACAGAGCCAATTTTTCTCCTTATATTAAAAACACTAAACAAAAATAATATCTGCATTTTTTTTTATTTCATTTTGTCCCCAATCTAATGTCTGACTGTTTCCAGTATTGTCACCTGCACTGTGTTTTAACAAAATGCAACCAACAAGAGAAATACTCAAATAAATGAATGAATAAAAATAAAAAAATAAGCAAAAAATATTGTGATGCAGAAAATAAATATGAAAGAATCAAAAAAATAAAATGAAATTATGAAGGAAAGACAAAAAGTCATCTGCAAAAAGAATTATCAACCTATAAAGACGACGGTGCAAATGACGATGATGATGATGATGATGAAAGAAACTGTCATCAAATAGCCACCATAATATATTGTTAGTGACACCCTATCAATTTGCTGTGACAGGATGAGAAGCTGATAGATTAATTTTCTAATTATTTCTTTTTCATAATATCCCCAGTTTGCTTGCTTGTTGCAGAGTTGGAAAATGAAAAGGATGACAAAGCATAAAACCCCTCCCTGCTTTTCTGTAAAAAAAAAAAAAAAAAAGAAAAGAAAATGATGAGTGATGAAAAATAATATTTTCTCCCCAGTTCTTCTGATATCTATGTAATGCATTGGGGGACCATTGTTACACAAGCTTATTAACTGTAAAAACAAATGACAGAATTGAATTGCTGTCTGTTTGTCCATCCATCTGCCTATTTGTTCATTTGTTCGTGGCTTTCTTTTTTGCGTGTGTTTGCTGTTGAAAGCAAAATAGAGAAACAGCCTTTGGTTCCTGTAAAGTTTTATCAGCACTGACAAATATGGCCATCTCAAGGGAGATAACTGTCCTAAAGCAGCAATAAACATTGTCAAACACTTAAAGAATTCATTTGATTGTATTGTATTATTTGTTGTTGGTCTTTAATATTTGAAAAATAAAGAAAATTCAGACACAAATATTTAATGTTGGAAAAATAATAAGTAAAAAAACAATTTTAATTCAAGTTACCAACTATTGTTTCCAACTGCTCATTATATGACACCATTTTGTATATTGGCTAGAGGAGAACATTTTTATTTTTATTTTTAATCTCTTTATCTCTTCTAATATTCCATTCATTTTTTTCCTTCATTCATTCTCTCTCTCTCTCTCTCTCTCTCTCTCTCTCTCTCCATCCCTCCCTCCCTCCCTCCCTCCCTCCCTCTCTCTCTCTCTCTCTCTGTATTTTTTGTCTCTTTTCCTTCATAAATTTTTCATTCCCCACTCTGTCTTTCGTGTTATAACCTTTTCTTATTCCCTCTTGTTCTTTTATTTTAAACTTTCATTTATATTCTCCTCTTTCTTCACATCATTGAATACTTCTCTTTGCAGCATCCATTAATTCTCCATCAAAAGAGATAATAGAAAATCAACAGTGCTAATGGTTAAAAATTCTATCCAGAATAGCATCATTTATATATAACATGAAATAAGCATGAAAAGCTCTCTTTGTAGAAATTAAAGATTCTCCAGTCTTGAAAAATGTTTCAGTGGCAAATACAAGGTGTCCACTGGTCCAAACAATCATTATAACTGATCAAATCTGAAAAAAATGGTAAGACATTGGCTAGATGGAGCTACCATTACCACTTGCCCAAGTTCACTTGCACCTCTCAGATGACAGTTTAAAATGTTGGAGGTATTTCTGTCATCTGTCACACCCTTTATATGTGCATGTGCGTGTGCATGTGCATGTGTATGTGTGTGTGTGTGTGTGTGTGTGCATGTGTTTGTGGTTATATTATATTGTATTAAATATTCCAATCTAATGCTAATAATTTTCAAAAAGATCTATTTACTCCACAGATGGAACCCTAGTAGGAACTACCCCCAGGTCATAATGTAGTTTAGTTTTAATCCTCTGCAGGGAACACAGTCTACATATTTTAATCACAATCAACATAGCTTCATTATGTAAGGATTAAAATATCACAGGTAGCAATTTGTAATAGTAATCCTAAAAAATAATGAATAAGTAAAACAGTGATAGCATTATGCAAAATTCCAAAAATCCAAGAAATATCTATTTTTCTAATTTCCACAAAATGTCCTAGAATATTATAAGTTAGTCATGGTATCTAAATATAAAAAGAACAATACAGATTGATGAGATAGAAAAGAAACTAAACTAAAAGTCGTAATAAACAGGTAAATAGCTGAGAAAAAATATCTTCAATACAAAAAGAAAATCAGAAGACAAGTGTGAGATTAATAAACAAAAACAGCTATAAAATTAGCTCATTAGATATGGATACATCAAGATAAACAGATAAAGAAATAGATACATTAAACAATTAGAATAGATCAAAAGAAAGATTAGTTGAGATTAATAGCATGTAAATATTGCAGATTTTACAAGTAAATGATCATCCTGGCATAAGATGGAGTTAGATCATAACGTTCTACAAATCTTTCAAACAGTCTTTATCTAAAATCAGCTCTGAAAATCTTGGTTTAACTCAGGTTCAACACTGAACACAAGTAACGAAGCAAAACAAAACATATGCAACTATATCAGTCCTTAAGTAGTCCAATAGATACAGTGTTCAGTTGTTTGGTTGGTTGGTTGGTTGGTTGGTTGGTTGATTTTTTATAGCATGTCAACACTTGTTGGGTTCTTTTATACCAAAGTCAGTTTAACAATTAAGGCCTTTAATTATATACGATACTCAAAGGTATCTTCACAATCATTTTAAACCGGTAAACATTTTATTATCACAAACAGATCAATTTGGGCTATAGATGGAATGCTAACAGGTACGATCACTACAAATCCAAGTGAAATTTGGAGTAATAGCAATAAAGTGCCCCAAACACAAGAACTCGAGCCTCACCACGAGATGCCATTTAGTGTTATGTATTCACCCAACCCCTCCATTTTGACAGGATGTTATACAAAGTCACTTTTTATAAGTGGAATAAAGATGGTTTGAATTCCCCTACACAACTTATCAAACAAAAGCTAAAAAAAAACAGTCTGACCTACTATTTTACCCATAGATGAGTAAGGAAGAAGTGATGGATTCATGTCTTTCCTAAGGGTATTAGCACAAGGTGAAATGCAAACAGCTTCATCCAAGATTTGAATTCAGATAGCTGATTCCATTTTCTATGCCAATAACCATTATGCTTAGCATAGTTGAGAATACCCTTCATTTTGGGAAGGGGGGGGGGTCTTACCTCACTATAAGAATTGTAGTCAGTGTATTCTAGACCTCCTCATCAGACCAAGTGCCAATAGATATATAGATAGATATGAATGAAAAAATAATAGGAACACAAAAACATTGCAAACTTCAGTGATAAAGAAAGTAATTCAAATGCTATGAAGTAGTGAAGAGAAAAAAATTCTCATTGATTTTTTGTTTGTCTATTTTTTGTAGAGGGTTTTATTATTGATTATTCAAAGTAAATTCCTTCTCACTTTTGAAATAAAGTGGGGTGCAAGTAATCGACATTAAACAGAAACTGCCCACCTATTTGCAGATGCACATAAATAAGATTTCAATCAATCAGTTTACTTGCAAGAATTCTTCAGCAAAAATCTTCCACAAACAGTGGCAGCAATCAAAAGTCCTTTGTGCAGTATAAGCACAACCCACACCTGATTTATCTGCCTGCACTCATTGTCTGTGTTGCATTATTCACTTTAGTCAGTCTGGAAAGTAAAAAGACTTGCCTAAGATTTAATTAGAAACTGTTTTACTTGTTATTGAGACTATTAACAGAAAGAAATAGATAGATAGATAGATAGATAGATAGATAGATATGTCAATAGACAAAGAGATAAATGTGAATGGATCATGATTGGCAAAAATCTATCTATCTATCTATCTATCAATCTATCTATGTGTGTGTGTGTGTGTGTGTGTGTGTGTGTGTGTGTGTGTGTGTGTGTGTGTGTGTGTGTGTGTGTGTGGTTGCTCATATCCATGAATATATCTATCTTGAATATGTATATAAATATATAATTCATAATCTCTCTCTCTCTCTCTCTCTAGATTGATAGATTGATAGATAGAGAGATATTTGTGCCTGATAATAGATTTATATATATATATATATATATATATATATATATATATATATATATATATAAGCAAAGAGAGAGAAAGAGAGAGGTGTAAAAAGAGAAGGATACATACTTATAGACAGAAATAGAGGCAAAGAGGTGTAAAAGAATTGCAAGCTATAGGCTTACTATAAGTTTGCATATATATATATTTAAAAGCATAAACCAAAAGCACCTAAAGTTAATCGCCACCCACTCCCCAACAAAAGAAAAAAAAAACAAATCTTATGAACAATTAATTTTAAGAAACAATAGTTTCCTGATAGCAAATTCCTCATTAGAATAAGGACTAATTTCTGTTCTTGATTTTACTTGTTTCTCTTTCTCTCTTTTTCTATTGCACTCACTTTTCCATCATCTGGCTTTTTCCCTTTTCTTTTTGTATTATCTTTGTCTTCTCTTTCTTCTTTCTTTTTATTTCTTCCTCATCAAGCAATCAGATATTGAACAATGATGATCTTCTCCTCTTCACAGTGATGTAAAATCTACCGGCAGACATTTTCCCTCACTCAGTTTTTGCTAAAACTCATTACCTCATTACAGCTACAGTCAAGCAACCAACCAACCAACCAACCACAGTAGATCATCTTCCATCTTCTTTTTTCTTTATTTTTTACCAATTATTTTTCTAATTAATCAATGTGATGAGATTTCAAAACAAATCTCTCCGGTAATATTGACTGGCATCAAATGATGGAAGAAATAAGGATAATGATAGTGAAGAGCTCTTCATTTTAGTGAAAGAAACAAATAGAAAATATAGCAAACTGAAGTATGTAATTTGCCTGTAAACTCTTGTAAGAAGAATAATGTTTGTAAATATTTGTAGGTGTAGATTCCTAATTAGGGCAAAGAATGGTGGGTAATGTTTGAGCTTCAATCAAAGGGTACATTATGTTAGATTCTTAAATATGAACAAACTATGAGGACATGGTTTCAGATTTAATCAATACTTTCAACTAATATATGACGGCAGGTCTAAGTATCAAAGCATTATTGAAGGACTAAACAGAATTTTCAACTACTAAGGTATGGTTGCAGATTCAAACAATATTTTTTACTACAACAATATTATTGCAAGCCTAATCAACATGTTAAACTATGAGAATATAATTGTAGGTCTTACCAACATTTAAAACCAGTAGAATATTATTACAGATCAAAACAACATTCTTAACTGCTAGGATATGGTCGTAGGTCTTACCAATGTTTCTAAATACTAAGATATATTTACACATCAAACCAACATTTTTAATTACAAGAATATTATTGCAGCTCTAATCAATATTTTTAAAAACTGGGACATTTCTTGGCTGGGGATGCAGAATACACCAACTGCATCTCTGAAGAGAGATAAGGCTCCCCCATTGAGTGTCCTAGATATGACACTAAACAATCTGATGGTGAGCCTTCAGCAATGCTGGAGCTTAGGGTAATGTGGAGTACCCATTCATTGTCATTGCTCCCAGGACCACTTGGGCCCACAGTAGTAGCACCAGATACGCTCCTATCTATGGGTTAAATAGAAATAAACCATATGATTATGCTAAAAATGAATAGTTTGAAATTTACTGTTTTTACATTTAACTGAGTGTAAAAAAAAATTGTACTAACGCTAAACTGAATTGTTTGAAATAGAACTGTTTGATCATTTAATTGTGTGTAAATAAATGACTTTTAATTGAATTGTTGGAAATACTTAGAACCACTTAACTTTGTTGACTTGCTAAACTGAATTGTTTGAAAAAGAACTGTTTTTACATTTAACTGCATGTAAACCAAAAATCTGTATTTAAACCAATGACTAACTGTGTGCAAACAAAAGACTGTACTTATGCTAAACTGAATTGTTAGAAATAAGGTGAAACAATTTAATTGTGTGCAAAAAAAATGAGCTCAGGCTTCTTTAAAAATGCTATCTTCCAAATGTGTTTAGAAATCATATATCTAATACATGTATGAAAGGGTTTGGCATTAAATTACCTACAATGGTCAATATGCCATAAAACTAAACCAAACCAAACCTTGGACGTTTTTACTCATCAAACCCACATTTTTAAATACTAGAATATCATTACAGGTCTATCTAACAATTTGATATACAGGTATATGATTATGATTATAGGTCTAACATTTTTAGGAGGTGCATGAGCTGTAATGGTTTTTATCATTAGAAATGGACTCAGCAAGTTCAAAACCT
The DNA here is from genome assembly GCA_963585895.1 of Sepioteuthis lessoniana. NCBI lineage: Eukaryota > Metazoa > Mollusca > Cephalopoda > Myopsida > Loliginidae > Sepioteuthis > Sepioteuthis lessoniana. The sequence continues at coordinate 46,027,246 of OY757927.1, read as the reverse complement.
GGATGAGACTGTTTGCATTTCACATAACACTAATACTGTAGGTCAAAGTATGTATCTAGTTATTCTCCACCCAGCTATGAGTAAATAGTAGGGCAACCTAAGCACTTTAACCTCAGTATGGCAACTAGTCTAAGAAAAGGAAAACTCTGTTAAACTCAACTTTAAAAAATTAGCCTAGGGTCACATCCTGCTTGTGCAGAGGGGTTAAGTAAATTTCTAATAAACGTTTTTAAATTCTAGGCAAATCTTGCTGGTCTAATAGAATTTGCTTGGGAAAAAACAGACCCAATATTATTATTAATTTTTAGTTGTAAATTTAATATTGTTTCTGCAACATTTACAATAGAAATTAAACTTGGAAAAAAATCAAGAAGTCAAAACATTCAATCAACATCCTATGACATACCTGGAATTCTATGGCATTTAAATAATCTCAAATATAATTATAAGTATAGTTTGTTCATCAATGATGACTCAGTTGACATTTTGCAAATGAACTACCAAGGTGATATTTTTTTACAATGATGAATGCTTCTTTTGAGCCAGCCACACTTTTTGGATAAACTGTTAACAGAAGAATGGTGCACTGCTGTACCACAGAGGGGAAGACATAGACACAAACATTTTTCATGGGCATTAACTCAAAGGAAAATGAATACAACCTCACCCAGAATTTGAACTTGGCACTTTAAGGACATTTTCTTTGCCAATAACTATTACATCACTTACACCTCTATATCATTCATATACATATATCATTAACTCTTTAATTATCTTTGAAGCTGAATTTTAAGGAAAATGAAACATCGTAGCATTAACTTTAATAATGAACTCCAAGCTATTAGTGTCATGGGTATGACATTAATCTCTGATGGTAAAGAGTTTGGATAAAGTCTGGGAGTTTGGGAAATTTGAAGTACACTTTCATTACCATTGCTCTCAGGTTTACTTTGACTTGAAATGTTAGTACCTGTTTAGTTCCCTTGTATGGGTCAAATAGGACTGTTCAATCTTGACACGGGATTATTATTAATATTGAATAGAATTATTAGCATTAAACAGCTATATTTAAAAACATTTAACTGTATACTAATAATAAATACTTGAAACCATTTAACCATGTGCAGATAGAATTATTAATCTTAGATGGGAATACTTGAAACTATTTAACTGTGTGCAAATAAATGAAGAGTAGCTCATTTAAAAATGATGTCGCTTACAAACTATTCCCTAACAAATCCCATATAATTTGTATAACCAGGATTTGGCATTAAATAACTCACTTGGTTTAATATACCAATAAACCAAATTACCTGAATCGAACCCACATGACATCATGATGATGTTGTACTGATTGCAGGGATTCTCTTGACTGTCTCTCACCATCCATCCCTATTAGCCATCGCTCTTGGCAGGTGCTCTAGATGACATCTGGTGTCTACATCGAGATGATGAATCTAATCTTTGTTTGTCAGCCAACAGTGGGGTGTCCATGTGTAGGAGTTCACCAGAGAACATTACCAGCAGTGCTCAGCATGGAATTTTTGTCTTACTTCAATAGTTTGTGAGATGGGAGATAAATGGCCATACAACTGCTATTTTTTGGTGTGCTGCTTCCAGGATTTATTCAAAACAGCATACAGCATTCTTGTATAGTTCTCAAGTTTTTTCTCTGGCTATAACTAAGTAAAATTCCCATTTTATTTCATCCAAGAAATTGATAACCTGTTATTGGCAGTCTATGTACCAGAGGATAAATCTGTAAGATAGAATGTGTTCAGATATGTTTATGAATGCAAAATCATACGGTGGGAAAAAATGATTTTTTGACGACTCAGTTTTTGGTAAATATTATTTCATACTATTTAAAATATATTACCACTTATATAACTTGACATTTATTTTCATTATTTAGTCAAGTGCAAATTATTTATAACAACAATTACTTATAAGAATAAAATATAACAATATAGATATATATTGTTTTTTTAATAAGTACTAATTGTTAATTAAACAATAAGTGATTATTAAAAAAACAATGTTCTTGATCATGGCGCGACATGATGATAATGAATATCTGTAATACTAAAGTTGGTATTGTGAAAAGTTGACCATAACAGAAGTGATAAGTACTACAATCAGAGTGATTGAATGGTTGACAGGTAATTTAAGCAAAAATCTTTGTCTCATAAAAGCTTTAAGTAAATCACAAAAGCTGATTTTCTTAGTCCTTAAAAAGAATCAAGAAAACTTTCGATTGATCCGAATTTTAGTTTCTCAGCTTTTTCATGTCTTTATAACCAGAAGGATTGCATTGATCGTATTGAGCAAAAATCAAATTTTGTTAGTTTTGCCTCAAGTTTTCACATTCAGGAGCAATTTAAACCATGCCACTTACTCTGTGTAAGTATATGTAGTGTTAATTCACTACACTGTAATCAAAATGAGGTGCAAAAGTAGACTGATAAATGAGGTCTCTTATTTGATAAAATGTGTTTTAGACCTAATAGTATAATTAAACTGATATAAAAATGAAATATCTGGCCTAATTGATAAATAAGATCTCCAATCATATAAAACAAGTTTTCTACTGGATAGAATAATGAAACTAGTATCAGCATAAAGTCCTAAGGTTGATTGATAAATAAGACCTCCAATCCTGTAAAACAAGTTTTCTACTGGATAGAATAATGAAACTAGTATCAGCATAAAGTCCTAAGGTTGATTGATAAATAAGACCTCCAATCCTGTAAAACAAGTTTTCTACTGGATAGAATAATGAAACTAGTATCAGCATAAAGTACAAAGGTTGATTGATAAATAAGACCTCCAATCCTGTAAAACAAGTTTTCTACTGGATAGAATAATGAAACTAGTATCAGCATAAAGTACAAAGGTTGATTGATAAATAAGACCTCCAATCCTGTAAAACAAGTTTTCTACTGGATAGAATAATGAAACTAGTATCAGCATAAAGTCCTAAGGTTGATTGATAAATAAGACCTCCAATCCTGTAAAACAAGTTTTCTACTGGATAGAATAATGAAACTAGTATCAGCATAAAGTACAAAGGTTGATTGATAAATAAGACCTCCAATCCTGTAAAACAAGTTTTCTACTGGATAGAATAATGAAACTAGTATCAGCATAAAGTACAAAGGTTGATTGATAAATAAGACCTCCAATCCTGTAAAACAAGTTTTCTACTGGATAGAATAATGAAACTAGTATCAGCATAAAGTACAAAGGTTGATTGATAAATAAGACATCCAATCCTATAAAACAAGTTTTAGATCAGATAGGGTAATAAACTTGTATCAAAATGAAGTATGAGGATAGGATATACATGATAATTAATAATTAAGATGTTCAGTCAAATAAAGCAAGTTTTAAATAAAAACTTTTTACTTGGAGATCAATGAATGAAACTAGAATACAAAATACAAAATGTGTTTCATTAATTCATTACATTTTCACAGAATCCTGCAGTCAGAACTTTTGCAAATCTGACAAATCATAAAAGCCAACAATTCTTCTATATGAATGGATTATTATGGTTGTTGAAATTTTCAAACAATTCTTTTCTTAAGGTCATTCATACAAAACTAACAATGGGAGTCTCCATAGCATAAAGGCTAACATGCTGGACTGCAACATCATAGTGACTATGAACTCCTGTCACACTATAATATTCACTTTTGAACTAATACTCTATGGAAAAGTATTGAACCTCCTTATCTCACACATACAGGTTGAATAGTACCACTCTTGTTCTTTTTCAAGGATGGCTTTAGCTTTAGATAACCCATGAAGGTTGATAAGTCCTCAAAGAAAAAGACAAAGAAAACAAAACTGGCATTACCAATGGAAATACCACAGTTTATAATTTTTCTTTTTCTTATTTTGATACATAAATTAACAAACATTGTTTTGTTACATTAAAGTTATTTATGATAAGGTGCTCAGCAAACACCTACTCTTATCTCAGCTGATCTTGCTTTTATTTACATAATAGCAAACCTGACTCTGGTAGAGATCTCAAAAGAAGGGAAGATTATCTTTTTGCCTGTTTTGTTACAATCTGCACTAGATGACGGTCTTAACCGAACTCAAGCGAGACTAAATGGAATTTGAAATAAACAGTCAAATTCACAAAAGTAAATTTATATCGACTATTTTGTTGTTTGAAAGTTTGGTAGATTTTTTGTTGGTTGGTTGGTTGTTTGTTTGTTTGTTTGTTTGGGTTTTATGGCATATAAACCTTTGTAGGCTATTTAACACCAAATCCATTTTTATGAAAACAGTTCTATTTAAAACAATTCAGTCTAGCATGAGTACACAGTTTAATAGTCAAAAATGTTTCTACTTCAAGCTATTCAGTTTGGTCAAACAGTTCTCATTCAGATAATTCAGTTTAGGATAAGTAGAGGTTTTGTTTACCCACAGTTAAATGTCAAAACAGTTCTCTATTAAGCAAATCAGTTTTGTGTGAGTAGAGTTTCAATGTTAAAAACAGTTCCATTTTGAACAATTCAGTTTAGAATAAGCATGCAGTTTAAATTTAAGTAGAGGTTTTGTTTACACACAGTTAAATGTCAAAACAGTTCTCTATTAAGCAAATCAGTTTTGTGTGAGTAGAGTTTCAATGTTAAAAACAGTTCCATTTTGAACAATTCAGTTTAGAATAAGCACGCAGTTTAAATTTAAGTACCCAGTTTATTTGTCAAAAAGTTTTCTATTTCAAGCTATTCAGTTAAGTCAAACATTTCTAATTCAAACAATTCAGTTTTGCATAAGTATGCAGTTAGTTCTATTTAACCCATAGATAGGGCCCTACCAGGTGCAACCATTCTGAGCCAGAGTGGATCTGGGAGCAATGGCAATGAAGGGGTGCTCTGCATTCCCCAAAGCTCTCGCATTATTGGAACCTTATCATCAGATTGTTTAGTGTCATATTCAGGACACTCATTGGTGGGGTCTTACCTCTCTGCAGAGAACCAGTCGGTGTATTATATAGCCCCAGCCAACTGGGCAAAGATATTTTGTGTTAAAAAGGGAGATACTTAAAAGTCATCTGGCCAACCAAGGGGATGATAAACTTTAAAAAATTTTTATAGATTTTCTTTCATAAGAATTAAGAAACTAATTGCTAAAAGTGTTGAACTGCAGGATAGATATGTGAAATCAAATGGCTCTAGCTTATTTCTTTTTTAGTCAGGATGAGAACCTTTCATAGCAAGGTCGATTGGTTTTAATGGCATGTCAACGAATCTAGGGTTATTCTATACCTAGAGGGTAGGGAAAATCATTAATATTTACATTTTTTGTTGTTGTTTCTTAAGAGGTTATTTTTTTTTGCATACCGTCCCATTGGGTGCACCATTCATATGGCCTTGTGCCACATTTAAGCAAAGAGCCTAGTAAATTACTGCTGTTCTATTGAATATGAATGATTTTTCAAACCAATCTATTTGACCCATTGATGGGGGCCTACCAGGCACAACTATTCTATGTCTGAGTGGAACTGGGAGTAATAGCAATGAAAGGGTATTCCACACTCCCCAGGTCTACAGAATTGGTGCCTCACAATCAGATGCTTTAGTGTCATACCAACAAGGCACCATTTTTAGAGGTGGGGTTCTTACCTTTCAACAAGAAATACAGTCAGCATGTTCTAAGCCCCACTCACAGGGCTAGAACTTTTCAGTACCCATCTTTCTCTCATCTGATTTTGCTTCCTTTTACATAGTAAAAAAGCTGACTCACAAACTGGCAGTGAAGATCTTTAGAGAAAGAAAGATAATTGAAAATTTCTATATCCTAAGTTTCTGGCAAATAGATTAAATAGTCAATCATATGAATAAAATAGAGACAATATTTAATAATCAAAATAAAAGAAATTGAAGTCTTTTACTTAACCATTTTTCACTCTCTATACTAGCCATACACCAGTGAAACATGGGAAACTTTTAGAAGTTGTATTTAGTGCAATGGCTATCATCATTGAAAATGAACTCAGTGACCCTAGTTCAAATCCTAGATGAGGCTGTTTGTATTTCATTTGGTGCTTATACTCTAAGGAAAGGTAGGAATTCATCTCTTCTTTCCCCAGCAATGGAAAAATAGTTGGGCCGTGTGGGTTCTTTAAGATTGATTAAGCAACTAATCTAAGAGAAGGAAAACTCTGAGTTCAAGCTTACTTTATTCCATTTAAAAATTGACTGTCACATCCTGCTTGTAGTGAAAGGGTAAGGTAAATATATATTTATGAGACATGGAACCATGTTTTTAACATGAATATTCCAAAAGGTTTTAAGTTTTTACAATGGGATTTGATTTACAGTGTACAAGGGAGTTCTGAAAAGTTCTCAACCTAACTAAGAAAAGACTGACTATATAGTAATGCATGTATTGTCCCCCTACAATTTAACATACATGGAATTTTGTTTCTTTCACCTTTTCCCCCAAAATTCAATAGAATAAAATAAAAAGCAATTGTCATTCTGTTCTTTTTCTTTCTTCATGTAAATACACTTGGGAAATGCATTGATCCATCTGTTTTCCCTCAAGCTATGGGTAAATAGTTGGTTAGACTGAGTTCTTAAGCCTTCTGCCTGTTCCCCCAAAATAAAAAAGAAAACAGCTCCATGGTTACCAATTGGGAACTTCTGATGATGTGCAAAAGGGGAACCAACTGAATGCAGTGTTTCAAGGAGTAAAGAAAACGTCTTTGTTGGTGTGTGGCTTCCTCAGAGATGATAATTTTTACACAATTGGTATCATTAATAGATCAAGATTGTATGCCGTCAAATATATTGACATAAAAAAATGCCTCATAGGATTGATAAGAAAATTTGAAGCCAATTATTTTCCAGAATCTTTTATTTATATCCAGTATTCATTCTAGATCAAAGTTACCAAGATTTTATCAACTTAAATAGAACATTATGATATTAAAATGGATATTGCAAGGTATTATTTATAACCAAACTCAACACAGTGACCAAAAAAATATGAATAGTAGGGCAGACTGATTTCTTTAGCTTTAGATACTTAACCAATCTAAAAAAAACTTGATAAATATAATTGAAAATTTGAAGTCAAACTAGCTTTACTTCTCTTAAAAATTGACCTTGTATAACATCCTGCTCACAGCAATGGATTGGGTAAATATATAGACAAAATAAACATTTGTAAAATCCCATGTTGGAATACTTCAATTTGAATAGTGTTAAGTAAATTAGTATTATTCTACCAATTATCATTACTTGTAGTACCAATAGAAATTCTAATTTTCATAGATTTTCTTTTTCTTATTATAATATAAGAATTTGCAAATATCTTTTATAATGGAAAAAATCTTTTAGATTATGAGCTCAACAACAAATGAAGGTTATTAAGAAAATCAAGATAAAGATCATTTATATTAATGCAAAAACGAAAATACATACTAAACATATCTTTAAAAAGGGAATTTTGTATAAAAATTAAGTTTGAAAAATACTTTAAAAGTCATTTTATCTCATTTATTTTTACTGGAATTTTTTTTTGTGTCCATGAAAAACAAAAAGAAAACTGTATTGATTTAAAATAATTGCACCTTTGAAATTATGTTTGTATCTTAATTTTTGAATGAATTATTTTCTAGAATTTTATTATTGATTTATTATACACATTAATTGCTTCCTTGCAAATAAACAATTATAATTACTTAATTATTATTACTCATTACTTACTTCCTTGCAAATGAACAATATTATTATTTATTATTCGATAGCAGTATCGATGTGACCGCTGCCTGGAAGAAACTTTCTTCCAGGCAGCGGTCACATCGATACTGCTATACGGGTGCACTACATGGACGCTAACAAAACGGCTGGAGAAGAAGCTAGATGGCAATTACACAAGAATGCTGCGTGCAATCTTGAACAAGTCCTGGCGGCAACACCCCACAAGACACCAACTGTACGGCCACGTGCCTCCTATCACGAAAACTATTCAAGTTAGACGAACCAGACATGCAGGACACTACTGGAGAAGCAGGGACGAACACATAAGAGATGTACTCTTATGGACCACCACACAACACTGTGCAAAAGCAGGACGATCAGCACGAACATACATTCAGCAGCTATGTGAGGATACGCGATGTTGTCCTGAAGACCTACCTAGGGTGATGAACGATAGGGAGGAGTGGCGAGAGAGGGTCAGGGATATCCGTGCAACCAGCGCGACATGATGATGATGATGATTATTTATTATTACTCATTACTCAATTCCTTGCTAATAAACAATTATTATTACTTAATTATTATTACTTATTACTCACTACCTTGCAAATGAATAATATTATTATTTATTATTACTCATTACTTACTTCCTTGCTAATAAACATTATCCTTACTCATTCATTATAACTTCTTACTTGCTTCTTTGTGAATAAACTATTAAATGAATAATTAGAGCAATTGAATGAGTTGTAATCTAATATCAATTTTATTTTTATATGTTAATGAATAAATAAAATACTGAGAATTTGTATAAATCTTTTATATATTGATTTTCTTATCATTTATGAAATATCACATAGTTTTGTTTTGAAATAAACTTCCAAAACATGTTCTCAAAATAAGTGTTCTTCATTTACTCTCTCTCTCTCTCTATCTATCTATCTATCCCTACCTTTTTATAAATCCAATTTCCTTTTCTCCTTTCTTACTACCTTCATTCCACTTCCTTGAAGCAGACAATAAACATCTTATATATAGTATTAATATTTCTCTCTCTCTCTCTATATATATATATATATAGAGTGGTACAATAAAATTGTCATCCTAAAGAAAACAACACTACAGCTTTATTTTAAAACTTTTATTGAAAAAATCAATTCAGGTAACTTTATTATGTAGTAGAGCTGACATCTAATCAATGTAGCAACCTTCAGCCTCAATCACTGCCTCAATACGGATCCAGAACTGGGAGTATGCCTTTTCCACAAGCACCGGCGGGAGCTCGGCGAATACTCGGTGGATGGCAGCGATCAGGCTGGCTTTGGTGTTGTGGGAGGTCATGTTGGTAATGTTCTCGACATATGACCAAACAAAGTAGTCCAGCGGATTCAGGTCAGGAGAGGAGGGAGCCAGTGAGAGATGGGTACAAAGTCGTAGCACTCCTTCTGAAGCCAAGCCTGGGTCTCTTTGGACTTGTGGGCCGGCACCGAGTCCTGCTGCTACACCCAGGGTCTGCCACCAGCCACCTGATTGCACCAAGGGATCACCACACTCTTCAGCATATCCAGGTACACTTTGGTGTTGACTTCCAAGCCGACTTTGAAGATGTGAGATGGTATGATGTGGCCCTCACTTGAAACCACACCAAAGACCATAACCAAAGCCGGAAACTTTGTTTTCATCACCCTGGGCACATCCCTGTTATTCATGGCAATCCAGATTTGCATTTTGAGGGTGCTGGCAATGGTCCTGTTGTCATAACTTCAATCGGTATAGAGCATGAGTTGTACAGCGGCACATCACCAATCTCACTCGTTGAACATTGTGTCACTTTCAGACATGATAGAAGGCTCCTATCACTCTTGGGATTTGTACACAACTGGCCAACTAGTAGATGGTCTGCAACAAAAAAAGAAAACCAGTTTTCATTAAACAGAAATGGAATCATGTCATCTTTTTTTGGGCAACAATTTTATCGTTCTGTATATATATGTATAATTTTTTGTTGAGGGTCCAAAGAGAGAATAAAAGTATTTTAAAATAAGTAGGTCCATGAAGAAATTTGTATTTTTAGAATTTATTAATTTATTTTGTTCTTATATACATGTATGTTTCCAGTTTGTTGCTTTTGTCAGAGAACAAGTATGGCACAAGGCCCTGTTAATAGGGTACACAATGAGACTTGAACTCGCTGATGTTTGGAGTTTGAATGATTTTCAGTTTGTGTGTGTGTGTATGCCTTGGAGATTTTTTTGTGTGTGCATAGTAGTTTGGTTTGAAATTTACTGGTAATTATTTTTTCTAAAAATTTTTGTCTGTGCATACATACACATATCTATGTATGTTTGTGTATATATATATATATATATATGTTTCCTGCTTGATGCTTTCGTCAGAGAACATGTCTGGCTCAAGGTCTATTAAAGGGGTATTTAATGAGACCTGAACTTACTGTTGCGCGGTCTACCACTGAGAGGAGAGAAATAAGAAATTTCCCCTACCCCTCCGTGTTTGAATTAACAGGCCGCCAAAGACTGATCGTTAAAAGAGGAATAAGGAATGTAGGTCAATTCCTCGCGACCGAAGTAACAAACCCAGGTCAGAATGAAAGCTAAGAGATGTTGCACTCTGTGACCAGATGGATAAAGAAGGGGGTATAGGAACATTTAGTTGTCTGAATGAATCGCCTGACAGGGTGAAGGAAGAAGAATTGGCCAGAACCCTAAAGCGGAAGTAGCACCCTTTTCGTCAGTGGAAATAGGGATAAAGAATTTAGTTTTCAGGTCAGAGGTCGCCCTGAGAGAATGGGGATCTGATGCCAAACTCCGGGCAAAAAAGCAAAGCTGGGTTTCAGGACAGCAGTTGGTGTGATAAGATGTACTGAAACTGTTGCCGAAATTCCGGGGAAAAGCGGAAAGAATCTTGGACAAGGAGATAATAGATGCCTTCAAGCCAAGCTGTATAAAATCCCACTAGCCCATAAAAGAGAAAATACTCTCAGAAGGAACCTGTACAAAAAGCTAAGTAAACCTTAAGACTGTTTTCTACCTCCACTCTTCCTAAGTATTGCAATTACATACTCTCTCTCTCTCAATTTAAAGAAGGAAGAAAGAAAAGAATAAGGAAGAAAGACATTTGTATTTTTATATTATCCACTTATAATATAGCCGACACGTTAAATATGTGTGTCCGCATGTATTAAAAACCTTGTTATATTCTATATCTCTCCTCATGTCGAAATTTATTCATTGTGTTATCTGCCTGTCAAGTTGCCTTCTTTTGCATATTCCTTTTCAGCTTCACTGGCCTCAATTTACTCTCGCTAAATGTCCTATTCGCCTTTAAAAATATTATACGGGAAATTGGAATTGTCAACTACGATAAATAATAATATTAAATCTAAACCTAGAGGCCCATATCTTCCATTATCCTAGGGGTAGGAAGACGAAGTGGTCTGGTGGGTGTGTGTACGTGAAAAAGGGAAACCCCTTGCCAGCAGCGGTCAGTCTAGCCCCAAATTAGCCCCCACATTATCTGCCAGTTCCCATAGGCCCGAAAAGGGACTCTTATCTAGGACTTATTTGTGCAAGGGATCAAGTACCAGACAGCCCCGACGTCACACGTGCGAAAAATAAACTGCCGTCTTGGGATGAATATTATATACCGCGTCACATTACTCATGTTGATTGTTTGAATGGTTTTTACTGATAGTGTTTTTACGAATGTTGGTCATTCCTTTTTCTTAGAGTGTGTTTCTCTTAGCCTACTTAATCCCTCATTCATTTCTTATATTTGATACGATGTGTGTGTGTGTGCGTGTGTGTGTGTGTTGGAGTGGTTTCGGATTTAACTTATAGTTATTTTTCTCTGTGTGTGTGTGTGTGTGTGTGTGTGAATGTGTATGAGTGAATGTGTATCTTTTATATATATATATATATATATATATATGTGTGTGTGTGTGTGTGTGTGTGTGTGTGTGTGTGTGTACTTATATGTATGTTTGTTTCCGTTTTTGTGTGTTTTTCAACTTTGGTTTAAATTATCAGTAAAATTCTTTTCCTTTATTTGAAGTAACATGTAGTCGTTGATTTGATATATTGGCATTATTTTCGATTTCCCTCGACTACATTCGTATAGGTGTTTCAAAACATAATTTTCTGTTTTCTTCAATTTTGATATTTCTCCTGTGTCGTGATGTCCTTTTATTAAGGGCCTGTGTTGGCCCTATGTATATTTCTTTGCATTCACTACATTCAATTAACGTAAATTACGTTTTTTGAGTCACTGCTTAAATTTTTATTTATTTTGAATTTGGTTTCTGGGTTTTTAAAGGTATAGGATTTACCTTCTTTAATTATATCGCATATTTTGCATCATTTATTATTGCATTTGGTAACTCCTTGTTTTGTGTTTTCTCGAAATGTTGGAGTGGAGAGGTGAGTATTCTTTTCAGATTTTTGGGTTGTTCTGACTTTAAATGATTTTGTTGTGTCTAGTATTTCTTTGATTTTGTCCTTTTTTTCAATTTCTTCTAGATTTTTCATTATTTCTGTGAATAGTTCTGGATTATTTTTGTTGTTGGTTGTGAGGTATGTCCGGAGTTTCTCGTTGTTGTGTTTTTTCGGGCTCCTTAATTCTCTTAGTGGTATTATTTCTGCTAATTCCAATCCTTTATTTATTAGTGTTGTTGGGTATCCTCTCTGGTGTAGGGTTGTGTGTAGTACTTTAAGGCGAGTTTTTAAAAATTTTTATCCGTGATTATTGTATGTAGTCTATGTGCTAGAGTGTAAGGGACGGATTTTATACAGATTTTGGGACGGTGGCTTTTGAAGTAGAGGTATTGTTGGGGGTCAGTTGGTTTGTGGTAGATATCTGTGATGATTTAGCCATTCACGTTTTTTATAAAGATGTCTAGAAATGGTAATTCTTTTGAGCTGTGTTCCATAGTAAATTTTATTTTGGGGTGTAGGTTTTGTAGTGGATTGTGTGATTCGTTGATGTCTCGCCAAGGGCATTTCCAGAATATGAAGCATTCATCCAAGTATCTTTTCGATGATATTGGTAAATTCTGTTATGTTGTTGCCATATTTTAACCTATTTGGCGTAGCGGTTAGAATGTTCGCCAATGGCCCAGGAGACCTGGGTTCAATCTCAGGTCGA
>OY757927.1:45974356-46009356 GCA_963585895.1 Sepioteuthis lessoniana | reverse complement strand
ATAATTGGATTCATAACTTTCCCAAGGGTATTAGTGCTATGTGAAATGCAATCAGTCTTGTCCAGAAATTGAACTCGTATCGCCGTGTCCATATCCTGTGACGATAACCATTACACCACGGGCACCTCCTAAAATATTAACATCTCTGGATATGGTAGTCAACCGAGGCTGCCTGGTGTAGGTGCCAGGAAGGCTTAGTATTCACGTCTTGAGGCAAAGGCTGACATTCTTTGAGCCTCAGGAGGCTGTTCCCACAAGTTCTAACCTCCTCAGAGGGGCAAGGTTTATCTCCTGATGATTTAGGGGAATGCCGACAGGGCCTGAGACATTTTTGGGAATGCTGAGCACATCTGGACTACAGCCCGGTGCCGAACCCACCTTAGAAAGGCCTTGTGCCACACTCAGCTGTTTGGTGGGGCGCGCAACAAATGCCGTTGTACTGATACTATAGATAGGACACACCTCAACCGGTCTTGGCACAATGGCATGGATCTGGTTGGATGTGTCATGTCTCTGGACACAGTAGTCGGTCTAGGTGGTACCTTTTTTTCGGGGAATGTCGACAGGACCTGAGGTATTTTTGGAAATGCCAGTCTTTTCTGGGCGATGACCCTGCATCTGGACCCACCTTAAGAAGGCTTCGTGCCATACTCGTCAAGTTGGTGGGATGAATGACAATAACCATTGCACTAGTACAGAAGTCCAGTCGTCAAGTGGACATCACGCCATACATACCACTTGGGGGTTACAGGAAATTTACCTGTCGTTATTATCCGACTCCATTTTTTCCTTTCTCTTTTTCTTACCCCATGTTATTTTGCTGGTATAACTTGAAGGCTGCAAAGGAATTATATAGAAAGAAGACAGGAAAAGAAGATAGGAGGCCAAAATTTCTTTTATATTTTTAACTTTATTTCTGGGTTCAACAACCATTCTATGGTTAAAGAAATCATTCTTGAATCCAAATGAAATGGTTGCGTCTCCTAGACAAGGTGTTAAAATGAGTTAAAATATTTTTTATCATTAAGGGTTATCAGACTATTGTCTTCATCTTTGTTGTTTCCACAACGTTCCTGCAGTCAGGAATCTTAGGGAATCAACACCTATAACCGTTATGCTGTGTCCTGCTGGACAACTCCGAGTGAATTTTTGGGTTATAGGCGTTGGTTCCCTAAGATTCTAAGGAGACAATCATCTGGAGGTTGCAAGTTCAATCCTGACTGCAGGAGAGTAACAATACAGGAATACTTAACACTTGAACCCGGTTATGGCTAACGGAATCAGAACAGGCGACCCCCGTAGATTCAATAAAGGACGTAGTTCAAAGTTCCGTGAAGGTTCCCGAGTTCGACAAACACCTAAAGAAGGCCGGAGGACATATCGGCCGAAACGTTGTGGAAATAACAATAAAGATTAAGACAATAGTCCGAAAATCCTTAATGATAAAAATCAAGAAGCTTCGTCTCAAAGATTTAGACGAGTTGAAATGTGTTAATTGTTTTGGGGTATATATGTCCAAAATTTGATGTTTCAGGTGTTAACAATGTGTTAAACGCTTTGTGGGAGATATGTCTAAATCCAGCGTTTTTATTTCGTAATTCAATAGGTCCATTTGATACTTTTTATATTTTGGTTGTATGTTAACCGAAACGGCTGCTACTAGTGAAAGGTTAACCAACGTGCCGCTTGAAAACGATTACGAGGCCTTCCACTAACAACAAGGGAGATTGGGGTGTTTATTCTTCGCCATCCATTGCTGAAAAGAGAAAAGATTTCCTTCTTTTGCCAGGACGGTTTCTTTTCTTTTTACGCGTGCGTTGTCCATACTTCCTGTCAGGGGTTTCTGGGAGTTTCTTCATTAAACCTTTTTTTCAATTTAATTTAATTTTAAAAAGTGTTTCCGATTCCCCACACCACCAACGCTCCAGCTCGACCACAACCCAAACTGCTGATCTCAGCCAACCCAACACACTTCAAGCTAATGCGTTTGGTAAAGGCATGAATTAATCTCTTCCTCATTTGTTATAGGTAAATCGTGGAGAAACTGCACATTTTATAGGGTCGATTTTCAGTCTAGTAGAACACAACCTTTCAGTTGACAGTTAATTGAAAAATCACAAAATGTGGGTATAGAGATCTGCATCTATTTTTCATTTGAAAAAATTAGAATAAAAAGTATTAACTCAATCTTTTTGCTTGCTTTTTGTGACGTGGCTGATGCCACTACGACGAATATTGCCACTGCGTTACAAGGTTCTTCTATCCGTAGCTAAACCGTTCGATCAACTATGTGCGGACGAACGTCACTGTTTTTCGCATTGGCTTATTGGAGTGGAATGACTTAGGCCATGTCACTCAGGTCTAGTTTCCACCCGCATTTTGGTGACAAACTTGTCGAAGTCGTTCGGTCTTCGTCTTTCCGAAAATCAAGCAGGCTCACGATTTCTTTCGTCGCATTAAGGTAACTGACACGAACGCAAGGAATTTTACCTCGCTGCTGACTTAATTGTTCGTAAGTTTATAGTCATTCAAATACAATTGACTGTAGTGGAAGAGAGAAAGAGAATGAGGCTAACAGAATTTTTTCGAATTTGCTCGTCCCTGAAACTAGATAATGACTATTTCGACTCGGAGATCAATCACTCTCTAAATACATCGAGGCTAAGTCCAATATTCATAGCCAGCTCAGGTGTTCCTAAAAGTAATTAACCTTAGATTTACATTTCTTAATTATCCCTCTTCTTTTCCTTCACTTGATAATCCTATTTTTAGCAACCCAATTTAGATCTTGAATATATATATTTTTTTTAAACTTTGGTTCTGGCTATCATTTTTCGTTGATTTACACTTAAGTTCTTTTGCCCTTGTTTAACCAGATAGTCTAACATAAATCTTAAGAAATCCCCTGAGAAATAGGTCGCTAGTTTATCTGAACATTCTAGTTATTTTTTTTTTTTTTGTCTATGTGCAAGCCAACTGGGTCATTTATTTATTCCTATTTCGTTGACCCGCACTTAAGATTCTCTATTCGTGTGTCAGCTGGTCGGATCATACATTAATTTATTCATCCATCTTTCCGATGGAAAGGAGAAATCATGATGTATTTTCAGCACTGACTTTTTTGGGGACTTGACAATTTTTACTTCTTCCCAGTATGTCTCCATATTAAACCTCAGCTTAACTCACATGTTTTCTTTCTTTCTTTCTTTCTTTCTTTCTTTCTTTTCCCTTAACTTACTTTTTTTTAAGAACTTTGATTAGCAATTCATGGTAAATATAAATTATAAGTTCAACAGAGTTTATAAGTGTGATGTTGGTCGAGGCAGAGTTGAATTACGGTCACCATTTTATAAACTCGGTTCAGATCATTTGAACAATATTATTTGTGTTGGGAGGGTCTTATGAAAAGAATTATATTCACCAAGAACCAATGATAGAAAGCTGCCATAATCAATAATACAGATTTTTCAACTGCAGATACTATAAACAACCAAAGGCCTGTGTACCAGATTAAACAAAGCTTAGTAAATAACAAGAAAAAGAAAAAAGAAGTTAAGCATCGATGGGCTTATTCATTGCTTAGATGGGTGTCTACTTAGTAACAAAAGGTATTGTAAGTATCCTAACGCCTGGGTACAAGATAAATAAACCAAACCTATTAATAGTCATGATTACAATCAAACATTTATAAATGAATCAAATTTCGGCAATAAATAACCCATATGTCATTAAACAAATAAACCAAACCAAATCTACTACACCAATTCAGTGAAATGAAACAGTCTATTTTTTGCGAATAATTTTCCTATTTTTCGCTCGAATTTGTTTAAATTTTGACTGTTCACTCTTAACAGTATACCAATTCAATATATGTAAGTAATCTGGTGGTATTTCGCAGACAAGACTGGCTTTCCTTAAAATGCGACATTTTTTAAATTTGAAAATTCTTATATCTAGTAACAAAAAGACAAAAACGCTGGTGGGGGGGTATCAAGAAAAAGTATTCATTAATGAACACATTTTTGAATAATTGTATTAGAACACTTTGTTGTTACTCCTTTTGCATTTTCTATTTCTTTCGTTCGATCCAGCAACGAACCGATTAAAACACAAAAGGTCTCCGACGACAACGACGCCCACACTTCAGTAATGACTCGCTTCAGTTCTTCAAAATTTGGTGGATTTTCTCTCTAATATATTCTTGAAGATTCTATTTTCTAATTTAATTCTGGGCTATCTGCAGGCCAATGAAGGACAGGTATCCTCTTCTTCTTGAACTATTCTTTTGTGTGGAGTTGAGCAAGGTCATTCTGAAAGATGTATTCATTGTCCCTAAAGTTGACTTCTATGAATTGGATAAGGAAATAATTTGTGACATCCTGATCGCAGCATTAATTGATCTTTTCAAGAAACAGATCTTTCCGACACCGATGGCAGACATGCACTCCAAACCATTACAAAATGAGCGAATTTTACGGTTTTTTCATACATTTGGCATCATATCTATCGTGTGACTTTCTCCTGATGCTGAGACCATGACCATTGAAGGAAATACAGAATCTTTATTCATCACTTAAGATGACCTGGTTCCATTCATCAACAGACCAATATCGATGATCTTGAGCTCGTACTGAACGCTTTCATTTTTGTTTAAAATGTTAGTAATGGGCTGCTACTCATGTAGCGTGTCTTTTTCAAGAATAGCCTGGCAGAGTCTATCCCTCTTGAGTTCAATAAATGGTTTGAATTCAGAGTTTGCTTTCTTCTAGACCAGTTGCTATATTATTTACCCATAGCTGAATGGAGAATTGTTGGATTCATAGCTTTTAAATCGGTATTAGAACTATGTGAAATGTAGGATTTGAACTCGGGTGAGCGGTCCCAATGCCTAAACATTTCGCTACGAGAGCCTCCCATCCAGATTCATATATCGTTAAAGAAACAAAAAAAAATGTATTTCTTACTGTGTATTTGTCAATCTTTTAACTGCTTTTCTCTATCTGAAATAGTTTTTTTATCATCTGCCGATTGGGGAAGAGGTCTTGTAACCTATATAATGCTGATGATGAGGTCGCAGTATAATTATTTTATTCTTTCTGATCTGGTTTAACAGAATGTAAATAAAAAATATCTTGTTCAAATTTTACCTAAGTGATCTTAAACATACAAACAACTGAAAGAAAATAAGACACTGATAAAAGAGAAATCTATTTTTCTGGAGTGTCAGCCATCTTTTTTTGCCGGCTTTGTAGAAAGCCCTTTGCAAACGTTTGATCATTATTCTTCATTCTCAAAGCTTGCTTTTCTTTTGAAAGGCTTAAGTCTTTGCTTGTCACTCGAGCACATGTTCCATCACACACAAATTTCTCAAGTGCCTAAGCACACATTGTGACATGTCTACTATCATTGTCGATGCTATTCTTTCATCAGAGTTCCACATATGCTGTTACCTCTCAAGTAGCACTTTTGGTGGAATAAAACGCTCTCCTGAATTGATCAGAACCATTTATCTCTCTTTTCTGACTCACACGAGGATGTAATAATATCTACACAGTGATCTTCACAGTGATCTTCGACAATCTTAATCATGCTGCAATAAATATTTTTCAAGAGTTCATCATCTTCACTTATTCCAACAAGTTTTCTTCATTGATGCATGCGAAGAGATTAGTGGGTACACCAATTCAACAGGTAGGATAGTGAATGAAGACCTCTCTTGTCCCAGCTCGTATCTCAGGTAAACTGCGGTCTTCCACAATCAGGAAAATTATTGAGCTCAGCTTCAAGCAAACATTTCCCTTGGCAGTATCTTCCCAATTAACTAAAAGGAGGATGGTTTGGGTTAATTTCCGATGCTTGATCTCAAGCTATTTTTGACATCATATACCCATACAAGGGAGAGTTCCCCAATAAACATAACCTCATATCACATCCTGCCCTGGTGAGGAAGCTGAAAAAATTTATTCTACAGTGATATCGACTTCTTGTCACTTAATAGAAAATACTGCCATGAGAATGAAAATAAAAAAAGGCTTGTTATCTTGAAATAGATTTATTCCTAAACATTCAGAATATTAAAAATTAGAATATCGAAAAAGTAGTATGAAATACAAATGCTATATAAAATAAAGCCGATTGGTAACCATTATCTAATTTTATTTTAAACAAATGTATCTGTACATTTTATACTTGTAAAATATTTTTTTTATTGAGTAGAATTAGAAATCTGGAAGAAAAAAGATAGTTTAAAAAATTAGATTGACATGTTTTGCTAGAGGTCTATCGTTATCAGAAAAGAAAATTTGTTCACACAACAGTTCAAATTGAACGTACTGTTTTCTTTCTTAAAGAGGTAGAACAATATTGTTTTTTCAAAGTATTTCAAGTTTTCAATTTTGTTTTTAAAGTACCATGCCTTCGAGCAAAATCAATTGCACTATTGATATGCTTGACGCTTAGGAAGATATTTAGTCGAGTCTGTACTCACTAAGGACCAATATTAGTATTAGTTTAGCAGTGATATACTAACATTGAACACACCAGAAGGAAAGATAAGATAAACACATACAAAAACATTTAACTTTGTATATATATATATATATATATATATAGTGTTAGGAAGAAAGAATGCACAAACATACCCCTGCAGCTAGAAATATGCACATATTGTTTCAGGGGCAAGTAGTATGTAAAAGGTGTATAAAAATGCAAGAAAATTAACTTGATGAAGAAAAATAAAAAAAACTCGTGGTTTTACCTTTCACTAGCAAGGTCCATGATACGTCTCTTCTATTCAAAGAACAGAAACAAAAAATATCCAGAATGGGTTTCTGACTAATCATGTTACACCTTAAGAGGCATCCAAAAGACACGCCCATTCTCTATGGGAGATAATCATTTATTAATTCCCTAAAACAATAAAATTTGCACAGTTTTTATATTAAACACTACTATATCTCATTATCAAGTTCCACTTAAACATGACCTTTAATCATCCACTATAAAGTAAAATGAAATTTGAAAAAAAAAACACGCGAAAGTTGTAGCTAATTTATGAAGAAGTTTACAACATACCCAATGTATGAAAAATGCACTTATTGCCTATGTTTGAGTGAGACTAATTTACCAAAGAAATGTTAGTCAGAAGATAGGATACTGGCCTTAAGATGGATTTTAACCACTGAAAACCTAGGGAACCCACTAAAGAGTAGGCAAAAGTTGTCCTTTGGGGGCTCTCATAAAAGCAGTGTTCTGACATTGTCATAAACAACAAAATTTGACAGTCAAAATGTTTACCTCTGGAGCACGTTAGCCACTCCGCCAGAGGAACTTCTACACTTAAATCTTTTAGAATTATTTTAAAATGCTTAATTACATGTCAGTCCTAAAATTTCTCTGAGGATAAAACTTAGTAACGGTCGTAAAATTTGGAAATTATCCTTTTCGTTCTTCTATCTTCGGAGACTGCTGGAATGCTACAGATATGCACAAGGGATTTGATCAATATATATTCACTAGCTTTTTTACGGAAAAACAGTGAAACTTTATTTCTGAGAACCGTGACACATGTGGGTCTTCTTCAATTTCTAAATTTGGTGAAACTGATGGGATAGGGATCGTTATATGATTTTGATATTATTAAATTCCTCATAAGATCTAATAAAATTTTACTGCTTACACAAGAAAAGAATAATGTGATGATCAGACATCTTCAAACATTCAGATAATGTTGTATGAGGGGTCATCAGATATTGAAACCTGGGATTATAAACCAATTAGAAAGCGTCTTGAACTTAGTAGCAATTTTAAACCAAACAGAAAACTTCTGTGATTCAACGGAGATTATAAACCAATGAGAAAACGTTATCATTATTGTTTACTATCATATATTTAAACAACATTTAACTTTAACTAAAAGAGCATTTTTCCACCTGCCTCTCTGCGAGTAAGAAATAGAAAATAATAAAGGAAAATAGAAAATCAATTATAGATGATATATTATTATTTTAAAATTATATTCAACTTTATTCACTTAGAAATATTATCAATAGCAAGCTAATTTAATACTATTGCTTAAATTTTGTTGATTTTGCGACCAAATGATACGAAGACCATTCAATAAATAAGGTGAATTTTGCCAAAGGAGTTAATAATAAAAAGCACTGTTTACATTTGTACCTTTTTCTAGGAAATCAATTACCAAGAGTCTTTTCATGTCCCAGATGACTGTCAGCAGGACCTTTGCTGACTCCGGTATCAGGACCTTTTTCTTAACCTAAAAGTCGGCCAGTGTGTGTTCCATCGCATGGACTGTCTTTTCGACTCAGGCCCATAGTGGAAAATTCACATTTGGCCCATTTGTAAACTTTTTTTTTTTGCTGAAACATTTTTCTTCATACACTTCACACATTATTCTGTTAATTTCATATAGTTTGCTCTTTTCTGCTACTAAACATTTGATGAAAGACCATCATTTTGAATTGCCTCAAAACAAGTATTTTTGTGAGATCAAAATAACTTTTGCTATAAAACAATTCTAAACAATGTAAGGTTTACTTTTGTGGAAAAAATTCTGAAAAAATATTTGGCGTTTTTTAAAAAAATGCGTTTATTTTCTTCTTATACGATGATCCTCGTACATATTTTACTAAGATCCACTTCTCAGTAAAAATACACTAATAAACGCGCGTAAATAAACGTATTAATTTCGAATAATGAAATTATTGAAAACATTTCTTACTTGTCATATGTGATTTTATTCCTTCCACCCGGGCAGCTCCAGGTAGCTCTTCTAGCGTTCTTTTAAGAATTAAGCTTAACTTTTATTTATCAAGAAATATTATCATTGGCTAATTTAATACTGTTGTTCAATGACAGTTCATTGCAGGCCAGTGTCTTTCATATATGGCTCAGCTCCTGTGGTTAAGCCCATATTTCCTAATATATTTTTATCACCTAACTGTACATCTGCCTTTTTATTTATTTTTTCTTCATGTGATTTCAATAATACATCATCCGACTTGCATATCAAACTCAACACACAAACAATTAACAAAAATACATTATCCTACATCAGTAAACACCGACATGGACAAAAATTAAGAAACCTCCGGCATTACAACAAAGCACACATCATTTTACAATACATTTAGCTTCAATGGCTATGTTAGCAATTTTAAACATTTGTATGTGAATTTCCTTTCAGTGTATGCTCTCTCTCTCTCTCTCTCTCCCCCCCCCTCTCTCTCTCTCTCTCTCTCTCTTAATAGGAATCTTTATTTTTGCAACTTAACCGCATTTTTGTCTTTTATATTCGTTTATTTTTCAGGTGATTTCAATAAATCATCATCCAAATTACATTAATAGCTCATCCCGGAACAATAACGACAAATGCATCCAATAAGAAAACCTTTATGCTTATAATGATAATTCGTATGAAAACAAAATGAAAAGAATATTGAATTAAAAGATAAACATTCTTTATTGTTGTAGATATTTACTTTTGCGTATGAATTTAGAATACGATAAATTTATACAGTTGAGCAACATGCTTGAGCAACATTATTGCTATATACTCATATTTCTGCTTATCTAGTTTAAATGCTGCAGAGTTTGGTAATTTGTAATACCCAATAATATATATTTTGATTGTATAATATTCTACGACAAATTAAAACAATTCTGGTAGGTTTGGTTTTGAAGAAGATTAAATTATAAAATGTAATTGACGTGTATTTATTAACAGGTAAGACTGAACAGTTTGTTTTGCTTGCATAGTAACTATTAAACCTTACCAATCATATCTGTGGTTATAATAATTATATCACTTCTCGCAAGTTTTTCACATCAGCGTCTGGGTACCATAATGTTTTCACAGGTCTTCAATGTCTTGGATATGACATTAAACTGCATTTGATGGTAAGGCTCCAGTATTGAAGTTTGGGGTAATGTGGAGTATAGTTCATTTTAGATAAGTATAATTAGTAATATTAGATGGGAATACTTGAAACTTTTAAACTTGTTTAAAGATAAAGTTACCTACAATATGTTCCTTTACAAATCACTCACACACACACACACACACACGCACACATATATATATATATGTGTGCGTGTGTGTGTGTGTGTGTGTGTGTATAGGATTTGGCGTTAAATAACTTACAAGGGTCGATATGCTTTAAAACACTTTCAACCAAAGTGTTAAGTCTCCATGACTCTTCTTAGTTTTCTAGCCTATCTAATTACAATTAGTATCACAGCCACTCTCATATTCAACAGCTCTTTTTGTTCTCTGGCAACGTCCAAGTATTTCTCTATCTTTTCGTTTTTTGTTGTTGTTTGTTTTTTTTTTTTACTCAATGGTCAGTCGGAATGGCAAAATCCATTAAAGATCAAGTTGGGTTTTTTTTGGGTTTTTTTTTTTTGTTAATCAACTTTAGGTCTGGTCTTCTGGTTGGGATTAGGTGAGTCGTTGGTATCTTAAAATCTCAGAGAATTTTATGCGTCTTATTCTCTCGGACGGATTCCGTTTTGTGCATAAACCATTTGGTTGGATGATAAATTTCTTGCCCAGTTACCAATAAATCAACTTTCCTAATTCGTTCCTCGTCTTGTACCCTTTTTGTCAAAGTTTGCTGCATTCATTTATTATGTGATAACTGTCTTCACTAGACGTACACTTGCTATTCGGTTGCGTATTATCAATATCCTTTTTATATACGAGGTGCATACGATAGGTTTCCAGACTTTTTTCGTACGGGCATATAAAATTGTCGTAGACTCTTGAAAATTCATTATGTTGTTGCTATACATCTTATGAGATGTCTGACCAATTTTTATAATTTCAGGTTCAAATTTCAGCTACTGCAGCAATTGGAATACACCCTACTAAGGACTGATTGTCACAGCTGGTGAATTTCAAAAATGCGATCAGACACTTTAGAAGAACGATATGCAATAAAATTCTGTTTTAAACTTAGAAAAAATGCCACAGAAACAACGTTTGGAATGCTTCAGATTGTTTTTGGAGCATCTTTCATGAATCGAGCATCAGTTTTTGAGTGGCATAAGAGATTCAAGGAAGGCAGGGAGTCTGTGAGGGATGATGAGAGGTGTGGGAGGACTAAAGAAGTCGGAACACCAGTTGATTGGCCAAAGGGTTAGGGTTAGGGTTATGTTGAGGTTTTAAGGGAATTCAGGAAGAGATTCCGTCAGAAGAGGCCACCACTCTTCAAATCAGGTTTGTGGCATTTCTACCAGGACAATGCACCAGTCCACAACTTCATCCTTGTCACAGACTATTTGAGCAAGATGGGCATCAAGGCAGTTCTTCAGCCTCCCTATAGTCCAGACCTTGCTCCCTGTGGCTTTTGGTTATTCCCTAAGCTCAAAGGCAGTCGTTATGAGACAATTGAGGAGATGAAAGAGGCTGTCATTGACACGCTCACACAAGAGGACTTCCATGGGGCCCGCGAGAAGTTGTTGGAACGGTGCAACAAGTGCATTGCAGCCATAGGAGATTACTTCGAAGGGGACTAGAGTTTCATGTATGTACTATCAATAAAAGTGCACATACGAAAAAAGTCTGGAAACCTATCGTATGCACCTTGCAATTTGTCCTTACGGCATTAATTTTTATTGCTATTTACTGAGATTCAGTTTCTCTCCCGAGGTTTCCCTTTCTTAGCCATGTTCTAGTGTTATTGTGCGCAATCTTATCATTTTGTCACTTAAAATAATCATATAGTTGTTTGCCTTCCCAATTTTGTTTTCTAAATTGTTTTTCTGTTTGTCTATGTTGACATT
This sequence comes from Sepioteuthis lessoniana, assembly GCA_963585895.1. NCBI lineage: Eukaryota > Metazoa > Mollusca > Cephalopoda > Myopsida > Loliginidae > Sepioteuthis > Sepioteuthis lessoniana. The sequence goes on along the minus strand of OY757927.1, from coordinate 45,997,551 downwards.
GCTGTAATTAGCTGCAGGAGTTAGTTTGTTTTGGGGGGTTTTGGGGGGGTTTATTCCTCGAATCCTTGAACTATAGCCTCTATGCAATCCTCAATACAAGCGAGTCCTCTTCTTATATATTTGTTTGACACATTAAGTCTGTCTTTGTCATCTGGGTGCATCCCTGGTGCATAGTCATCCGTTTCTTTATCATCTGGTCCATTTGTACCAAAATGATACAAGCATAAACCAGAGTTTGGTTTCGAGAAGTTTTCTTGTTTTTCTGAGATGTCTTCTAATTTTTTCTTTTATTTCTGTTTGCTTGATGGTGTTAGCTTTCAATATTTCCATTTACATGCAATTTAGTTTTTCTCTAAGCGTTCTGTTTTCTGATTTGCTAGTTCTATTCCTTCCATTGTTTCTCTTTTCCCTTTTTTTCATTATCAATATAATATATTTTTCCATTTGTCTTAGTTCTTCCCTTGTCTATCTTAAAAAGGATCCAGAATACCTGACAAAGAGAACTGCCCCGTTATTTATTTCTTTGATGAGATTTCTACAACAGAGCTTGGTTTGGAGTATATTTTTTCACTCAATGTGAGTTTTTCACACGAGTACTAACTGAGGCTTTCATTGAAGTCTGAGGGATAGTGAGTCTCCTCAAGTCTTCTCTTAGTATTCTAGCCAGTGCTGTGGTCTGAATGGTATTAAGTCTTCCTTAAATCTCTATTTCTTTCAATCACTTTTCAACGTCCTTCAGGATTGTTCTAAGGGCTCTAGTGATGATTGGTATCACTGAGAACTTTATGCCCCATAATTTTTTCACTTCTCTAGCGAGTTGCAGGTATTTCTCCAGTTCTTCACTTTCTTTTTCCTTTTTAATCAGTGATCTGCTGGAATGGTAAAGTCTACTGGTTGACAAGTTTTTTCAATTAATTAAAACTAGAGTTGGTCTTCTAACCTGGATTGGGTTATCGGTTTCAAACACAAATTCCCCGATAATTATGTGTCTCTTTTTCTTGGACAGATTTTTGTTTGTGCATTCACCATTTGTCTGTTTGGTCAAAGTTTAGTCTTAAGTTATTTAGGTTTAACTTGGTTTATATGTTTAACGACAACTCAACTTCTGGGGGTTATTCAATGCTGAAATTTGATTCATTTGTTCTTTTTTCTTTTTATTGTAATCATAAATATTTTCAATGTTCCTTTTCTTCGATTTCACTTTTTTGTCAATAATTATTTGTTTATACACAGATACATGATATGAAGTATTCCTATCTAATACAAATAATTCATTCATTATGGTTTAAAGTAACTCATACTATCTAATAATAATTCACTTACACGGTGTTATACGATTTCATTTATTTTATTTAACTGCAATTGTTGTATAGCAGAGAAAAACAACAACACTGACGTAGAAAAATAGAATCAACTTCTTTTCTTTTCCTTTTATTACCCAAAATATATGGGTGGGTAGAGTACGGAAGGTCGAAAACGGCTAAAATGCGCACAGAGGGGCCTAGATATCAATCTTCAGTGAACCACTTCCCTCTTCGTTCTGCTTTTCGGGTCGACATCGCCCTGATTTTAACAAATTCCGGACACCAACGCAAATTCGCGTTGTCACATCTCCAATCTGCTACTTATACGTGGCATGTGGACACGCATGCTTCCTTCTAGCGTCCCATCCACATGATTTACGCGGCATTTTCACCGGGAACGCCTGCGTTCTGTTTACTTTAGGTACCAAGTGCATTTCCTGTTATTTTTGTTCCTAGTGTCCGACTTCCGCAGATTCATAAACAAAGGGGATCTTCAAGTCAATATTTAGCACAATAATTTGCTAGCAGTTATATGGTTTCAAGTAAATAATAATAATAACAATAATAAAACTCTTCTCATAGCAGTACAAAACAACGCTATAAGGACAATTATGTTAAAGTAAAAATAAATAATACGCAACAAAATAGCAAGTGTGGGTTAAGTAGCGATTGAGAAATAACCATAAATCTCATAATAAGTGAATGTAGTAATCTTACGTAAAGGGAATATAACACTAGACACGACTGGGTGCAGAAGGTGATCCACTGAGAATTGTGCAAGAAATGGAAATTCGACCATACTACCAAATGGTGCATGCACAAACCATAATCCGTCCTGGAGAAAAACACGCATAAAATTCTCAGGGATTTTGAGATACGAATGAATCACCTAATCCCGGTCAGAAGGCCAGAGCTTGTGAAAGAAAGAAAAGAAAACTTGCTGTCTAGTGGATTTTTTTTTTGTTGTCGTCTCGGCGGACCCCAGAATGAAAATCAAAGAAAACTAAAAGAGAGAGGAGTACTTAGACCTCGCCAGAGAACTAAATAAGCTGTGGAACATGAGGGCAACAGTAATACCAATTGTAATTGGTACGCTTGTAACTGTCCCCTGGGGATTGGAAAGGACGCTGGAAAAGTTGGAAATCGGAGAACTATCCAAACTAAAGATTTGTTGAGGTCGGTCGGAATACTGAGAAGAGTCCAGGAGACCTGAGAAGGCTTGCTGTCACACAGAATCCAGTGAAAGACCATCAGGTAACGCTTGTGCGAAAAACTCAATAATAATAATAATGATAGTAATAATCTCTATAATTGATTGATTGATTAATTGATCTTAACGGCATGTCAACTTTTAAAGGATTACTTTATGCTGTTAGTACATTCATTGTATATTCATATATGCATTTTTTGTGTTGCTTTTTCGTTCGAGGTTTTCACCTTTTGCACACAATTACAAAATATCAAGAGTTTTATCAAATACAAAAAATTTTCACATAATTGTATGGCTTCAAGTAACAAATTATAATTATCCTTAGAAATGACTGAATAGTTCTATTTAACCCATATACGGGATCCTAAGATACTAATACACCTGTTCGAGTGGACCTCCACATTTCCCAGAGATCCTGCACTGGAGCCTCACCATCAAATGCAGTTTAGTGTCCAGTACATCTCTTTCCGGAAGAAAGTCATACACACAGTGTATTCTAAGCCCCTTTTATTGAGTACACAATTATAACCTCAAGTAACTATTCATAATACAAATAATTATCCCATAGTTATATTTGAGCGGATCTTTTCGAACCATCGATGAGGCCCAAGCAGGCAATGCTGCTCTCTGTTAGAGTACACTTGTGAATCATTACAGTGAACTGGGTAGTTACTTTATCTTTCCAAACGCCTCAGAACTAGACCCTCACAATCTGATGCAGATTTATGTCATACCCAGGACATCTCTTCTGATCGGAAAGAGATCGTACCTTTCTGCAGTGGATGCAATCGGCATATTCTAGGCTTCACTAACAAACCTGAAATTATTTAGCATTTTTCATATTTTCATTTCTTAAATTAAAGTCGATATCATATTTCTCTCTCACACACACACACACAAAAAAAAACGTGTGTGTGTGTGTGTGTGTGTGTGAAATATAATTGGTTGGGTTTTGTGGCACATCAACCTTTGTGGGTCATTTAATGCCAAATCCATTTCTAAAAAAAATAGTCAGTTCTATTTCAAACAATTCAGTTTAGCCTGAGTACACAGCTTAATTGTCAAAAACATTTCTATTTCATGCAAATCAGTATAGTCAAACAATTCGAATTCAAACAGTTAAGTTTAGTATAAGTATAGATTTTGTCCACTCACAATTAAATTTCAAAATAGTTCTTTTTCAAATAATTCAGTTTAGTATAAATATGCAGTTTCAATATCAAAACAGTTCTGTTGAAAACAATTCAGTTCAGCATTAGTATGCAGTTTCGATGTCAAAACATTTCTATTTCAAACGGTTCAGTTTAGTATAAGTACACAGTTTAATTGTCAAAAATATTTCTATTTCAAGATATTCAATTTAGTCAAGCAGTTCTAATTCAAACAATTCAGTTCAGCAAAAGTACGCAGTTTAGCTCTATCTAAGCCATAGATAGGGCCCTATAAAGGGGTGCTCCGCATTCCCCAAAGCTCCAGAATCACTGGAACCTCACCATCAGATTGTTTAGTGTCATTATCAGGACACTCGTTGGGGGGGTCTTACCCATCTGCAGATGTGCAGTCGGCGAATTCTATAGCCCCAGCCGACTGGGCAATACCCAGTGTTAATTGAAAAACAGTTTTATTTCAGATAATTCAGTCAAGCATAATAACGCAGTTTTATTGTCAAAGCAGTTCTGTTTTAAACAATTCAGGTTAGCATAAATTGGCAGTTTAAATACAAAAAGTAGAAAACTCTCGAAATCACGATTTAGTTCTATTTGACTCATACATATGACCCTTATCACGTGCTACCACTTTGGGCCAGTGTAGACCTGGGAGTGATGGCAATGATGGGGTAATCATCATTCCCCAAAGCTCTAGAATCACTGGAAACTCACCATCAGATTGTTTAGTTTCATATCCAGAACACTCGTTGGGAGGGAAGGTCTTACCCCTCTGCAGTGAAGCAGTCGATGTATTCTACAGCCCCTGCCGACTGGGCAGATCTTTAAATTGAGTTAAAAGTTTGTTGATAAACAACATAAGATACTCTGTCTTTTCTTGAAAGGAAAGATAATAAAAGTTAGAGCGTACTATGCCACGAAATGATATAAGCAAGAATTAAGTTAATAGCAATTCGCATTGTTTTAAATTTAAATAATATTTTCTGTGTGTAAAGATCTTTGTGTGAGTATGTCAACATGTAGGAGGGAAAAAAGTGTATTTATGCGCTAAGAAGTGCAGAATCGGTGATTATTAGCATTTCTGAATGAAATGTTAATATAAGCATCCCTATTAAGGAAGATCTTATAAGATATAACGTTAGATATAACAGATATAACATAAGATATAACATAAGATATGTTTTCGCTCGTGAAAAAATAATTAAGCGAGGTTGAAATTAAAAATATACTTAAAGGAACTGAATGTTAGATTTTCACTGAATAGAAATGAATCTATATCTACTTTAGTTTTATCTCTCTTATCGCTTAATTTATAGGGTTGAAATAAGTACCAAGTTAGATTTTAAAAAGTATGGGGGGGGAGATTAATTTATGATCCTTATTGGTTTTAAAATCCATTTTTAAAAATAGAAGAGGAAAAGATTTCACAAACTATGTTGAGTATTGATCCTTGAAAATTTGCCAGGCAATTCAAATAAAACAAACATTTGCCTCGTCGGCTGGGGCGGTAGAATACACCGACTGCATCTCTGCAGAGGAGTAAGACCCCCAACGAATGTTCTGGATATGAAATTAAACAATCTGATGGTAAGGTTCTAGTAATGCTGGAGCTTTGGGGAATACTTCTTCACTGACATCGCTGCTAGGCCCACTCTGGCATGGAGTGGTAGCCCCTGATAGAGCCATATCAATGGGTTAAATAGAACTAAACTGTGTATTTATGCTAAACTGAATCACTTGAAATAGAACTGTTTTGATATTTAAACTACATATTTATGGTAAACTGAATTGTTTGAAATATAACTGTTTTGACATTTAACTATGTGTGGACAAAACCTATATTTATACTAAACTGAATTGTTTGAATTAGAACTGTTTGACTAAACTGAATTGCTTGAAATAGAAAAGTTTTTGACGATTAAACTATGTTCTTACATTTAAACCGCGTACTTATGCTAAACTGAATTGATGGCTATTAAACTGAATTATTTGAAAGAGAAATGATTATTTGTATAAAAATGGATTTGGCATTAAATAACCTACAATGGTTGATATGCCATAAAACCTAACCCACCAATCAGATATCATTGTCTGGCCATTATAAAGAATTTTTTTAAAAAAATAACGTTCATAATGAAGTCGCTGATTGGTCAATAAATGCAAAAATACAAATAAAAAAATTACAATTTCTCCAGCCAAATTCAGTTAAGCATAAGTACGCAGTTTAAATGTAAGAACACAGTTTAATAGTCAAAAACTTTTCTATTTCAAGCTATTCAGTTTAGTCAAACAGTTCTAATTCAAACAATTCAGTTTAACATAAGTACACAGTTTAGATGTCAAAATAGTTCTATTTTAAGCAATTCAATTTTGCCTAAATATGCCGTTTAAATGTCAAAAACAATAAACTCTCGAAACTACGGTTGAGTCCTATTTGACCAATAGATAGGACCCTATCAGGTGCTACCACTCCGAGCCAGAGTAGACCTGGGAGTGATGATAATGAAGGGGTGCTACGCATTCCCCAAAGTTCCAGCATCACTGGAAACTCACCATCAGATTGTTTAGTGTCATATCCAGGACACTCGTTGAGGGGGGAGGTTTACCCCTCTGCAGAGATGCTGTCGGTGTATTCTACACCCCTATCCGACTGGGCAAATGTTTGTTTTATTTGAATGGTTTATGTAATGGGAGATAAGTGGCCATACGGCTGCTATTTTATGGGGTAGCTACTTCCAAGATTGTTCAAAATAGAAAAGATTCGTGCTCTTTATTTTGGTTCATATTAACTTTGGCATATGAATTTACAGAACCATATATACTGGCGCATTCTGAGAGTTTCTGAGACTTAAATTTTGACTTAATATCAAGTGTCGCTCTTTATGCAAGATACAAACTTAATTTATAAAGAACTTATATACTTAAGTTTCCTCCGATTTTATGAATCGTGTGACTTGATATTCGGCTAAAATTTAAGTCACAGAAAGTCGCGTGATACCCGATTATATTAGATACTAAAATGAATTTATACTGTATTACATTGTTATACAATGTAAAAGAGCTTCTTCTATTCTTGGTTAACGTTACAGTTTTTTGTTCGTTTCCCGGATTTAACCTCAGTTTTCAATAGACACCAGTCCAATGCCCTACAAATGATCTTTCACTTCTGGGCAAACTCTTCTACTTTCTTAATTTTATTTATTTATTTGTTTTCATTTCTTTTGTTGTTGCTTTTATTCTATTTTTAATTAATCATTTTTGTTTTGTTTTGTTTTTTTTTCTAATTTTCTTCTGACTTTCTCACATCTTACATGGATCTTGCAAATAACAAAACTGAAAATGAACATTTGAAATAAAGAAATATGACCGAAAGTCATATCGGCATCAGGTTTAGATTTCAACAACCTCATTCATTACTGTTTCGCAGGTGATTTTTTGCATGTTGCTTTTAAAGACCCAAAGCAACGTTTTGTGAAAGAAGAAAAAATGTATCAGCATTTTATTTCTTTTTCCTTTTTTTACGGAAGCGAGTTAACTCATTTAAAATAGTTTTCTTAGATTTTTCAAACCACATAAAATATACTTAACCAATGCTCGTTTAAAGAATATCAAAATACATACATCTATGTCCGCAATTCAGAATGTTTTTCTTTATCTCTGCCATCTATCTCCATATCTATTCCTTTATCTCCGTAAATCTTGTTTCTTATTACTGTCCATATCCAGAGGGGATTACTCATGACATAATGGCTAACATAGTGGACTACGACAACGTAGAAATCAAGTTCGATATCCAGTCGCGCTATTACGTTGATTTCAAATTTAGGAAAGTTTGAGCTCTATTATCCCCCCCCCCGTTAATGTTTAAATAGTAGCACCACGGTTCTTCTCAACGAATAGCTTTGGCATTAGATAACCCATGAAGGTTGATATGCTGTTAAACTAGGAAACCAAAAGTATCTCCATATCTACTAAAATCTGTTCCCCTTATACACATACATGGATTCACACATACATACATATGTACATATATATATATATATATATATATATATATATATATATATATATATATATATATCAAGTATACAATGGTTGCTAAATGCAGCTATGAAAATTAATATTTGCATTATAATTTAGCGTGACGTGACTTTCTCAGTCGACCATGTAATACTTGCATTACTCAAAAAAGAACGCATATTTAGTTGAATTTAACAAGTTCAAATTTATCGAATACTATCTCACCTGAAGATCGAAAACTTGAACCTAAACCAGATGCCAATTTGACTTGACGATAGTGTTATTTATTTCAATTGTTCATTTTCAGTTTGTTTTTGTTTTTTGTTGTTTTTTTTTCATTTTTTTCATATCTAAAATATGTAATATTGTCTGATCCTCTGGAGAATTTAAAAATAAAAGTTTTATTTTGTTTTATGTTATCGTCAAGTTTTCTGATTACATTTATGTCTTAAAAATAGGTTTCCATAATGGACACAACACAACAGAACACTGTGATATAATAATTTATTTCGTATATTCGAATTCTTGATCAGACATCAATTCTAAATTAATACCGCCTATTGTTTGAAATAATCGAGCAAAAATAAAACAAATCCTTTTCCCTTTCTCATTCAAATTTTGGATTGAAAATCTTCTTCAGAATCACTTTTGTCCTTTTCAAAAAGAAAATGTTTTTTTGTTTCTGTATGAAATGATGTACAAAAAAAAGAAACGACAAAGCAAACATAGCCAATTATTCATCTGATTTGCTTCTCTCTCTCTCTCTCTCTCTATCTATCTATCTATCTATCTATCTATTTGTCTGTCTAATTGTTAAAAGAAATTGTCATCCATCATTGGCCAATTAATTGCCTGAAAGGATAAAGCCAGTTGACCATTTCCACCAGCAATTCAAGCACTTGTCATCTCACTTATTTGCCTTAATAAATAATATCCAGAACACAGTTCCTGTGGAATGTCCAAGGTTACAGACAAATCTGAACATGGCTGAAATTGTTTCCCTCGCTGTTCAGTTGACCGAAGCAATTGGCCCTTAAAATTCAGACCTGTCACTGAACCACATAAATTGCAAACGAACATGGAAGGTCACACGTTCAATACACATGCATACATTGACACAAGCTAATAGACCACGTGCCCTTTAAGTCAAACGCTTTACTTGTTTGTATGTTTACTCAAACTCTGACCAGCCTATTAACTGCTAATTTGCAGACTACAAACACCTGTCAATAAAACGTCTCGTTAGAGACGCGGACGGATAACAGGGAACAGAGTGGGAAGAGATGATGACAACTAAGGAAGATTTGTTGTCAGAAAACCTATACTTAACATCAGCTCCTCTCTTTCTTTCTACCGACGAAGTCAGGACGTTCGCCCTCCTTTCTTCAATCACGGCTGACACCACCCACACAAGATCACCAGTAGGGGTAATGGCACATTCACCATCATCTATACGTGTTGCCAATTTTAATTATAACTTTTCTCTTTCTGATGAGTGACAGGAGTAAATGATAGAAGCAACAGTTAAAAGATTGATAAATTCACAGTAAAAAAATGATTGGTTTGGTTTGGTTTGGTTTGGTTCACTTGTTTAAGGGCATATCAATCCAGATATAGAAAAGAGTATAAACGAATAAAATTATACTAGGACCTCATTGTGTAAAGGTCTTGCAACCTAAGTACACTTTGGTGCAAAAAGATAAGGCCACCATGAAAAAATGCAGAAATTTGGATTGATCAACGTTTTGTTTCAAAATATCATATTCTTATTCCTAAATCTTGCAAAAAAATTTATCCATTAATTTTTTTTTTTTTTTGAAAAATCAATTCATTTGATTATTTTACCATTAAATAATAAAATAAGCATATTGCAAAAAGATAAGCCCACTAAAATAAAATACCATCATTTAATACTTTGTTTTTCCTCCTTTCGCTGCAATCACGTCTATGCAACGATTTTTCATCGACCCTATCAGACTTTTGACAGTTTGATCATCTATTTCGGACCATGATTTCATAATTGCTCCAGTCAAGGACACCTTTGAATCATATTGTTTACCCTGAACGTAAATTTGTCGGGTAACTATACCCCAGAGGTCTTCGATGGGGTTAAGATCTGGACTTAATGCTGGCCAGTCCATGAGCACATTTTTGTCACTAAAAATGCTTTTGAATGCCTTGATACATGAATTGGGGCATTTTCTTGTTGGAAAATAGCCCGATTTCCGGCAATACGAAAGAAATCTTCCAAAAAGTATTCGGTGAGCATGTCAGTGTATTGTTTTGAGTCTATGTTACCGCTTACAAGAGCTAATTTGAATATTCCATTAGAACAAAATGCTCCTCATGTCATTACAGAGCCACCTCCACTTTGGCGTTTTTTAAAAATCTTTTTCTTTCCTTAGGTCGTGCCAATAACAATGGAACCCATTGGGGCCATCTAAATTCCATTTTTTCTCGTCTGTAAATACATCATTAATGTCACCAGGAAGTTGAATTTGAGAAACGGATTTTCCGGATTTTCTAACATCTCTGATAATGGCCCGTTTATTCCTTGGACTGAGTTTTTCTGGCCTACCTGGAATCTTTTGGGGTGTTTTATTCTTATTTTTTATGTAATTATTCACTGCACACCTTGATCTGTTGATTTTCTTGGCGATTTCTCGTTGAGAATGCCCATCTTTTTCAAAAGTATCGATCATTCCTTTCTCGTGATCTGTAAGAGAATCGCCACGTCCCATGATTTATTTTTAATTTTTATTGCTAATTTTTATGTAAAAATTTATCTTAACATAAAAATCTGTGAGTTAATTTGTTTTATTTAATAAATTCATAGGTGGCCTTATCTTTTTGCTACATGCTAATTTTAATATTTTCTGAAATAATAATCAAAGTTAAAAAAATTTCAAAAAATTTTTGGATTGATAATTTTATTACTAAATACATTCATAAAAATATGAACTTTTGAAAGAAAAAAGTGGATCAATCCAAATTTCTGCACCAATGTGTATATAGGTTGCAAGTCTTCTCCATGTGAACTGCAAAATCCACAGATAATAAAGAACTATTCCTGGCATAGAAAACAGTTGAAAGACTGAAAAATTCACGCTTAGAAGTGAATGATTTGGTTTAGTTTGTTTAATGGTATATGAATCCAGATGTAGGGGGCTCACGTAGCGTTATGGTTATCATCCTCAGTCAATCAAGTTCAAATCCTGAACGAAGTTGTTTACTTTTTGGGGGAAAGCTATGAATCCAAAAATCCTCTCCATCTATGAGTAAATTGTAAGACGGATTAATTCTTTAATCTTGGACTAGGAGAAGGAAAACACTGCATTGAACAAGTTGTAGATCAGGAGAAAGATGGGCTCCCCCAGGTTATTCTTGACCAAGACACTTTATATGAGTATCACCTTTATGATCAAACCAGGCCACGCAACCAGTGAAAGGAGGAAAAATAATCAAGATACAGAAAAGAGTATAAAAGAATAGAATAATTAAACAAGGACCTCATCATCCACTGTTTATAGGTTTTAAGACCTCATACTGTGGTTAGTAATATTCACAGGTATATCTAAAAATGTTCCCCATTAAACCGACACCCTCCTTTAAAACCTCGATGTTTGTATGGTGGATAAGTCTGTAGACCAATGTATAGCTGTACCAATGACCAATTAAAAAGAAGAAAAATCAGTGTTTGTATAAATTTGGTTTGGGTTATAACTTTGATGGCAAGTCAACTCCTTATGGGCTATTTAATGCTGAAATTTGATTCATTTCTAAATGTTTGATTATAATCACATAATATGTTTGGTTCAGTTTTTGATTTATTTGTTCATCATCTTCAATGCTGAAATTTAATCAATTTGTAGATGCCTTATTATTACAATCACAACTATTAATAGGTTTTCTTTGTTTATTTATTTGTTTTATTTAGTGGCATATCAACTCCTTATAGGTTATATAATGCCGAAAGTTGATTATTCTCAATGTTTGATTACAATCTCTATTATTTATGGGTTTTCTTTGTTTGATTAATTGTTTTCGCCATGTGAACCAACTAAAAAAGCGTGGGCTTAGGTGTAATTGCAATGAACGAAATGTAGTTTAACGTCATACACAAGACACCTCGTTTTGAGGGAATTTTACACTTCTACGGAGGATACGGTTGATGTATTCTAAGCCTTCCTGACAGCGGAAACAGTTGGAAGCTTTATGATTTAGAGTTTCATAAGAACTTTCCATTTTGATCTATAAATCTTTTGCCATCTTTAAAAATGGTGAAATCAAACAAATGCCACTTATCTTTCATTTAAAGGGTCCCTGGTTACACTTACGAAAGTACGGGGAATGAATAGTGTCATTCTCGCAACAAAACTATTTGATTCACTTCATCTAGCTTTAAATGCCACGAAAGTGTATCACAGCGCCTTACCAGAGATCCCGCCTAAAATAAAATTTAAAACAATTCTGATCGACTCAGATCCATTGATTTATCTCAGAGGGACACATTATTACAATTCACCGTCTGATGTCATGTATTATATCATAATAATTTAACATTTAAATTTTTCTCTTATACGAATACGTTATTTTGTGTTCATTTTCTTTTTAGATTTCGTCACAAAAGACGAAAATTTATTGAACAAAATGATTTAACATAATTTAATCAAAGCAATAACAATATAATTTACTTATATTTATTTTCCAATAAATTGAAATAAAAACAATTTTTACATTGATTTAAAATAAATTATGTTATTTGATTAAATTACATGCTGTTACACACCTGTGAATAAATGTATTGTGAATAAATTATGTTATTACTGTTTTGATTAAATTAGATTGCTTGTTAAATTGTTTTGTTTTGCTTCATAAATTTTCACCTTTTGTGTAATAAAAAAGGCATTTTTAAGGAAAACCACGCATTTATTTCGTGTTAAAGAAAAAAAGGATTAAATATTAAGTCACACGCAGAGATGGACCGAACAGTTGGGCAATCGAACTTGGTTGGCCAATTTCCCTGTTGGAAGACATTGCTATCCAAAAAGAAGGGCTTGGGCAAGAAAAGGAGGATTTATTATGTTATCTGTTGTGGTGGGTCGATAAACTGCACTTTTCTCTTTATTGCCAATCTCAATATCACAACCGCATACGGTGGAGAAGACATAGAAATCATCTTTTTTTCCTTCTAGATATAAATCTAAATTCTTTGGTCCATTCATGAAAAAATTTTGTATTCCTTTTCGGTATTTTTAAAGGGGTAAATAAGCACACAAGCCTTAATACGATATATTCTCAATAAGGATTCAGCCTATGTACAAGAATAGAGGAGAGGGGCATGTCCGACCTTGTAATTTAGCCCTGGCTGTAATGGAATGTTGCATTCGAACACTTCTCTACTAAGCATATTGGGCGATTTCTTGCGGAATCCTTGAGTTGGGGGGGGATCTTGATACTATAGTGACAAATTAGGTCCCTGTTACAATATGGGAAGATCAAAACGGACCGGCTTAATCTGGCACCAAATAAAGGATGGCAGGCTCAAAATCTAAACAATCTGGTACAACGGTGGATGTCTGTCTTGTCGCCCTAAAATGAGCTGTGTACATGGGCCCAAGGAACTGAGAGGCCCAATTCACATTTTGAAGTGGGCATCAAATTAATGAGTTATAGCAATAAATGTTTGAGCACTTTGGCCTTGTGTCAATCTAAGCGACGCTTTGTAAATAGTAACTATGAATCCCAGTTGTTCTATTGATATACACTGCGAGATATGTTCGTCGCGATACTCAATAGTACGGGACTGGACACAAACACCTCAACGGATTACTTCTCGTACAAATTTTGGTGACGTCTATGCTGATCTATCTTTAATGAAACCTTTTTCTTTTAATATTTTCATCTGAAAGTTGTTCATTTCTATCTGGGGGAGAAATGGTTAAACTGTGAGAGTGTAACAGAATGTTTAAAACACTCCTAAAAATAGAATTCCTCTTTTCTAGAAAAAGACCCAAGTGTGTCATCCAATCAACAATAACTGTTCCCTACTTTACCAGAAAAATTTAGTGGTCCTGGGACCAGCTATACATTACCAAAACAGTGGAATTACGGTATTCAAAGAGAACAGATTTTACATATCTTACTGCAATTTCAACTGAGGAACCAAAATATCTTTTACTCATCTCTTTATGTATCTGTTTATCTTTTGTATGTATTTCATTCTCTCTTCCCTTCCTTTCTTTATTCTTTCTTCTTTTCCTTCCTTCTTACCATTCCATTTAAACAGATGATAAGCGTCTAATATATAGCAGTTTTACATCACTCCTCTCCCTTCCCTTCCTTTCTTTCTTTCTTTCTTTTCTTACAATCTAAATGGAATGGCCCGTTATATATCTGAAAGGATTACATGGCATAACATTTGAACACATGCATTCGTGTCTTATTCTATTAAAATTATAGATAACTACAGACTGTTTGCGTTGTTTATTCATTTATTTACAATTACCTATAATATAAATTCAATAAACTAGGATGTGACTCTACATGGAGCTTAATGACCATCGAGTGCGGCCTTTAAGCGAGTTATAATTATAGTGATTATAATAATTATGAAATATTATTTATGGATGATGGCTTGTTAGTTCCAAATGGAAGCGATATAATCAGCTCCATTACTACAGATACCGGTTTTATAATTAGTAAATGTCCAGAATGTCGTAATCTCCATAAAAGTCACTGTTATTAATATCGCTTTGATTTTTCATAGATAAGAATAATTATTTGTAAATATTTCTGTCTGGTTTTACGTATCTCTTCTAAGTGATATATATATATATATATATGTGTGTGTGTGTGTGTGTATGTGTGTGTGTGTGTGTGTGTGTGTGTTCATCATTAACGCTGAAAGTCCAGTGCTGGGCAAAGGCTTTTCTCGGCTTCTTCCTTGGCGATCGCCCGTGATTGAGCAAATCTCAGCAATGTCTTCCAACAAACCTTTTTATCTGAGATCTCCATCTTCTATCTGGTCTTCTCTTACGGTGAATATTGTTACTCTCTCTCTCTCTCTCTCTCTCTCTCTCTCTCACTCTCTCTCTCTCTCTCTCTGTGTATATATATATACATGTTTTAAAATGAATACGTCCACAAAGAGATTTTTTTAAATTATCAATTTTACTCTAACGCTTCTAATCGCTGTCGTAAAGGAGCGTTACACTTTCCTTCAATGGTTTACTGACACATCAAAATTCACTTGATACGCTTGTTAAGCAGAACTAGGTCTGATCTGCCTGGAATTAGGTGATTCGTTTCTATATCAAACTCCAGATAGTTTTAAGCACCTCATTTTCTCGGATGGATTTTGGTTTTTACATATACTATTTGTTTGTATGATCAAATGATAATCTCTTGCACAATTACGAGTGGATCACCTTTACTACCCAGTCACGGTTCTTTTTTGCTAGTTTGTTGCATTTGCTTATTAGATTATCCATCTCTACATAGCTTATTATGAGAATATCCGTCTCCAAATAGCCTATACTTGCTATTCGGTCGCGTATTATCAATTTCCGTTTTTATATAATTTGTCCTTATGGCATTACTTTGTACTGTTATTAACTGAAATTCAGTTTCCCTCTCGAGGTTTTCCTTGCGCAACCTTATCATTTTGTCACTTGAAATATCCATACAGTTGTTTTTGTTCCTATTTTTGTTTTCTAAATTTTCTTGTTTTCTGTCATTCTGTTGGCATTGCTATTATTAGCTACTGTAATTAGTTATTCTTTGCTTTTTTAAGTGTAATCCTCGTGTCCTTGAATTATTTCTTCAATTCAATTCTCAATACAAGCGAGTCCTCTTCCTATATATTTGTTTGACACATAGAGTCTGTCTTTGTCAACTCCAGAGTATTAGGCCTTGTGCGTCATTATTTTCCTTGTCCTTTGGTCCATTCGTCTGAGTTCTTCCCTTGTTTCCCGAATATCTCACAAGACGAACTGCCCAGATATTTATTTCTTTCATGAGTTTTTTTTTTTTTTCTGCAGAGCTTGGTTTCGAGATGCTCACTTGTTCTTCTGAGATGATCTTATTATTTTTCTTTCATTTATGTTTGCTTGATGGTGTCTTCTTTCAAGATTCCCATTTACTTGTAATTTAGTTTTTTCTCCAAGTTTTCTTGTTTGCTGGTTCTATTATTTCCGTTGTTTCTCTTCTCCACCTTTTCATTATCATCATGACATGATTTTCAATGCCAAATTACTTTCCTATATCCTGGCTGCATATTCATATAGTTTGTATGTGGGTTTCTAGTTCTTGTTCATTTTTGGTAAATATCTTAACTTCATCTATATACATAAAGTGGTTTATCTTTTCTTGTGATTTTGTGAATTTCTAGCCTCCAGTCCATTTTCAAAGTATATTATTGTCATTATTGTTATAACATATGGTAGTGGTAAGAGTTAGTCTCTCTGGAAGATGCTTCTTTGGATCCTAACCTACTGCTAATTCTACTTTCTGTTTTTCCATGGCTTTCGAGATGAAGCTTATGACTTTGTTGGATAATTTGGACATTTTCGGACATTATATTTTCCAAGTTAGCGAGACTAAATCATAGACGTTTTTGTGGTCTATCCATGCCATGTCTACATTTTTCCACCTTGTTTTCACCTCTTTGAAGATTCGTTGATTTACATAAAGTTGGTCATCTGTTCATCTTTTTCCTTTACAGTATCCTTTCCATTCTTCTGGAAATAGTCCGCAGCATTCAAGCAAGTAATAGATTTCTTCTTTTATCTGTGCGGTTAAGATTTTCGATTTCATAGGTAAACACATTATCGGCCCATAGGTGCCAGAAATGATTCCTTCAAGGGAGTCTTTCAGGATTAGGTTAGTTTTCTCCTTCATCATTCATTCGGATATGATTGCTTCCTTTCAGAATTTACTCAGTTGCTCTGACAATCTCTCGTGGACGGATGTAATATTTTTAAAACAGTTTATAACCATTATCATCATCATTATTATTATGAGCGTTTAACAAGAAAACGCATTCCTGGGTTGAATGAATATTTATCTTCTCAAAATCTTTTGAATTTAATATTTTCAAGCATACTTCTGACCATTGAGAAGATTAAGCATATAACAGATATTATTCATTTCGTTATTTCATTTTTTTTTTAATATTTTCAGGTTGGAGTTTATAATGCAGGATAGAATTTCTATGCAAATTTCTTCACTGAGATAAATGAGTATATAAAAGGCATTTTGAATACCAGTTCCCAAACGGGGAAACTGTTTTGACTTTGAGTTTTCGTCATTTTATGAAAAGGAATTCAAGAATCTGAAGCCATTTCTTACAATTAATATTGTCTACAACTTGTTTACGAGTATTAAGCATTCCTAGCAATTTATATTTGCCAAATGTTAAAATGAATTACATCTTTACTTTTCCTTAAATAAAACATTTATTACCACTCGCTCCCAACACACCCACATATATACATATATATAGGATTGATGCCAAGGTATTAAGTGCCCTCGGTCAACCTTAAAATGCGCGCTCCCTCCTCGCTTAAGAAGTTTTGATGAGGTAATTACACAAGATTACTCTAGATTATTCGAATGATTGTAATATGCCAATCAACATTCACTCTAGCAGCCTCTTTTGTAAAAAGTTTAGTGCTTTAAGTGATTTTATCGCTTACGATATTGTCTCCCGTGTAGCACCTGCAATATATATTTGTGTGTCTGTGTGTGTGTGTGGTACTGCGTATTGATTAATGCTTTGGTGTATGTGTATGCATATATATATTTGCTGAAATATTTTTCTGACTGACATTAAATTTATTTTAAATTTACTCATTGAAGAAATTCTTCTTCAGATATTTAAAATCCGTATTGTTTAAAAGATTGCGTATACCAAAATTAAATGTTATGAGTTTAAAATAAACAAGATTTTATTAGACGGCATTATTCTTTGTTTCGTTAGAATCGTACAAAAAGTAATATGCATATATCATTAAGTTCTTGTCTGAGTTTCATCAATTAATAAAGCTTTCGATAATTAATATTCTTTATAACAAAAGACATATCATACAGATGCGATGGGATGTACCATCATTGATGTTCCTGGATATACCAAGGGTTTCGGATCTTTCAACATAAGACCAGACAACCTGACTGGGATTCCGCCCTTTCGACGGGTCAAAAATACGTTGACAGTATCCCCTTGAAAGAACAAAGACCTCACAACAAAAAAGGACACTAAACTGCATCTGATAGTGAGGCTTCAGCTCTGGAAATCTGGACTGTGGAGTAACCCTTGCCATTACTTCCAGGTCCAAGGATTTATACGACTTCCAACCAGGCCAGATTTGACTCAAGGTAATTTAAATGTTGGGGGCCACGCACGAAATTTATGTGGCCGTCACAAAAAATGCTTGATTCCCCCGGTATTACTCTTTTGGGGCACCAGACACCAACCTTCTACCCAGGTTCACTGTGACTTGGTGTGATAGTACCTGTTAGGATCTTGTTATATTAAGTGTATGATTGCAAGGAAAGGACAAAACACAGAGTTGAAAATTAAACGACAAAAAGACAAGTGAAAAATTTAACAACTGTATTAACAAAGAAACAAAAAACGTTCAAATAATTGTGTTAGTGGATATGAAAAAGTGTGTGAAAGTAAGAAGTAAAATGTTCCGTAGGTGTATTGATAGGAATGAGTTAATTTTAGAAAATTTGAGGTCTGTTAAATGATTGTTGAATCGAAAATATAATGTTCCAATATTTGTATTAGTAGGGGTGAGTCACAGACTTACGCAGTCAACCAAAGTTCAAGTCGACAGGGAAGGAGAAATGCCAGCTTTGAAGAAATGAAATGTGGGTGGATGGGGATTTTCGGGTCATGCGGCTTCCATCAAAAGTCACAGTAAGAAGGTTAAAATGAGTTGGTGTGATGTTGAATGTTGCAGGCGTCGCGGTCGATGTTCGAACGTCTGTATGTGCATTCTTCTCCGACTGGACCACGAAAGAATCTCGTCTTATATAGCTCTCCCTTCCTCAAATCGGCTCCTCTTAAGTCTTTCTTTATTTTTTACCGCGAATGTCATAGATTGGTCGAAAAATTACGTTTAATTTAATTTTTTTTGATGAATTCCATCAACATTTCACCGTGCGCAGAGCTAATGCGCAGAGACACTTTCTTTTTCCTTTTGAAAAAATCTCGGTCTCGGCAACATCCGGTGAGTGCTTTCCTATCCTGCTGATTGTAATTGTCATTATTTTGTTTGTATGATAAATCAGAAGAGATTTCTATCTGTCGTATAACAATCTCATCTATGGGTCAAATAGATCTGTTTGAAAATTATTTGTATTTGATTGGTACGTATAAAAAAAAAACTCTTAAGAAATAACTATGCAAAAAGTCCAGATATGAACGTAAAATAACCTCAGGCGAGTTGACATGCTATTAAAATCAATCAGCTGGGATTGATCACTTGCCATCTTGATTCCTACCATTCAATCAATGCGCTTGCCCTCTTAAGCTAAGATGCTTTTCCATGATCTCTACAATGGTTATTATAGTTTCCCCGTTTAATAGCTCCTATTATACGAAATCCTAGTCAAGACATTGTAAACTCGAAACGGTTCATTTCTACTGGTTTACGTCAGGCCTGTCGGCACTCATATACCGCTTAGGTTCTAAATTTTGTCTTCCCTGTTGAAAAGGCCTAGAATATGGCAACTACATCTTCTGCAGAGAATTAAAACTCCTATTCCACAAAAAGTGAGGTAGTCGTGATTGTGACTCCAAACAGCTTCCAATGACAGAACTACAGCTCTGGAGAGTGCGGAGTCACTTTTGCTTTTCCATTACTCAGAAGATCTAACAAAAAGGTGCACTTCCTTTAACGACCTATGCAGCAATATCGACTTGCAGCTCGCGAAGTCTCGCTGGCCAACCGATATGGCTCCTCCACCACGCTATGTTAGTTTTTATCGGTCGCCAAGCTTGGCCGAAACTCTATACGCTTCGGATAAGTTACACAAAGAATAAACAAACAAATTGTCGTTTTTATTCATTCTTCGAGCAATCCTTGATGGCGATGGGTGAGACATTTTGCTGTTCAGTCTAAGTAGAACATAATTCTAATGATATAGACGGCGGACAAAAACTTCGGCTCTGGTCAGCATTCTATTCGATTCTGTCCAACGGCCAAACTCTAGCTCTTGTATCTTGACCTACATTTGCTTTATCTCGACCTTCTCCCTTAAATATATGGGGCCCAGGTTTCCTGAAAAGAAAACCACCATTCCTGCAGAGACACATATTCCCAGAACTAAGTAAGAAAAATTGGTGACCTTAGTCGATGGTGACCCGAAGGCTCCCTTTTCAGTAGCTACTACACCGAGGTGTAGGGGAGGGCGCCACTCCATTCCCTGGATTGCACCACTTTATCCTTGATCCTTACCTTATAATGCTGAGTGTTAAGCAAGAAGGCATCAAGTACCATTTTTGAGTCTTTGATATGACTCGATCTGGAATTGAAAACCGATCTCCCGGACCATTGGCGAACACTCTACTCGTTAGGCCAATAGCTTGGTTACTAAAGTTTCTTAAAAAACGATATTTTGTCCACAGACGTCAGACCGTACTGACGTCGAAGATTTCAGTTTATTATGGACAGTATCGAAAAAAATTTCCCTTTCTATTTCATTATTTTTTAAGATCTACTCTCCTCCCTAACTTGTTTAGTTTTCTTTTTTATACTACTATGCGCACACATCCATATACATGCGTGTATATACACTCATCTATGTTCAGACACACTCATAGGGATACGCTTACACTGATATATAGGGTGTCTCAATATACATGGGACCCATGTGACTGCTAATCACTCTACTAATAATAATGTTGAGTTCTTTTTTTTTCAGATTTGAAAATAACATTGTATAACAACTACTAAACTCCAACTCCAATTCCCTGGACAAGGGAGGAAAAATATTTTGCATCACTGCTTATTTGGAGACAAAATCATTCAAAACTGTCTCAAAATAAATGCAACCGATTTATATGATAATGATTTATTGCTGAGACAATTGTTGGAATTTGTAAATTCGGCAGTTAATATCTGCTCGAATATGATTAGCTGTGTTGAAGTTATGCCGCTATCCTCGGGCCCTACTGTTATTTAAGTGGGACCCACCAGGGATCTCCCTCTCCTTTCTTTTTTCAGCACGAGCAGAAGGCGCTGCCTGGTTCACTCATTTTGCTTTGTGAGCACTTGTTTATTCGTCTCCGATGTTAGGCATTTTTTCTTAAGCAAGATGGCCTGAGTAAAAGGCCCATTAGTCGATTAGGCTAAGCCTCTCCTCCTTTCAGATTTTTTTGTTACTTGTTGAAACAATATGCCTACTGCAGGCTGTTTGTGTTTTTGGTATGCTGTCCTCTTCAAAAGAAAGTTGAGTCTATGGTCTGGAGGCGGAATTATTAGACTCTTTGCCGACAAGAGAAGCTATTGGCCGGGTCAGTAGATTCAGTAAATGCCTCCGTAGACTCAACAGAAGAAAATTCAAGTTGAAACAGACACATATTCATCTCTAGGAGGAGTAAGCGGTGGTCTACTCGAAACTCACTTAAAGAAATAGTAAACTTCGTTTTCGACAAGTCTACAAGGAAACTAGAACACAGTTGTCCATATTGATTCTACACTAGAAGGAGACACCGAGAAAATAATAAACCCGAAAAAGTGGCTTCTAAAAGAACTTTGACATAAGATACCAAATTTTCTTAAATTTTGTAAATAATATTGTCGCGATTTGAATTCATGTTACTTTTGTTACCTAACATTCAATGTTCTCGACAAACATAGGGAAAAATATGCATAACTGAATTTTGTGAAGTTTATTTCTCTTGAAATGAATTACTTTGAATGGACTTATTTTAAGAAATATAAACACACTTCTCTTTCAGGTAGCAAAAATGTTTGCATTCCCATCCCCCTTTTTTGTCTCCTTTATTTTTGTACATTCCTCTCCCAGATTGACAGTTGCTGCTAGATTTCTCGGGCTACACAGAGATAAAGTCTAATGAGTAATTTAAGTAGAATTGTACTTTATAAAGCTACTAGCATTCGGATAATTTTGTCTACTTTTCGTTTGTTGGTCGTTGCAATTTAAAACCTAAAATCTAGCATATGCATTGAATTGAGCACATTTCTCATACAAGAAACTAAAAAAAAAATTCATGTCTCGGAAACTGATATAATAACAATTTTAAAAAATATTGACTTGATGTCTGCAGCGCAAAGAATACATTTTTACATGATGTGTTCCAAATGATCGCCATTGCGTTTGCCTCAGTAATAAATCATTATCATGTTAATTGGACTGCATCTATTTTGAGACACCCTGTATATATGAATGCATATACACTATGTCTATACACATACATATTCATAGAGACACGCTCACACCTATAGATATATTCATTGTTGCACCTAAATATGCGCGCTTTGCGGCAAAAGTGCAATATATATATATATATATATATATATATATATATATATATATATTGCAATATAATGAAGCTTTCTTAAATTGGGTTCTGTCTCATATATTTTTGTTTTCGTGAATGATTTTAAGAAATAAACCATCTAGAGCTTGAATGCAATATTATAAGGCATTAAAACAAAACAAAAAATCAAAATTCTTTTTTTCTTATTTATCAAAGTTCACTCATTGGTTTTTATTAAGAAAGCCGTGGTTAATATAGAATTAAGTCTAATTAAATGAAAACTTTATCATGGATTTTTATAAACGTCATATCTTCAAATTATACAAGATTATGCTTGCAAAAATGTATGACTCATAGAAGTTAATTATAAAAGTAAATAAACAAACTCTTGACTAAGCAGGCTAATCTATTACGAGATGTCTACGTTATCCACACTTCGGTTTGCATGTTTATCTTTAAGACTATAATATAACCAGGTTGACGCTTCCTTTTTCGCTATTCTACGAGAAAAACAACACAAGCTTACAATGCCATCACGGCAGTTGAAGTCAGCACCTCTCTTTCAAATCACACTGCTATTACGATAAGTTAAAGTTCATGGTCTTATATTACCTATTCGGGTACATGAAGCCACAGCTCATTAGTAAAATTAGACAGTATCTCTCGTCATGGCGCCCTATCGGTAAGGCTTAAAATACGCTGTGTTCCCAGTAAAGAGATAAGACACCGCCCCACTTCCCAAAAAAAGAGTGTTCTGGGTCTGACGATAAACTGCATCTTATGGTGATACTTCACTTCTAGAGATCTAAACAGTGCGGAGTATTCCTTCATTGCCATTACTTCTCGGTCTATCCACACCTGTTAGGGTCCCATCTTTAGGACCATGGGTGGAAAATACTTTAAAAACAACTACAAAAATGTAAATTCGAATGTGAAATGAACCCAATTCCCTAACTTCTACACATAAAATAACCAAA
>OY757927.1:45934356-45969356 GCA_963585895.1 Sepioteuthis lessoniana | reverse complement strand
TTTTCCTGAAGACTTCTGCTCCAAAGAACACTTGATCCTCTGCGCTACCTCCCTCCCTCTCTCCCTCTCTCTATATATACATGCACGCTCACATTATTAAAAAGTCGCACTGACAACACAGTTCCCTGTCTCTCTTAAGCATCCATCGCCCCTATTAGATTATCTAAACTGAATATAATGTCGTCACAGAGCTGATGTATGTAAGTATTTGCTGGTCGATTAACACTGGCACGTCCATGTGTAGAAATACGAGAACGTTACTGATTGGTTCGTCTTTACTTTCCCCCACAGTGCCCACCATGTCTTGTTCGTTTTACCTGGATGATTTGTGAGATGAAAGGTAAGTAGCCATACAGCTGCTGTTTTGTTGTGAGTTGTTCCAAGGATTTATTCAAAACAGCACCTAGCATTCTTATGTAGTTCTCATCTAGATTTTACTCCATGCGCTTTGTTAGCGTCCATGTGGTGCATCCATATATTTGTACTGACACAGCTTCGAAGAAATCCCGTTTTATTTTATCGGATAGATTTCCATAGGATCAATAAATGACCACGTATTCACTAGGCGTATGTTGATAACACTTTTTTCAATAGATAAGATGTTGCTACCGAGGTATATGAACTGGTCTATTAGTAATCTTGGAAAAGGGGAAGATGCAGCCTTTTGCACATTTCTGTGTTATGTTTGGTTTATACAAAGCGTTGCATGATTGAAGAAGTACATGGTCAATTTTCTTGTTTTCCATACTTCAGGAGGTATTTCGTGGAAGCCTGCAGTTTTTCTGCTTTAAATGTTTTTTCAATTCTTCCTTCATAAACTGTCCTAGTTTGATGTCTACTTGGCTATCAATGATGTTTTGATTTGTTTGTCAGTGGTTTCAGGAGGGCTTCCGAGAAGATTTCTGAAATATTCTTTCCCCTTCTAAAATATTTCTTCTTAGCAGACAGCTTTAATTTTGCTCTCGGGGTCCTCTTCTTTTTTTTCATTTCATTTAGTGTCTGCCATGCTAATCGGGATTGTCTAACTTTTATTGAATGTCTAAGTTTATTGATTTGACCTCAAATTGTTTTTTTATAAATGTTAGTTCTCAGTGTACTTTATTAAGTTCCTGCGCCTCAGCATTAGTTGAATTTGTTCTACGTGAAAACAGAATCCTTTCTTAATAAAAGAAAGAAACACATACACGCACGCACGCACACACACATATACTTATGTACATATCTTTGAGTGAGACTCATGGTATGGACTCCTTCATATGGACGTGCAAGTGCTGGACGACTACTTAAAACTTATTTTTAACAGCTGTGTACAGACATAGGATGTAGTCTAGAAGACCTGCCGAAAGCGATGGATGACAGAGATGAATGACAAGAAGGAGTCAGGGAAACCCGTGCTAGCAGCTCGACATGATGATATATATATATATATATATATATATATATGCATACACATATTCATATAGATATACGTATGTGTGTGTGTGTGTGTATGTGTGTGTTTCAAATCACAACATTATATGATTATATTTCTTTGTTTACTTGCCCAGTCGTCTGGGGCTGTAGAATACACCGACTGCTTCTCTACAGAGAGGTAAGACGCCCCCCTACGAGTGTCCTGATATGACGCTAAACAATCTGATGGTGAGGTTCTAGCAATGCTGGAGCTTTGGGGAATGCAGAGTACTCCTTTATTGCCATCACCCCCAGGTCCATTCTGGCCTGGAGTGGTAGCACCTGATAAGGGTCCTATCAATGGGTCAAATAGAACTAAACGGTGGTTGGCGTTTACTGTTTTTATACATTTAAACTGCGTATTTAAGCTGAACTGAATTGTTTAAAATAGAACTGCTTCGACATTAAAACTGCGTACTAATGCTACACTGAATTGCTCGAAATAGAACTGTTTTGACATCTAAACTGTGTACTTATTCTAAACTGAATTATCTGAAATAAAACCGTTTTGACATTAACTCTGTGTATTGCCCAGTTGGCTGGGGCTGTAGAATACACCGACTGCACCTCTGCAGAGGGGTAAGACCACCCCAACGGGTGTCCTGCAGATGACACTAAACAATCAGATGGTGAGGTTCCAGTGATGCTGGAGCTTTGGGGAATGCGGAGTATCCATTTATTACCATTGCTCCCAGGTCCACTCTAGCACGGAATGGTAGCTCCTGATAAGGGTCCTATCTATAGGTTAAATAGAACTAAACCGTACTTCTTTCACTATCCTGATTTTTGCATTTAAACAGCGTACTTATGCTAAACTGAATTGTTTAAAATAGAACTGTTTTGACATTGAAACTGCGTACTAATGCTACTAAATACCAACCCCTCCGCTCGGGCAGGATATGACACAAGGTCAATTTTTAAGCGGAGTTTAACAGGTTTGAATTCAGAGTTTTCCTTCTCCTAGACTAGTTGCCTAACCAAGGCTGAAGAACTTAGTCTGTCCTACTATTTACCCATAGTTGGAGGGAGAATAATTGGATTCATACCTTTCCCAAGGGTATCAGTGCTATGTGAAATGCAATCAGTCTCGTCCAGGATTTGAACTCGTGTCGCCGTGTCCATTTCCTACGACGATAACGACTACACCACGGGCACCTCCATACTGCGTACTAATGCTAAACTGAATTGCTCGAAATAGATTTGTTTTGACGTTTAAACTGTGTAATTCTGCTGAACTGAATTATCTGAAATAAAACTGTTTAACATTTAACTCTGTGTATTGCCCAGTCAGCTGAGGCTGGTGAATATACTGACTGCACCTCTGCAGAGGGGTAAGACCCCTCCAATGAGTGTCCTGGATATGACACTAAACACTCAGATGGTGAGGTCCCAGTAATGCTGGGTTCTTGGGGAATACGAAGCACCCCTTCATTGCCATTGCTCCCAGGTTAACTCTGGCCCAGTTAAATTGAACTAACGACATACTTATGCTAAACTGAATTGTTTGACTTAACTGAATAGCTTGAAATAGAAATGTTTTTGAAAAACCATTTTTACATTTAAACTGCGTGCTTATGCTCAACTGAATTATTTCAAATAGAACTGTTTTTTGACATTGAAACAGTATTTATTCTAAACTGAATTGTTTAACATAGAACTGTTTTGACATTTAACTGTGTGTAAACATAATCTGTACTTATACTAAAATGTACTAGCTTAATTAGAACTGCTAGACTAAACTGAATAGCTCGAAATAGAAATATTTTTCACGATTAAACTGTACTTACATTTAAACTTCGTACTTATGATAAACTGAATTATTTGACATTGAACTTTTTTTGAGATTAAAACTGTACTTTTACTGAACTGAATTGTTATATATAACTGCTTGAATAGTTTGAAATAGAAATGTTTTTGACAATTCATCTGTGTACTCATGCTGAACTGAATTGTTTGAAATAGAACTGATTATTTACATAAAAATGGATTTGGCATTAAATAACCAACAAAGGTTGATATGCCATTAAACCCAACAAACTTAACCTAACCTAACCTAACCTTCTTCGTTTACTCCCTCTCTATCTTTAATAAATAGAAAACCCATAAGAATCTGTTCCAAAGGATACTCTCTCTCTCTCTCTCTCTCTCTCTCTCTCTCTCTCTCTCTCTCTCTCTCTCTCTCTCTCTCTCATAAAAGCAGTGATTAAAATTCACCTTATGGTGAAAGAAAATCTCATGCCAAGTTTCATCAAGATTAGCCAAATTAGAAGTGCATAGGTAACAACCAAACGAAATGAATAATATAAGCAATCAAAGTGAATATATATTAATGGTGCAATGTTTACTCTTGTCGGAAATGGACATGGCGACACGAATTCAAACCCTGAACGAATCTGTTTGCAGTTCTATTGTAATGCTGGCGAAAGAAAGACACGGGGAACACAAAAAGTTAGATAGAAAAACATATATATTCAAGTACAGAAACAAGATACAAGTGAACCTGGTTAAAAAGTAGTTTGTTAATTGGAAGCTGTGAGTCCTGTGGGATAGTGACTATCTGTCCACTACGCAAGGGGTATCACACGTGATTGTGTCACGTGGGTCTGGTTGACTCCTCTGATGCTCCGTTGACGTGTACTTATGGAGGAGGGCGAGTCCATTATGTAGGGAGTATAAGTTCATATAGCGCTAATACCCTTAGAAAAGGTATTAATCCAACTATTCTCCCACCACCTATGGGTAAATAGTAGGGCAGACTAGGCTCTTTAACCTTAGTATGGTTACCAGTCTAAGAGAAGGAAAACAGAATTTAAACCTATTAAACACCGATTGAAAATTGACCTTGTGTCGCATCCTGGACATGCAGAGGGGTAGGTATATATATATATATATATATATATATATGTGTGTGTGTGTGTGTGTGTGTGTTTCAACCCACAGCATTTTATGGTTTTATTTTTTAGTTTAACCCTCCTCTCCATTTTAATATTTAAAAAAGAAAAACTATTAAAATCTTTTTCGGACTTTGATGTTACAGTGTTAAGTTACAGTTTTACTTTTCGTTTTAAGTGTTATCGTCAAGAAAAAAAACCTGACGTTTACATGCAGAGACGCTTTTTTGAGATAAAGAACAAGCAATTCTTTTCTCTTCTCTCACCTACCGTTCGCTATCGGTATCAGTAATCAGTAAATAAAATCCCAGTAACACCTTCAAACAATGAACACTGTTTTAGTGGTTGGACCAATATCACTTTCTACTTTTTCCTTTGATTCAATTGAAGTAAACAACTAAGCCGAAAAAAAAAAAATGCCGAGATTCTGTGCTGTGACTCAAGTCATAACTTTGACTGTCTTCAGAAACACCTAAGATAATATTTCATACGTTTCTCCACTATCATTATCATTAAGTTTGTCCTGTATTTTTCTTCGTCTTCTTAATTTTAGCTGCTTTTTAATAATTTTATATTCGTGTATGGTAATTCAAAGGAGGAGAGAAAGAGAAAGAATTTGTGAAGGAAAAGTTTTCTTTGCGAGAACAGCATTGCAGCGCTCACTGTTTCAGCGGCGCGATAGAAAGAAATAACGACTTACCCACAAATCAGTTGTTATATTCTAAGTGAAATCTAGCCGTGTCTGTGGGGCTTAGAATTCAACGACTGTATCCCCTGCAAAGAGGTAAGATCACCCAGAAAGAGTTTTCTAGATATGACACTGAATTGCATTTTGAGGTACCGTTTCTGGAGATCTGGGATGTGTATAGAGTACCCCTTCAATGTCATTATTCCGAGTACCACTGTGACCCGGTGTGTTAGTACTTGTTACGGTCCCATGTCAAAGTGATCTAAATAAAAATTATTCGTATTCAATAAGACTGTGTGAAAAAAAAATCCTCAGAAACAACTACAACAAAATGTAAATATTAACGTACAATAAACGCGTTTCCTTAACCTCTACGTCCAAAATAATCCTAGATGGGTTGACATGCCGCTAAAATCAATTAGTCAATTAATCTTAGTCAAACCTCGTTATGGTTCGTAGATTCTTCATCGCAATCAAAAAACAACCTGTTAGTCCATTTAGGATCATTATCTGACGAGTAGCACATAACAGTGAGTAATCACGTGACAAAGAATTAAGCTTTTTTTGGACGATCAGAAACCACCGCAGACTGAAACTGTGAACGCTTTCTTGATCCCATCAGATGCATAAAAACACATCCCTCTTTCATCGTAAAATCATGTGATTTTCTGGTTCAATGAAAGCCTGACTCTCAAGTGACCTTAAACTGTTCCTTAGGCCAAGTGATATCCAATGGTTTTCACCTTTTAAACTATCTATTCCACATGCCAAATGAAAGATTTCGCCATTCATTTAGCATGGCCATTTCTTTAACCCCTGCAATTTAGCAGACAGTACGGCATCCTGACCAAGAAGTTGCTTCTCTTCCATTCTCTTTTCTTCTTTCTTCCTCCTGAAGTGCCGTATGCCAATATAACATGGTTAACAAATAAAGAAGAGTGTATTTATGAGAAGTATGCAAGGCAATTTTGTTGTTTAAATGTCTGGCGAAAAGTTGAGTTTGGAGGCTCTTAATGATATACATGTTTAGTGTGTTTGTGTTGCATATGCGTTTTCCACGTGTTGATAAAATGAAAACAATCCGCAAAATAAAAAAGTAAACATACTGTTTCTTTTCACGTACCGGTTTTATTTTATATTCCTAAGAAAAAAATCCTGGTGTTATTTATCGTTTAGTTCCTTTGTCTGTGAAGGGTTACGGTAATTTAGGTAAAAGCCCCTTGTCAAGTCAATGTGACATTGAGTTAGGATGCTTGTGTACGACTTCGATATCTCCGGGTTCTAGGAGCCACTGAGAAAAGTGTCCTTCTTTGAGCGAGGTTGGCAGAGCAGAAAAAATGAAAGTAAAGGAAGAACATAGCCCGTGATTGGAAATTTGGAACCCAGGTTACAGATGATCATTATGGGAAATTCATATTCTTTATTTTAACTTCTCCATTTTGCCTATTTTATTTTTCTAAATTTCATTCTTTCTTTTTAATTTCTTGTTTTATTTTATTTTGAAATACCACCAAAGGTATTTGGGAAGGTCGTAGCTCTAGAAAGAGGAGTTTACCGCTCAAAACAAAGATTTACGTGAATGCTTGTTTGCTGAGGTAGTCAATAGAGGAAAGTCTGTGTTCGGAACATAGCTTTTAGTAATTTTTTTTTTGTTACGTGGTCGAAAAATATTCTTTCGTGGGGCTAGTCACAGATAGAGCAATAGTTGGGGTCGATATGCTGCATGCGGGTGGCATGGAGATGATCGTTATATGGGTTTCTTACCCCACACGTGTTTACGAGGGAAATGGACCGTAAGAGAGAGCTCAATGCAGGTTACTTATGTCGACACGGGAGAGCTGTAATGGGATATGACTGCTATAAGGGGTTTCCATCCGGTTCTTGTTGAAGTGGGTACGCACGTTCGCGTGGATAGAATTGTTGGTTAAATGGAGCTTCTATCAGCGAATAATCAGTTTTTTAGGTGATACTTGCTTTTTTTACATGTTTCTTTTGTTTGTTTTTTGTTGTTATTTTTGTTTTTCTTTCTTTTTTATTTTTTTTTTTTTTAATTTTATTTTGTTTTTGTCTTAGGGAAGGTTGGGGTTTGTTTTTTTGTTTTTGCTTTTTTTTTTCTATTACTTATTCGTTTTCAACACCTGTTTTTCCATTTTGATACTTGCTCATTTATGATACCTGTACTTTATTGTTTGTTTGTCCGTTTGTTTTTTCTGATACTTGCTCATTTATGTTGACCGGGTTTTTTTTGTTGGGGGTGGTTGTTTTTGTTTTTTGGTTCTGTTTTTTTTTTTTTGTTTTTTGTTTGTTTGTTTGTTTGTTTGTTTTTTACTTGATCATTTACGACAACTGTTTTTTTTTCTTTCTGATACCAGCTCAGTTACGACACCTGCTATACTTTATGATACTTGCTCATGTAGCAGCCACAGACCTATTTCCTTTCGCGAATCAATGCCCCTATTAAGAGAATCGGTCACTCACTGACCAACCAACTGGCAGAGCGCATTGATTCCTTCCCCCTCTCAGGAACTATTTTTCTGGTCCCTTTTCAGTAGAACGGATAACGTGAGAGAGAGTCTGGTGCTAGCAGAAGAAACATATCTCTCCCACATGACTGCACTGATTCCACTTGGAACACTTCGCTCACTGCTAGCTTTAAACACGCTTCCTACGAACCAAGGACCAGCATACAGACCAGCGACGCAAAGAGACACTTTCTCACTCTCACTCCTTCACGCCTGCTACTAATAAACCTTACTTTGTTGTGTTGTTAAAAGAAGTTTTGTTATTCATTTGTGTGCCTAAAAAATATAGTGTTAGGGAAATTAACCAATTCCCCTTAACCGCTATAAATTGGTGACCCCGAATGGCACCTTCTGAATTACGGAACAAATAAAAAATAACACGAAACACGGTTTCCATTTTCGTACAGCAGCACAAGAAAAAAGAAGAGAAAAAGAGAGAGAAAAAGCTTCCTGACTCAAAGAACCGAAAGAATACTACCACCCAAGAATTTTCTCCCCAGTGACACACGTGTTCGTTCAATTCATTCGTCGGCTGAGAAGACATAGGCGCAAATTTTTCTTTCAGAAAAATATTCATAAAAAAAACCTTTTCGTGCCAGAGAAAGACTTTAAAATACTTCGTTTACGAAGCCATAAACGAAGGAAAAAATTTGCGGCAAGTAAAACAATCTTCCTAAAAAGAGATATCATCTTTCTTTTTGCAGACAAATTGGCGTCCATTTACGAGTGGTCAAATAGAAAGATACAAGATTCTCCCTTTACCCAAGTAACATTTTTCGAACACGTGCCTCAACAACAACAAAAAAAAAACTCCTAAAACTTTCCAACCAGGAATTATCTTCTTTTTCAGCCCGTCCACAAGAAAAACACCAACTCAAGCAAGCATAACGGACATTACATTTTGTTCATACGAAACAAAGTTTAAAAAGAAAAAAATTATTACCCTCAGCTTGGCCGACTTGGCATAAAAAAAGGAAGAAACTTACTAATCTGCTCTCTTCAACTGACCACGTGGTACAAAAATTTTTTTTATTACAATAACAAAAAGAAAAAGGAAGAAACTTACAACTCTGCTCTTTTCAACTGACCACGTGGTACAAAAAAAAATTTATTACAATAACAAAAAAAAAGAAAAAACAAGTGAGTAATACATTTTTACATTTTTTTTTAGAAAGTCAAAGCTAAAAGAGCGCCTTCTTCCTATTTAACATTTCATTTTCCCGCCTAAATAGCCATTGGGCGACGCCATCTTGAATTTAAAAATTTTGTTTTCCTTACTAAGGAACCTTAAAGCAGCACCTTCTCTAAAACAAAACAAATTTTTATTTTTATTTTAACACGAATATCACTATTTTCTTGTGGCTTTTTATCCCTTTCGTTCCTTTCTCATTGAAACGTGTTTCTTTGATTTTTTTTGTGGTCTGTAGTCACTTTATAAATATAAAAGAAAATGGCTACTACTTTACCTGCTTTTGCTGGCGACGTTCGAGTTTGGTTTGCCCAACTCGAGTCGTATTTTGTGGCAAACAACGTCATGGAGCAGCGACAATTGCCTATTTTATTTAGTGCATTTCCTGCGTCATTGACGCCAGTTGTTAAAGATTTGATAACTGACACCCCCCTTAATGCTACTTATGACAGTATTAAACGGGAAGTTCTGCTCCGGACATCGCTATCAGCGGAAAAGCGGTTCCAAACTTTAGTTAATGACGAGCTTTTGGGGGACCGTATGCCAAGCGAATTGCTCCGCAGAATGAGAGAGCTGGCAGAAGATGTCCCTACTGATAGTGCCATTATAAAGCAACTTTTCTTCTCAAGGCTGCCCCCTCAAGTAAAGGCAATTCTGGCACCCATGGTAGAGAAAAGCCCTGTAGACGTGATAGCGTCCTCTGCAGATAAAGTGATGGAATTCACTAAGGGGCCTATTACTGCGTCCATTCCCCAGCCAAAGGCTGAAGTCTCTATACTCTCTGCTGCTGGGAACACTAGCCAAGTTGCCACGCAAGTGGCCATACTCAACGCTGTGGAGCGACTTACCCAAGAAATACGAAAATTAGCCGTAGTTAGGTCACATTCGCCCAGACGTCAACAAAAAAGTCGTTCGCCATCCCCACACCACCGCCGCCACTCAAGCAAGTCAAGACTATGTTTTTATCACCGTCGCTTTGGTGCTGAGGCTCGGAGATGCAAAATGCCCTGCTCGTTTTCAAACCAGGGAAACTTAAATCTGGAGAGCTGAGCACGGCACACTCTCCACAAGATTTATACAACAACCGTGCCTATTTTATCACTGACTTCAGGTCCCAAGCACGTTGTTTGGTTGACACAGGAGCAGCTTGCAGTATCTGGCCTCTGAAACTCCTCACTGAGAAGCCGCCAGTGTCGCCCATCACACTGCAAGCGGTAAATCACTCCCCTATTCCCACGTACGGTCAAATTTCTCGTTCTCTGGACTTGGAATTACGGAGAGACTTTACATGGATTTTTACTGTAGCTGATTTACCATATCCCATTCTAGGCTCGGACTTTCTGCACCACTTCAACCTCTTGGTGGACATGCGCAAAAGACGACTTATTGACGGCAATACGGAACTTTCCGTCACAGGTTATAAGGCAAATACCTCACCCATCAGCCCGGTATTTTTCATTGCCGCCACAGACGACCCATACCAAATATTATTACGCTCTTACCCAGAGTTAACTAACTTAAATTTTGTTGTGGGCAAATCAACTCACGAAACGACACACCACATTGAGACCACAGGTGCTCCGGTGTTCTCACGCCCTCGCCGCCTCCCTGCTGATAAACTAAAGGCGGCGAAGGCAGAATTTAACCATATGCTGCAGCTGGGAATTATACGCCCCTCGTCCAGTCCTTGGGCTTCCCCTTTGCATATGGTTCCAAAGCGTTCTGGAGATTGGCGTCCGACTGGGGACTATCGACGACTAAATGCCATCACGGTACCTGATCGTTACCCAATCCCACATATACAAGACTTCGCTTCATCTCTGCATGGTTGTAAGATCTTCTCCAAACTAGATCTCGTTAAGGCTTACCATCAGATACCAGTGAACCCAGCTGACATACCAAAAACTGCTGTAACCACTCCATTTGGAGCGTTTGAATTTTTAACTATGCCTTTCGGTTTGCGAAACGCGGCTAGTACCTTCCAACGCTTCATGGACGAAGTAGTGCGTGATTTGGACTTCGTCTATAATTATATAGACGATATACTCGTAGCAAGTGCCTCACCTGAGGAACATGTTACTCACCTCCGCCTACTGTTCGAACGGTTTCAAAAGTACCAGGTGAGGATTAACCCTGGTAAATGTGTTTTCGGTGCTTCGTCGCTAACTTTCTTGGGACACATTATCAGCCCTGAAGGGATATCTCCCTTACCTGAAAAAGTGAAGGCCCTACAAGACCTCCAACCACCCACTTCACTCCGCCAACTAAGGCACTTCCTCGGTCTGCTTAACTATTACAGACGTTTCATCCCACACTGTGCGGATCTCCTGTCTCCTCTGTCTGACCTGTTACGTAACAGGAAAAAGAAAAATGAGCAGATTTCGTTGAATGACATACAGTTAAAAGCCTTTAACGAAGTGAAGCAGAAATTAGCAACAACATCGCTACTTGCACATCCTGTACCCGACGCCCAGTTCTCATTGGTCGTTGATGCATCGGGCACAGCTGTAGGTGCAGTTTTGCAACAGCAATACCAACAACAGCTACAACCCCTCGCTTATTTTTCGAGACAGCTGAAACCGGCAGAACAACGTTACAGCACGTTTGGCCGTGAACTCCTGGCAATGTACCTCGCAGTGAAACACTTTCAGCATTCACTAGAGGGCAGGCAATTTGTGATCTACACCGATCACCGTCCGCTTACTTTCGCGTTGCGTTCAAAGCCGGACAAGTATTCTCCTCGCGAAACTCGCCACTTGGATTTTGTTTCGCAGTTTACAAACGATATCCGACATATCTCTGGTGAACAGAATGCTGCGGCAGACGCCTTGTCTCGCCTTCCAATTAATTCACTTTTCTCACCTTCGGATATCGACTTACGGCAGATGGCCTTAGACCAGCCACGTCTGGACACCTTGGATCTATCGTCACCTGAATTTGCAACTTGCAAGTTCGCATACCTGCCAGTGCCCTCTGCGGACACGCAGATTATCTGTGACACCTCAACAGACGCACCTCGACCTCTTGTTCCGATGACTCATCGTAGGGTTGTTTTTGACACCCTACACCAATTGGCACACCCCGGACCCAAAGCCACAGTGAAGCTGATTTCAGCTAGATTTTTCTGGCCAAACATGAGGCGTGATATCACTGCCTGGACACGTTCTTGCATATCCTGCCAAAAATCAAAGGTGCACACACATATCCGTGCACCCCTCGGGACATTCAGCACCCCAGACGCTCGGTTCAGCCATATCCATATAGATCTGGTTGGACCATGGCCGGTCAGTCAAGGATTTACTTACCTCCTGACCTGTATAGACCGTTTTACACGATGGCCTGAAGCTATTCCCTTAAAGGACGTTTCAGCTGAATCCGTAGCGCAAGCCCTTATATCAGGCTGGATAACGCGTTACGGAGTCCCAACAACAATTACCACTGACCGTGGCAGACAGTTTGAATCCCACCTATTCCAGGAACTTTCCAGGATTTTAGGGATCAAGCGCATACGAACTACGAGCTACCACCCTGCTTCAAACGGGATGATAGAACGCTTCCATCGCCAATTGAAGGCCGCATTGCGCTCCTATCCTGACCAACAGCGATGGAGCGAATATGTACCTATTGTCCTTCTTGGCTGTCGTGCAGCTATCAAAGAGGACCTAGGATACTCTCCAGCAGAACTTGTCTATGGAGTACCGCTATCACTACCTGGTCAGATGCTGAACCCTATAGATCTAACGGGAACAGATCCAGCTTTATATGTAAATAGACTGCAATGTTATTTTGGTAATCTCCCACCAATGCAACCTAGAGAACAGACCATCAAACCATCAGTCCCCAAAGATATTTCCTCATGGACTCACGTTTTTCTAAGAAAGGACGCTGTCAAAGCCCCTCTCACTCCACCTTACACTGGCCCTTACCGCGTGCTTTCACGCACTGACAAACTTTTCACCCTTGACATTAATGGCAAAAAAGAAACTGTATCTATTGACAGGGTGAAAAGAGCCTTTCTTAACACAAACACACAAGAGCCACATATTCCCCCTACTTACACACATGAACATATCTCTACACCTGTAGAAAAAAATACAATGCCAAAAGACAATTACATCACCACCACACGTAGTGGTCGACGAGTACATTGGCCCAAAAAGCTCTGTAAAACTGTTTATGTATAAAATGTACCCTTCTTTGTTATACGGCTGCTATCTTTTTCTCTGTCGGCTTTCCGCCTAAGCAGGGGGTGATGTAGCAGCCACAGACCTATTTCCTTTCGCGAATCAATGCCCCTATTAAGAGAATCGGTCACTCACTGACCAACCAACTGGCAGAGCGCATTGATTCCTTCCCCCTCTCAGGAACTATTTTTCTGGTCCCTTTTCAGTAGAACGGATAACGTGAGAGAGAGTCTGGTGCTAGCAGAAGAAACATATCTCTCCCACATGACTGCACTGATTCCACTTGGAACACTTCGCTCACTGCTAGCTTTAAACACGCTTCCTACGAACCAAGGACCAGCATACAGACCAGCGACGCAAAGAGACACTTTCTCACTCTCACTC
Source organism: Sepioteuthis lessoniana (assembly GCA_963585895.1). Taxonomy (NCBI): domain Eukaryota; kingdom Metazoa; phylum Mollusca; class Cephalopoda; order Myopsida; family Loliginidae; genus Sepioteuthis; species Sepioteuthis lessoniana. The sequence continues at coordinate 45,956,046 of OY757927.1, read as the reverse complement.
CTTCACGCCTGCTACTAATAAACCTTACTTTGTTGTGTTGTTAAAAGAAGTTTTGTTATTCATTTGTGTGCCTAAAAAATATAGTGTTAGGGAAATTAACCAATTCCCCTTTAACGCTATACTCATTTACGACACTTTTTTTAAAATATTTACTCATTTACGACACCAATTTTTTTTCTTTAGTTGTTTTTTTTTCTGAGCCTTGCTCTTTTTTTATCGCTTGTTTTCCTTTTCTTTTTTATATTTGTTTTCACATCTATGTTATCCTCTGATTCTCTTGCTCTCAATGTAATAATCAGAAATAAAGAAATAAAGAATAACTTCCTGGTTCGATTTGAAGTTGAGGAATATGAGTTCAAATCTCATCAGAAGTTTATTCTTTATTGCGATACCTTCTTTTCCTTGTCTAAGCAGAGCCAGTCTAAAATATGTGATATAAGCAGTTGCTAAGGATCATGGGTCTACAAAATAAGTAAATATTCAAAGTTATTAGGGGAAGGACCTAAATCATTTAATTTTGATCACTTTCATTCGCACATGTATATGCGTGTGCACGTGTGTATTATTATATTAGAAAATACACCTGTATCATCGAAAATGACAGCGTATTAAAAAAAAATTATTTCACGAAAGATGTGCGAATGATCAGGCAGTGATAATAATCACGATTGTTCGCTGCAATGGAAGAGGCCTCCAGTCTAATTTTACTTGGGACCTCAAGAAGGTTTGAACTGGCTCTCAACCGAAAAATAACGAGAGTAGCATGAATGTTGTAGCGAATTATTGTAACGAATTTGTTACGAAATAGAGGTCAGTATTGAAGCAGACAAATTTTTGGGCTGTCGAGATAAAAAAAAAAGTTAATGATGAAATTAATCATAAAATAGTGAACAGCAAAGCAAATAAATGACTCACCAGCTTCAGACGGGCAGGGAACCCGAGTAAATTAAGAAGAAATCTCTGTTCTTTAAGGATCCCTTTAAATTTATGAAATCAATTTTTACCAGAAAAGAAGGGAACCTTGAATATATTAAAATAAGAATTGGAAGAGAATCTAGAAACATTATACTCCGATGAGAAGAGCCATTAGAAGGCAACCAGTCAACCGGACACTCCACCAATTATACAACCACAGCTCCCAACAGACACTGGTCCCTCAAAATGGAGGAGGAAGAACATATTGCAAAGCAAACATCATCCCTGTGACCAAAGGGGGTTCCGTAACGGTTCTAGATCGGGTGATTCTGGCGTACTTTGCTTCCTGTGGAGTCTAATGAGCCTGGCTTGGAAGAAAGGAAACATCCCCAAAGCATGGTGAAGAGCAGAGGGTTCCTAATTTCGAAAGAGGTGTCTACTAACATTAATCATTTTTTGTATTATAGCCCAAAGGATGAAAGTTATCTGGAGAAAAACGATCTGTTTGATAGAAAATTCCAAAAGGTTGACATCTAGATACCTTGAACATTTCAGCACGATTTGTCACCAAATCTATACTACTAAGAAGGAGAGGATGGACTTCTATGATATTTTTCTTGATCTTGTCAATGAATTTCATTCTGTCCCTCAGATTTACATGAGCATCTTTTGATTTTCCAAGATACCAGAGACCAGAACTAATTTTGTCAAGAACTAATTCCAAGATCTATAGTTCTGCTTTACCACACCAGGATTTATTACAGCATGGCATCTGTTGAAAATTGGTATAATGGTTGGATGTACCATTTTTCCTTTGACCTTCACCATGGCAATGGAAATTATTTTATGGGATTCCAAGTGGATGATTGAATTCCAGAAGCCGATTACTACCCATCGGAGTCTATATGGGTGATATGATCCTCATACTCATATCAGTATATTGTTCCAGGCGCTTTTTAGAAAAACTCCCAGAAAATATCACAAGAACCAAGATGAAGGAAAAAAAAGAAACAGTGTAAATCAAGAAGTAGTTTTATTGTTAGAGTAAAAATAAAGAACAAAGATTCCTTATTGACCAAGAACCTAACCCAATGGTATAAAAAAATCAATAAAAAAGACCTAAGGAGATGGTATGACTCAAAACTGAGAGATAACAGCAGAACATTTGGGATCAGACAAGAAATTATTGACTGGCTTGCTGTGCATCGATGAAAGTTTTTTGCTCGATAAGTAGAAAACTTGGTGCATACAGTTTAGATCATGTGGCTGCTAACCATGCGCGACATCACTTTCATAAGCGTAGAAAATTTTTAAAAAGATCAGCTGTTTCGCAAAGAAGATGGTTAGGAGTTCCTAGATGCCTGAGCAACGTATCCCTGAATGGCAGGGGGCAGTTCGATTTGCCTCTCTCACACCTGAGGACTTCAAATCACTGCTAAGTGACACTGGAGGAATCAAAAGACGCAGCAATTCGGACAGCTAAAATGAAAGAAGTGAATAGCCACAAGTGCGACTCAGAAGATATATCGTCGGTCAGGTTCAACATGGAATGAGTGGCCTGGGTATAGGTAGCGATCAACTTACCGGGCACAAAGCATCCTCGTCAGTGCGGCGAACACGGGTTGTGGACGAGATTTACAGACAAGAATTCATGAGGTGTATCAAAGATATGTTTCCAACAAAACAGCTAATGGATGAGATTGGAGAAGTTGGAAATGCAAAAGGTCTGCTGGAAAGACCGGTTAGAAAAATGTCAGGAAGAATAAGCCTCTTGATCTGATCAATTTTATGATGCCTCCTTACCCCACAAAGCCTCAGTCAGTGGTTGGGCAAGAATCTATCATGTTCACTAAGTGCAACACCTGCTACACTGAAACATATCCTTACCGGGTGCAAAATATACCTTTCTCAAGGGTGATATATGAAGACACAACCAAATATTCGATCTCTGGCTGAGGCCCTGGAGATGAGGAGAGCATCTGTAAAAGTCTTGCTAAAGGAGATTAATATTAAGTAGCTAATTGTGTTTGTATGAGAAAAGCAAATAAACAAAAACATTTCGTCAGATCCTTGGTTTGGATATCTAAAGATAGCCCGGGTTTAAAAGATACTGGTAGATGTGAACCAGTGGCTTGCGATACCAAGAATCATTTGTAATGTTTTAGTATATGGAACTTGCAGCGGAAATGAATAAACCAGGCTGGAAGACGAAAGTTTGTCCAGTGGAGATCAGCTGTCGAAGCTTTGTGGCTACTTCAACCATTAAGTTCCTAAAATATATGGGATACAATACATATGTCCTTCATCTGATAGTGAAGGAATTACCAAGTATAGCGGAATGTAGTAGCCAGTGGCTTTGAGGTTGAGGAAAACAGACCCCAAACAGTCCCAAAATTTAAAAACAAAATTAAAATAGAAAAAGAATTTAAATCTTTTTAAAAAATAAGATACAATAAATTTATGAATAAGGGGAAGGAGTGAGAAGATGGTTTCTGGATAGATTACACTGTCAAAAAGAAAGAAGAAAAGAAAGAAGGAAAGAAAGTTTAGAAAGAAAATTAAAAGAAAAAGGTAGTAAAATATTGTACAAACGTAAATTAAACTATAAAAAGTAATCTCTCTTCTTAACAATTGCCTTGTTTTATAGATGCATTATATATTCATTGATTGCATATATGTTTCACTTAGGTTAAATTGTATATTTCCCTGATGGTTTCTTGCCATCTTTCCGTCCAGTGAAATAATTTGAGGGAAGGTGGTGCGTCATGAACACTGCAGAGGAGCAATATGAGAATTCACATTTTTACTTTGAAATCTCTGAAACTGCCATTTGGAGAGTAACTGACGAGTCCCTTAAATGTACGATAATGGTACCAAATAGTAAGGTTGCACCAAATAGGAAGGTTACATCAATTAGGACGTGGTACCGTTACACACCAAATGTACGGTTGTACCACCGCGTGTTGGAACGGGTTAATGCGTATATCGCTACGTCTTAAGTGGTAGCCGGACCCAGTTGTAACCTCACCGTGGGAAAAGTTGACGAACACACGAAGTCTTAGTTCACTAACACAAAGGTTTATTCGCTACTACACTTTTAAAGTTGTCGACAGGAGAAGCAACAGAGTATGAAAGCTGAGTCGACTGCGTTAGCTGGACAAAGAGAAAAAACATGTCATGAGGAGAGGGAGAGAAAGAGCAGACACAGACCTTGAATTTTCTTCCACTTTTCATCTTCTAATTCTTACACGTGCTTCCTTAAAGGGTCTGTCTTCACCGTTGTACATCCAGGCTCCAACTTTTTGACTATCTTCACATTGTTCTGGGAAGTGTTTACTCTCGTCTTTACCTCGTTACGTCTCCGAGCTAACTTTCAAACCCCAGTCGTCCACTTACTCCCGCCTGGTGTTTGAGAGAGGAAAATTTGAGACCTCTGTTTTTTCTTGTCATTTCTAATGACCGTAGTTATTCACCCGTGTCTGGTTGACCCACAGCGAGTGCTTTGGCCTGACTACCCAGTGGTCAGCTGGCCGTTCCCGTAGACTCTCAGTCAGCTTTGTGTTATTATCATTTTATCTTCTCTCCCCCATTCCCCCCCAAAATTCTCTTTATAACTTAGACCAGCCATATTACGTTATACTAAGCCACGCCCCCCCCCAAAAAAAACCGAGAGGAAAAAGAAAAAATAAGAGAGAAAAGGAGAAGAAACATGAAAAAAAAGATGCTACCTTTTATCTTTTTATTATACTTTTTAGTATCAATTCATTTTGGTATCGACAATTATTTTAGTGTGAGGAACACATTTCAAGCACTTTTAGCAAAGGAAACGCAATATGGTTTAATATTTCTTTATGTAAAATAATTCAATATTTTCTTAATGTAAAATGATTTACGACAAATTAACAAAACATTCTTATTGCTAGTGCAAATTTAACAGAATGAATAATGGAATTATATGAATACTAAAAGTGTGTATTATAGAGAAAGGTCCTATTATGCAGTTGAAGAGTCTATTGGTATAAGAATCTTTAATAGAATGGAATTTGTTGTGTGAAGACTTATGTTAATGCTACGGTGCCGTGCGCGTACGATACGAGGCTCCTCTCCTGTGGGGAAATGCACATACTTGTGTGTGCTTCTGGTTTGCCGAAGCAGAACTAGAGAGAGAGAGAGAGAGAGAGAGAGAGAGAGTTTTTGCCTTTGGCGCGACCTTTTATAAACTTCTTGGGTCACGTCACCGAGTGACTATTAGAAGTACTAGTTGGAATGCAGGAGGTAAAATCCCTTCAATGTAATCTCTACATTTATGTTAAATGAATGTTGTGATAAAAGACAATAAATTAAAAAGGAGACGAAAACTTGTCAAAAATTAATGATGACAATGCTTCATCAACTATGAACGTCAGACAACTTTAGATGATTTATTTCAGCAATTTCTTTTTAATTTTATGAAACCCTCGCATTTCTCATGAATTAAATAACTTTAATTATTCAAAAGAAGTAATTTGACATTTTATTTCAATTACGAATGTAGTCTTCACCTCTTTAAAATTAAATTCAGTTTGATATTTCATTGTCATTACACACCTGGTATATATTTAATAATTTCATTTTAAATGATTCATTTTCAAATCGGTAAAAGAAAAGAAAAACAAATCCTTAACACGAACTCGCGACGGATATTAAAAAATTAAAACACCAATGAGTATTCTTGTGGGAATGAAATTATCATAGATAACGAAAATCCGTGTCTTTCTTAGACATTTAGATTTTGGATTTTTCTATACATTACACAAAGCGATGGGAATCCGGTATCCCCGCTCAACAATGGCTTAAATAGTACCACTACTGTCCTTCTGCAAAGATGGATTTGGCAAAAAATATTCGATGAGGGTTAATATGCCAGTAAACAAAGAGACCAAACCAAATGCCAGACATCTCAATAAAGAACCTCGTGTAACACGATGGACCATGTTGAATATTATAATTCACAAATAATAATGCGACTCTGAGATTCGGAATACGAAAAAGTCTTTATTCAAACTGTCTCCAATTGTAACAGTCCGATACAAACACGAGGAGAGAAGATGACCTTGTATGAGTATATGAACGAATCTCGTTGGCAGCTACAAAGTAGCACCTCTGACTGATTTGCACTAACGTCTAACCCAAATTGTTTCTTTGGGTTTCAAATCTCAACTCCCCGTGAAACCAAAATCGTCTTTTCTTATATAATATCCCCTTAATTCTTGCATCAGCGAGTCATGTTAGAACACGTGTCATTAACTTTGATTTTCAAACGCCGGTCGACAAGCTTTGATTTGTTAATCATCCATACCCTTTTTTTTTTTTTTTGATAATTCAAGACAAAATCCCCTGCACATTTTCTGTACTAATAGAAATATCATAAAAACTCCAAGATAGAAAATACTACTCACACACACACACACACACACACATATATATATATATATATATAAAGCAAGGGACTTCATGCTATTTCTTTGACGTAATTTCCTGCCAGTTAGAAAAACATCCACAATCAAAATTTTCTTTAAACTGCTTATATTTTGTTACAGAAGTTGATTTCCAATGTAAATATCAGGTATATCCGTATAATTCCATTGTCAAAAGCAAAAATCTATGTCAAACTATTTATTCATTTCAATTAGTTTGATGCTGTCATATATTATTGATACTCCTCCAAAATTTATATGTAATTTTTGTGCTTTCATGTGTCTCGAAAGACAATTGTTAAATAGTTTTTATTCAAAAATTTGCAATATTCACTTAAAATGTTATCCGGCTCATTGGCTCGGGAGACCATGGTTCAATCCCAGGTCGAATCATACCAAAGACTTAAAAAATGGTACTGTACATCTCCTTGCTTAACACTCAGCATTATAAGGTACGTATCAAGGGTAAAGTGGAGAAATACGAGGGAAGGAGTTGCGCTCTCCCCAACACCTCAGTGTAGTAGCTATCGAAAAGCGAGCCTTCAGGTTGCCTACGGTCGCCAACTTTTTTTTACAGAGAATTCATCTCTTTCATTTGTTTATAACTGTTGAAATTCGCTGATTCCGAAATTTACTCTCTAATTCTAAATACACACCAGAAAACATTTCTTAAAGAACAAGGGGGTAATTGCTAAAGTGCTTGACTATAAAGTAAGCGAGTTCGAAATGTAGTGGCGCGACTACGTTCACTTTTGGAAAGGTATGAACACACTTATCCCGCAATGGGTTAGAAGTATCATTGCTTTTCTTCTACAAGGACAGTTTTATGATTAAATAACTCACGAAGGTTGATATGGCATCAAACAAAGAAACCAAACCTAAAAAAAAAGATGAAAACCAATAAAGATAAGCTTTTGGAACATAAACTGTTCCCACTGACTTAGCTAAAAGAGTGCAAATATTTGAATAATTTAATGATAATTATAATAGCTATGCCACTGAATGTTTTAATTTGCAATTAAGTTAGTCCACATCAATTAGTTTTAGTTAGGAGACCTTGCTGATAAATACTCTTAGATCTGCCGATTCTAAGAATTATCCAAATTGTAACGTTTAAATAAAAAATACATGGAAGATTAAAGGAGACATAACTTTGTGACGCATGCAATCAAAGCAATGGTTTTTAATGGAAAATACAACTGAATGGAGATAATGTGGCATCGGTGTAAGAAAAGAGGCACCATTGTGATCCCGGAAAAGGATATACTTTATATTTCTTCCCGTTTCACTGTTTTTAAAAGTTAGACTTCTTTCTCTTTCTGTTTTGTATTTGGTTCTTGAAACCATTTTTTAATTCTATTATGTTGAAATCCATTTTATCAATCAATCAGTTCATTAAATTACTAATCTTCAATATTTTTGGATTATTTATCCATCAAATTTAGGATATCTATAAGATTTTTTTCTCTGTCCATTTCTTCTTCAGAGTTTGTAAGTATTCTTTCAGGCTCTTTTTTCTCTCTACTCTCCTCTCTCCCTTCCCCTGTTTTTTCTCTATCTCTTCCTCACTTCTCTTCTCTATCTCTTCATCTCTTCTCTTCTCCATCTCTTCTCTTCTCTTACTTTTCTCCATACTCTCCTCTATCCTTTTCTATCTTCTCTGAAATTCTTTCTCTCTTCTCTCCTCTTTCAATTCCTCTTAACTCTTCTCTCTGTTCTTTCCTCTCTTATCTCTCCTATTCTTGCCTCTCTTCTCTCCTCCTTTCTTCTTCTCTTCTCTGTACTTCTTCCTCTTTTTTCTCCTCTATCCCTTCCTCTCTTCTCTCTTACTCTTCCTCTCTCTCTCCTCTCTCCTTTCCGTTCTCCTCTCTCCTTATCCATTTTCTCCTCTCCTAATATCTTTCCCCCTCCTCTCTTCTCTTTTTCTTCCTCATTTCCTTTCTCTCTAGCCCTGTCACCGTGGCTGGAAATACACTAATTGCATCAAGAGGAGTGTCCTAGATATGACATTCAATTGTTATTGATGGTCAAGCTCCAATTCTGGAGCTTTAGGGGGCATAGAGTACGTCTTCATTGTCATTACTCACAGGTCCACTTTAACCAAGAGTGTTAGTACTTATTACGGTTTCATCTATGGATCAAATAGATCTGTGGAAAAATTATCCACAAAGAAGAGAAATACGTAAAACCATATAACAGTGAGCAAACAAATCATTGGAAATTAGAATCATTTCTGTTCGATAGGAATTCTTGAATTCTATATGCAAATTATTTGCATAAGAATTGTTATGTGTAACTACACTTGTTACAAAAGATTATTATCAGTTACTTGAAACAATATAATTGTGTAAATTATCAGTCAAACTGTCGGAGAGGCTTTGAATATTCCGACTTCTTTATGCGCAGAAGAATAAGGCCCCACCCCTAAAGAGATATCCTGTGTAGAACACTAAACTGCATCCGGTGGCGAGGCTTCAATTCTAAAGCTCTTCGGAGTCACTTCTTTGCTATTATTCTCTGGTCCACTCTTACTAGAACCTATTAGGCTCCCATTAATAGGTCAAATAGATCAGTTTGAAAATTATTTGTGATAGATAGGAATACTTGATGCCATATAACTGTGTTTTTGTATCAAGAATAGTTACTTAAAGTTATTATCATTTCCTAAGGATAATTATAAATTACTTGAAACCATATGATGGGTATTAGATAGGAATACTGTGCACACAACCAATAATTTTTGAATTGAAATAGTTACTTTAAACATATAATGGTATATGAATAATTTGTATTAAATAGGAATACTTGATATATATAACTATGTAAATAAATGAACATTATTACTGTCAAATGCAAATAAAAAAAGGATTGCAATGGAACATTGAAAATATTGTTATGAATGTAATCAAAAATTATTTGGCATTAAATAACCCAATAAGAGTTTATATGCTATTAAACAAATAAATCAAATCAAACCATCTCTCCTTGTTTCTATCTAGCTACTCTTTTCCGGACTTTCTCAGCCTTCTCTCTTCTCTTCCTGCCTTTCCTTCCTCACTTCCTGTTTTTCACTCTTCTCTTCTTTTCTTTCCTCTCTTCCTGCCTTTCTGTCTTTTCTGTCTTCTTTTCAATCTTCTCTTCTATTTTCTTTTCTCTCTTCTTTTTCGTTTGCAGTTTCTCTACTATCTTCTTTTCTCTCTTCTTTTTCTTTCCCCACTCGCTCCTTTCTTTCCTGTTTTTCTCTTTCTCACTTTGTGCCCTTTCTTCCTAACGTTTCTTCCTTTTACTCCTCTCTCCTTGCTTTTTCAAATTCTCTTCTTTCTGTTGCATTTTTCTCCTTTTCCTTCTGTCTTTTTTTCTTTTCTTCTATCCTTTCCTTCCCTTTCTTTCCAATCTTTCTCCTTTCTCCTCTGTCTTTCTCCCTTTCTCTTCTGTCTTTCTCTCTTTCTCTCCTATCTTTCTCTCTTTCTCCCTTGTCTTTTTCTCCTTTCTCTCCTCTTCTCTCTTCCTGTCTTTTTTCCCTCTTTTTCAACTTTTCTCCTTTTTTCCCTAATTTTCTCCTTTCTCTTCCTACCTTTCTTCCTTTTACACCTCTCACTGCTTTTCTCCAATACTGTCCTTTCTCGATTGTCTTCCTCTCTTTTTCTCTCCTTTCTTCTTCTCTTTTTCTCTGCACTTCCTGTCTTTTTCTCTTTTCTCTTCTCTTCTTTTCTTATCTTTCTCTCCTCTCTACCTAGCTTTTCCCTTTCCCTCTTTCCTTCCCACCTTTCTTCCTATCTTTCTCCCATTCTCTCCTCTTTTCCTTTCTTTCTTCCTTTCTCTCCTTTTTTTCTACCTCTTTCATCTTCTCTCCTCATTTCTTATCATTCTTTTTTCTATCTCTCTTCTCTTTTTCATTCTCTTTTTCTTTTCTTTGATTTCTTCTTTCTCATTTTTTATTGAATTTTTCTCACTCTACTAAAGAGTTCTAAAGTGAATCAGTAAATTAGCACCTGCACTGAATATTCTCTAAACCCAATGCTTGAACACACTTGATAAACGCTTGCTACTCGTTTTTAATCTATTAGATACTAAACATTCAAAGAAATGATCTTCTATTCTTACCCAGCAAAAAAAAAGACATGTTTTATACATAAAACACATAAAAGCACAAAATAAGTTAAGAAGGTGGAGGGGGTCACAAATGCAGACATCTTCTTTTGTGTTTTATATTGAGTAATGAAATCCAATACAAGTCATGGTAGTTACACCGAACTTGAATTTATTGAAAGTTCAATTTGGGTTCATTGATTCTATCAATTAATGATTGTAAATTGATCTTCTTCAAATGATCTCTTGAGAGTAAGGTGAGTAGAATGATATGCCTGTCTGCTATATTTTTATTTGTCGGGATTTTGTGACACATGTGTTGGAAGTCTCATTTATTTAATATTTTCTTTTTTTTTAGTTTCATATTAATTTCTGTTGCTTTCAATTAAATTTAGAAACTGTTTTATAAGCATTTTTGCAAAAGTAGAAAAGAATGCTAAGCTGTTATAATGCAGCTGAATGCTACTCATATAGATGTGAATCAGAATATAACACACTGTCTACATTGCAATCTTCTTTTATAGGAGGTGACCTCACAAAAGCATCTGGCAATCAAACATCTTTGCTTTGCACCATTGAAGGTCATCTTTGGATGAGGTATAGCACTCTCAGTATACCCAAGACAGTTTTAATTTATAAGAGTTGACAACCATTAAAAAAAGATTTACTTTTTAAAAAATCCCATAAAAGGGCTGCTTGTGGTGTGAGGGTTGATATATGAAATGGATCTGGTAACCTGAGTTCAAATCCTAGCAAGGCTGTTTACATTTCACATAGTACTAATACTCTTGGGAAAGTACACATCTAGCTATTCTCTCCTTTGCCAAAGTTATGAGTAAATAATAAGACAGTCTGGGCTCTTTAACAGAAGTGTGGCAACCAATCAAGAAGGAAAAGTCTGAAGTCAGACCAGTTGTACTATATGTAAAAATTGACCTTTTTTCACATCTGAATCCTGATGGAAGAATTTGGTAAATACATACAAAGGATGCTGAAAAATTCTCAACTTGACCAAGAAAGGAATTATCTTGAACCATGAGACATACATGCTATTCTCTAAATTCCGAATTCACTTCAACACACATTGTACATTTTTAAACATCATAAACCTTTCCAAAAGAATATTCAAATAAACATTCAAGTCATATCTGTCTTGGTAAGGCTAACAACTTTTCACCACATGTGTGAATATGCAATGAATTCAAGATTTATATAATTTTTTGGGCTATGATTATATTATAATGGAGGAAGCCACTTTCTAGTAGAGAGGATACTTTAAGAAGTCATAGTTATTGACTTTGACTTGAGGGACACTTGCTTCAACTATTTGGGAGTCAGAGAGTTTCCACTCTATGGACTGTTTTTTGACACAGACTTCTTGTGGTTTAGCCCATTTGTAAACACTTTTTTGGCTAAAACATGCTTCTCCATTTTCATCGCATAGTATTCTGTAAATTTCATGCACTTTATTCTTCTCAGTTTTCAAAAATTATTTCATGACAAAACTCTGGAGCCCTGTTTGATTTGCCACCATTTTAAATAACCTCAAAACAAATATTTTTGCAAGATCATTATAATTTTTTCTATAAACCAATTTCAAAGTTTACACTTACAAAAAAAATTTAATTTGCCAAAACAAAATTTATTTTGCTAAAAAATTTCCCATTGATTATTGAATGACTATTTTTATATCTAACTTAGAATAGTATAGCCATAGTGCTTGGTGACAAATAGTTTCTAGCCTATGTTATCGTCAGAAAAATATCATACATATATATATATATAATGTTTCATGACTTTTCTCATATATATATATATATATATATATATATATATATATGTATATATATGATGTTTCATGACTTTTCCCATATATATATATATATATATGAGATAAATTGTGGAACATTATATATATATATATATATATAGTAAAGTAGTAAAGTTGGCGACCTTAGTCGAGGGTGACCAGAAGGCCCCCTTTTCAATCGCTACAACACCGAGGTGTAGAGGAGGGCGCTACTCCTTTCCCTGGATTGCTCCACTTTACCCTTGATACGTACCTTATATAATATATATATATTCCATGATTTATCTCTTGTCACAAGAGGTATGTTTTCTTTTTTGCAATTTTCTATAACCATTCATATCCTTATGATATAAAAATATATAAGGAAAATATTTGATAAGTAGATTTTATTTCTTGTAAGATAAGGCTCTAACATATTTGTAAACTGACAGCAAATCAAATATCTTAATTTACAACAATAAATATCTTTTAAATACAAGATTTATAAACTAAAGTTAGAAAATAATTGCAGCAAATATCCCTTTTTATTGCATGATTGAAAAGCTTTTATTTCTTCATTTTTTTCTTTTCAATGGAAATGGCATAAAATATTTGTCAAACTCACCTTACTACAACTGTACAAGAAATTCAACTCAGCTCAACATTAGTGTCCACCATTTTTACAATTTTGCATCAAATTAGATATTACATTGATCTCATTAAAATATCTATTTAAATGCAAGTATTATTAAACTAAGTGAATAATATACAAAATTAAATTACTTGGTTGTTAATTTACATAAAAAATAATTCTGCTTTGTTGCTTACGTAGGAGTTAATACTACATTTTATCCATCAGTTCAGTTAATTTCTGATTTACTTTCCCTTCAGGTATTTATTTCATTATTAATTTATTTCATTTAGGTATTTTCATTAAAGTATTTATATTGATTTATATTGCTGAAGGAGCTGGAATGCTTTTTGTACCATTTTTAATTTGCAACCCAACATAAACAGCAGAACTGAAACCAATAACATAAATCAGTTGAGCAAAATTTACACTTGAAAATGATGAGAAATGAATTAAATTAGAGTTTATCCTAAAATATGCATTGAAGTTTAAAATAACAAAAGGTGGAATTATCTTTGAACCAAACTAATAAAAAAAAAAAGTTCAGTTGGTTGGTTGGGTTTTATGGTATATTAACCTTCGTAAGTTATTTAATGTCAAATTCTATATATATAAATATGTGTGTGTGTGTGTGTGTGTGTGTGTGTGTGTGTGTGTGTGTGTGTGTGTGTGTGTGTGTGTGTGTGTGTGTGTGTGTGTTTAACCTAAGATTCCTAAATAGATACTTTTTAGATAACATTTTAGATAAGTCAGGTCTCATTTGTTTACCCATAATTTAATGGTTTCAGTTCATATTTTTTTGTACAATCCTGTCATTTTCAAGAAGGACAGAATGTCATCTATTTTAATGCTCTCAAACAGATTGCCCAAATGATTCACCTTGAAAAATTACCTTCTGATGAGAGTGAAAACTCTACATTCTATGAAAACGTGTCTAATGATGCAACGTGTTTGACATGTCAAACACTATGGTTTTTTTCTTGTTTCAGTATAAAAGAGTGAGTAAGCCTTGTATGACCAATGTCCATTTGGGACATAATGACTTGTTCTCTTCTTGATTTTCTGAAAGCTGGTCTCCATTCTCCCAAAGTGGGCTGGATCTGGAAGAGTTTATTACAAACAAAAAAATTTAATATTGCCAGTTTTTTTTTTTTTGTCCATTGATTCCCTTGACTTTCTTTCCATCAGTTCCTCTCCACCATTGCTCTTGGTATTTCCTCTAGACAACAGTGTCTGTACAAAACTGATTAGAGTTTGGCTAACACTGGTGCATCAATAGGAGACATTAATGATTACTAATCCTTACTAATCCTTACTAATCTACAGGGTTGAACAATAAAATTGTCATCCTAAAGAAAACAACACTACAAATTTATTTTAAAACTTTTATTGAAAAAATCAATTCAGTTAACTTGATTATGTAGTAGAGCTGACATCTTTTCAATGTAGCCAACTTCAGCCTCAATCACTGCCTCGATATGGATCCATAACTAGGAGCATGCCTTTTTCACCAGCGCTGGCGGGAGTTCGGCAAATACTCAGCGGATGGTGGCAATCAGGCTGGCTTTGGTGTTGTGGGAGGTCATGTTAGTGATGTTCTCAACGTATGACCAAACAAAGTAGTCCAGTGGGTTCAGGTCGGGGAAGGCGGGGGACCAGTGCGAGAAGGGTACAAAGTCGTAGCACTCCTTCTGAAGCCAAGCCTGGGCCTCTTTGGACTTGTGGGCCAGCATCGAGTTCTGCTGCTACACCCAGGGTCTGTCACTGGCCACCTGATTGCACCAGGGGATCACCACACACTTCAGCACTTCCAGGTACACTTTGGTGGTGACTTTCAAGCCGACTTCAAAGATGTGAGGTGGTATGATGTGGCCCTCACTTGAAACCACACCAAAGACCATAACCAAAGCCGGAAACTTTGTTTTCATCACCCTGGGCACATCCCTGTTATTCAAGGCAATCCAGATTGCATTTTGAGGGTGCTGACAATGATCCCGTTGTCATAACTTGGATTGGTAGAAAGCATGAGTTGTACAGCGGCACATCTCCGATCTCGCTCGTTGAACATTGTGTCACTTTCAGACATGATAAAAGGTTCCTATCGCTCTTGTGATTTGTACATAACTGGCCAACTAGTAGGTGGTCTGCAACAAAAAAAGAAAACCAGTTTTCATTAAATGGAAATGGAATCATGTCATCTTTTCTAAGGCGATAATTTTATCATTCCACCCTGTACCAATGCTCAGCATGTCTTGTTTGTCTTACTTGGATGGTTTGTGTGATGAAAGGTAAGTGGCTATATAGCTGCTATTTTATGGAATGCTGCTTACAGGATTTGTTCAAAACAATAGCATCCTTGTTTAGATCCGATCTAGCTTATTCTCCAAGCATTTTATCTGAGGCCAGGTGGTCCAGCCAAATTGTTGTAGTGGAAGAATTATGCACCAAATTGTTAAACTAATAAAAAACAGTTTTGTTTAATCAAATTTGTACTTTAAAATGATATAGAATTAAAGTATTCATTAAAGTTTAAAATATAATTATTTTTTCACTTACCTAATAGAAAAAACAGTATACTTTTATTTCCAACAAGAATATTCGATATTGATTTTTTTTCAATTTAAAATTATATCTAATGAAATTAAAAAACTCTTTATTCTAGAATATGCATCAAAACTTAAAATAAATAAAAAATATATTTATTTTTGCACTAACTTATTATAAAAAAAAGTTTAGTTTTATAACAAACAAGAAAATTTGACATTTTTTTAAATTCAGTCCATGTTCCTGATTATTTCATGTCCATAACCATTCTTCACATAGATAGTAATGTATTTTTGGGAACAAGTTTAACTTGAGTAAAGTAAATTATGAAGGAAGGAGATTGTGCTGAAAAATAAATGAATAGGTGCTGAAATCAAATTTTTTTTCTTTGAAGGATTAAAGAAAATTGAGAAAAAAGTGCTGAATATGTTATCTTTCACCTCTCTAATAATCATATGGTTTCATGTATTCCTGTTTAATACTGATAATTATATGGTTTCAAATATTCCTATCTAACATTAATAATTATATGGTGTCAAGTATTCTTATTTTATACTAATAATCATATAGTTTCAAGTAATTATTCTAATCTATATTGATCAATTGTTTGCACCCAGTTTCAGGAATTCAAGTACGCCTAGCTAATACTAATAATTTTGTATTTTCAAGTGATCATTTCTATTTGATAACAATCATTTTTTTAACACAGTTATGTTGTTTCAAGTAACTAATAATAATCTTTAGTAAACAATTATAGATTCAAGTAACTATTCTCAATACAAATGATTAACAGTAATATGACATTAAGTGTTCCTATTATATATGATGAATATATACGTGGTGCCTTCAATAGGTTTCCAGACTTTTTTGGTACAGGCATTTAGAATGGGCGTAGTCTCTTGAAAATTCACTATGTTATTGCTATACTTCTTATGAGATAACTGACCAGTTTCTATGATTTCAGGTTCAAATGAGCAGCCACGGCAGCAATTGGAATACACCCTACTAAAGCCTGATTGTCACAACTGGTGAATTTCAAAAATCCAATCTGGATGTGAGGAAAAACGATATGCAATAAAATTCGGTTTTAAACTCAGAAAAAATGCCACAGAAACAACATATGGAATGCTTCAGACTGCTTTTCGACCATCTTGCATGAATCGAGCATCAGTTTTTGAGTGGCATAAGAGATTCAAGGAAGGCAGGGAGTCTGTGAGGGATGATGAGAGGTGTGGCAGGAATAAGGAAGTCAATACACCACAGTTGATTGGCCAAAGGGTTACAGTTAGGGTAGGGTTACTATGTTGAGGTTTTAAGGGAGTTCAGGAAGAGATTCTGTCAGAAGAGGCCAGCACTCTTCAAATTGGGTCTGTGACATTTCCACCAAGACAATACACCAGTCCACAACTCCATCCTTGCCATAGACTATTTGACCAAGATGAGCATCAAGACAGTTTCTCACCCTCCCTATAGTTGAGACCTTGCTCCCTGTGGCTTTTGGTTATTCCCTAAGCTCAGAGGCTGTCATTATGAGACAATTGAGGAGATGAAAGAGGCTGTGACGAAGGTCATTGACATGCTCACATAAGAGGACTTCCATGGGACCTTGCAGAAGTTGTTGTAATGGTACAACAAGTGCATTACAACCGGAGGAGATTACTTGGAAGGGGACTAGAGTTTCATGTGTGTACTATCAATAAAAATGCCCATACGAAAAAAGTCTGTAAATTTATTTAATGATCCTCATACATTAGTATTTACAGTTCATGGCTCTTAGTTGAATCAAGAACTTTTCAGTATTCCTCATATTTATTGCGTAAAATAAACATTTATGGATGTATGTGAAGTACAGATCTTTTGAATAAACACATATAGCCACTTATAATTGATAAAGTAAATAGATAATATAGTTGTTAATGTATCATCAGCTCAAGTACTTTGTAATAAAATATGTAAGAATGTCATTGATTTGTGGGGGAGTGTTTTTGGTCATGAAGCCATAAATCTTGAATCTGCAATCAAGGAAAAAACCTAATTGCAAAGCTCGCTTCAAGGGGTCTAATGTAGTCTGCCTGGTATCTTACAGTTGATGGCGGCAAACAGAAGATTACAGAACCATGAAGAACTAACTACTATTTCAAAGACTGAATCGATTGCCCTCACATCCGTTAAAGAAGAAGAGCACCTGAAAATTGATCTGTCATGTCGGCACAGAATCAGCAAGAGTTTGGGGGATTTTCCAGCACTTTTTGAAGACTTTTTCTCCATAAACAGTTTCAGACAAATAAAAATCAAAAGATTTTGCTACTGTTCTTACAATGGCTGCACCTAGACCTCCACTGTATGCTTGTAGACAGATTTCTTTCCTGGAATAATATTTACCAATTCTTGACTATGCTGAGTGCTACTCATAATACCATGTTTACTATCCTCACTCAAATTTCTTTCTTCCATTGATATTATACTTCAATTTTTTTCTTAATCTGCTGACATTGTTTTCTGTTCTTTTCATTCAATAGCATTTTCTATTTCTGCATGATGTTCTTTTCACCTGAAGTTACAGGTTTTAACCCTTTCCTTGCTGAATTTTCCAATATTCAGTGACAGTGTCTCTTCTTTCAGTCAGAAAAGGGAATAAAGCATTACATTAAAACTATTTTTCCCTATATTTTTTCAAAAACAGATATAGATATGAACAGTCTGACAAATATAAAGTATTAGGTTGGTTGGTTGGTTGGTTGGTTGGATTTTATAACATATGAACGTTTGTAGGTTATTTAATGCCAAATCCATTTTTATGCAAATAGTTTTATTTCAAAAAATTCAGTTTTGCATGAGAACACAGTTTAATTATCAAAAACATTTCTATTTCACGCTATTCAGTTTAGTCAAATAGTTCTAATTCAAACAAGTCAGTTTAGCATAAGTATGCAGTTTAGTTCTATTTAACCCATAAATAGGGCCCTATCAGGTGCTACCATTCAAGGCCAGAGAGAACCTGGGAGCAATGGCAATGAAGGAGTGCTTTGCATTTCCCAAAGCCCCAGCATCACTGTAACCTCACCATTAGATTGTTTAGTGTCATATCCAGGACACTTGTTGTTGTTGTTGTTGGTGGTGGTGGTGGTGGCGGGGGGTCTTACCTTTCTGCAGAGGTGCAGTCGGTGTATTCTACTGCCCCAGCTGACTGGGCAATATACAGAGTTAATGTCATAACAGTTTTATTTAGATAATTCAGTTTAGCATAAGTACACAGTTTAGATGTCAAAACAGTTCTATTTGAAGCAATTCAGTTTAGCATAAGCATGCAGTTTAAATGTCAAAACAGTTCTATTTTAAACAGTTCAATGTAGCATTAATATGCAGTTTAAATGCCAAAAACAAAAATAGAAGTAAACTCAAACCGCAGTTTACTTCTATTTAACCCATAGATAGGACCCTTCTTTGGTGCTACCACTCCAGGCCAGAGTGGACCAGAGAGCGATGGTAATGAAGGGGTTCTCAGGATTCCCGAAAGCTCCAGCATTACTGAAAGCTCATCATCAGATTGTTTTGTGTCATATCCCAGACGCTCATTGGTGGGGTCTTACCTCTCTGCAGAGAAACATTTGGTGTATTCTGCAGCCCCAGCCAATTGAGCAATATACAGTAGTACCTATAGATAAGCTTGCCCTCAACCAATTTTAAAACTTTGAAACCAAAGATCCCAGGATTTTATTTTTTGTAGAACATTATACAATCAAAACACATATTTGGAGGTATCATCCATAGATAAGTAGACCTTAAACAATATTTTATAAAATGCTAAATCTTTTTAAGCATAACATACCAAGATTTCCTTATTTCTCATGGAACTTTATATGATCCAAAAAGATATGTTAGTATTACAGTATTGTTCAATTAAAAATTGCATTTTTTAAGTCTTTTTTGAAATTGCTTTTTTTAGATTATTTTGAGTTATTGTTTTTAGGTATTACAGTGTTGTCCATTTTGAAATAGCTTATTAAAACATACAGTATTACCTATAAATAAGTACACACAAACCAATTAATTTTCTTTTAAAACCAAAGATACCAGGATTATATTGTTTCTAGTGGAACATTATACAATCAAAACAGATTTTTTTAGGTATTACAATATTGCCTTTTAAAAATAAGAAATTTTTCAAATTTTGATGATTCTCAACACCCCATTTTTTAGCTCAAAATCACAACCTGAAAAGAAATACTTTAAAACAATGCTTCACAACCTTTTTCATAAATGCCATCCAAAAAGGTACAAAGGTATGTAATTAAGTCCAAAACAATGCCAGGTTGCTGTTCATATATACCCAAATAACAATAGTCCAGTCAGCTGGGGCTGTAGAATATGCCAAGTGCATCTCTGCAGAGAAGTAAGACCCCAACTCAGTGAGTGTCCTGGATGTGACACTAAATGGCATTTGATGTTGAGGCTCCAGTTCTAGAACTTTGGGGAATGTGTAGCACCTCTTCATTACCATTACTCTCAAGTTCACTTTGACCCAGAGTGGTTGTACCTGTCAGGGTGCCATCTATGGATCAGATAGAAATATTTTATCATTTAATATTCTTAACTGAGTGCAAACAAATGGCTGATGTTAAATTGAATTATTACAATAACATAGTAATATTTGAAATTATTCTACTGTATGCAATTAGAAGTGTTAAAGTTAAATAGCAACACTTAGAAACTTGAAAATAATGTTATTTACAAACTATTCATTTACAAATCATAATTACTTAATATATATATATATATATATATATATATATATATATGTGTGTGTGTGTGTGTGTGTGTGTGTGTGTGTGTGTGTGTGTGTGTAAACAGGATTTGATATTAGATAACCTATAAGGGTTGTTATGCCAAAAAACCTAACCAACGAACCAATCTGACAACAATTTATCTTGATAATCACATAAAAGAAATTGCTAATTAAACTAAAAGGCATCAAGAAGAACTTCACATTAAGGAAGAAAAACTTTCTTGTGCTGAGGCACCAAGAACTCATTTGATTGAAAAAGAAAGATATCAGGTCTATGCCAAATATCTTTGGGTCTTCAAGCAGCAAATGCATTCTGGTAATTACAGATTGAGACATCCATTTATTTTTAAAATAAGTATTACTGATAATACCATGTTTACTATTTTGACTTAGCTTTTCTTCTTCCATTGACATACTTTCCTTTTTTTCTGAATCTGCTGGCTCATACTGTTTTCTGTTCCCTTCATGCTATGGCATTTAGCATTCCTAAACAATGTCCGCTTAACTTACAGGTTTTTCCCTTTCCAAGCTGGATTTTTCAATTTTCAGTAACTGTGTCACATTTTCCAGCAAAAAAAGTATCAGCAAAAAAGTGTTCCTTAATCTTTTTAAAAACATATTCCCCTAAAATACTTTGATGCTCTCCACCCTCAAATTCTGCCTTTATCCAATAAAAGTCAGTGATAAATACCAAGGCAGTGCTAGGCTGTATATCTTATCAACAAGGCTTAGAATAGACTGACTGTATATCCTTCTATGGAGTAGCCTTTCATTGCCATTACTCCCGGGTGCACTAAGACCAATGATATTGGTACTTGTTAAGGTCCCATCTATGGGGCAAATAGATGTGTTTAAAAATTATTTGTATCTGAGAGGAATACTTGATGCCATAAAACTGTATATCATCTTTATTAAGAATAGCTACTTGAAGCAATAATTGCTTACAAAGGATAATCATAAGTTACTTTAAACCACATAACTGAGTGCCAACAAATGACTATTATTTGATAGAAATAATTAATTGAAACCATATAATTTGTATAAATTGCTTAGATTAGAAGCAAACACTTGATATTATACAAATGTATACAAAATACTTCTAAAAAAGAACTACATAAGAAATGTAGGTATAAAACAACCTTAGATAAGTTCACATGCTTTTAAAATCTATCAATCAATGAAATACTGCTTCCCATATGAACACAATAAGACAGCAATTTATTTTGATTCAAATCTTTTTAATTGCATTAAAGAAATTGTTTATTAAAATAAGACATCAAGAAAAACCTCACACTCAAGTAGAAAAACTTTTGTACATTGATGCATCATCAATCAAAAAAACAAAGATTACAGATCTATGGCAAAAATATTTGTGTCTAGGTACAAGGAATGCACTCTAGAATTAATAACTCTTTGGGACATCCATACTTTTTTAAACTAATCATTTTTTTATCAAAAATTCTCATCAAATATGGTATCA
>OY757927.1:45909098-45934156 GCA_963585895.1 Sepioteuthis lessoniana | reverse complement strand
GGACCCTATCAGGTGCTAGAGTGGACCTGGGAGCGATGTCAATGAAGAGGTACTCTGCATTCTCCAAAGCTCCAGCATTACTGGAACCACATCATCTGATTGTTTAGTGTCATATCCATGACACTCGTTGGAACAGTCTTACCCCTCTGCAGAGATGCAGTCAACTGGGCTACCTCATTAAATCGCATGTTTTTGTAATTAGTAAACCAGTTCATACAACTTGGTAGCAAAATCTCCTCTATGGAAAGGAATGTCAATGTAAGCATTTATAAATGAAGAACTGCTATTGGCAGTTTAACGATCATGTCGAAATCTGATCTCTCAGATAGAATAAGATAAAATGGAAATTCTTCCAAGTTGTGACCGTGTTAGTACTAATGTATGGTTGCATAACTTGGATTTTAACGAAATGCCGAGATAGGTGGGAACTACTCAAGAATTTTTTAATGGTCTTTTAAATACATCCCCGAAGCAGAACTTGTACGGCCTCTAACCTCTCATCTGACAAACTATCCATGCTAGACACTGCTAATGAAATAAGAATAAATTCATAAGCAACGTTCAGACATACAAGTGCTGCCCGACCAGCAAGAACTTAGATTCATTTGCTCTGTGAGGATACTCGATACTGTCTAGAGGACTTGTCAAGAACGATCACCGATAGAGACGGGTAGCATCTATCAAAGAAATCTCTGCTGTCGGTACGCTTTGATGGTGATGAAGATTAAACCTGTAGAGAAGAGGAAAATCTCGTATTTTGTTTTGGCGCGCAATTTAATTCAACACTGAATTTCACCCAATCAGGATGACTTATCCTATTCAGCCCGGACCTTCATTTCCGGCTAGCAAAACGGGTGAGCGGCCAAACACAGCTCTCTTCGGCTTGAGACGGCGACCAGAACGGACGTGTCTCTGGTCGCCCCTGCTTAGCGATGCTTTTTAGCTAAACAAGCTACCCAGTGTGGACATCTCACTTTGGCTTTAACACTAGCAGCACCAATATGGACACTCAGCAAGGGAACCTTCTAATTTATGGATTCTTTACGTCTAATATAATTTAGACCAAGGAATCCCAGTTGAATATGAATTAGATACGTTCAGCATGCCTTCCACAAGCACCACAAAAATTTACTCTGTCGATCCGAGCGCCACTTCGCTCTCGACACACCTAGCTCTCATTTCACCTCTGGTCCACATTAATGGAGATAACGCCTACTCTCCCCAATTACCAGACACACAAAACTACACGGTGACCTTGAATACTTCCCTCACACGTCCAACGACACGCTGCCATCTCAACATCCCGCTAAGCTATCGCGTCTCCAAAACCAACAAGCCTAAATACCACGAGTCTTGCAGCACCAAGAACAAACCGCCTCAAAGCTGCAAATAAAGAATTTTCGTTGTTGTGTTACTAAAGAAAAGTCTCGTAATTCATTTGTGTGCCTAAAAACAATAGCGTAATTCCACAAAACTGCTATAAATTGGTGACTCCGCATGGCACCTTCTGAAGTGCGAGACAACTAAAAACTATTCATAATAACACCTTTCGACCATCTTACTTCATTTTCAACCAACCTTTATATGCCTTACAACACTCGGAGAGGAAACGACACAACGTAAACGCACATACGTTACACCCTTTTCCTCGCTGAACCAAACAAACTTTTCCTTACTTACCAACAACCTTCTGATAACAAACCCAGCCTTACGAACATGCATCATTCCACCACGAAAGAAAAAAAAAACAACGAAACATTAAAAAAAAAATTTTTTCAAATGTTCCTGCCGAACTATCTTCAAGGACAATCCAAAATGGACGTAAAATACCAAACAACGTGGAATTTTTTTTTTTTTTTCAGCAAAACTATCAACACACTTTTTCACTTCCCAACTCGCAAAATAGGTAACTTTAACTTTCACTCACCCTACTCCTATTTTGTTTTCTTCAGCAACGTGGGTTATCACTCCCACTACCTCAGTAAACCTCCGGCGGCTGCTATAAATTCCAGAGGACCCCAAAAAAAAACTCACACTACTCCTCTGAAGTATTCTGCTACTTCTGTATGCCAACTTCTCGGCTCATTAACTTTTTTCTCAAAGTGACATTTTGTTTTTTTAAAAAAAAAAACCTACCACGAGGTACACAAAAAAAGAACTGAACAGGACACTTTGCCTTTTTTTTTATTCATTTGTTTTTGCTCGTTTTTTTTTTTATATATATGTATGTATTTTTCATTGTTTGTATTTTGCTCTTTCGTGTTGTGACACTCGTGGCTCTTTTCTTTCTTTTCCCTTCTCTTACAATTTTGTGTATCGAATATCAGGTACTCCATACCTGAAATTCTGGGGCCAACCTATGTAGAGAAGAGGAAAATCTCGTATTTTGTTTTGGCGCGCTATTTAATTCAACACTGAATTTCACCCAATCAGGATGACATATCCTATTCAGCCCGGACCTTCATTTCCGGCTAGCAAAACGGGTGAGCGGCCAAACACACTCTCTTCGGCCAAATTTCTCCGCAGCAGCAACACCATGAATGGGCCTCGTAGACATTCATATACAAGGACTATGAGACGCTTTCCCGTCTCTGAGAAACTGCCTGTTTCAAACCATAGAAAAAGGACATTTTAAATTTGCAATTCTTTTTGTAGCTTAGTTGTGTTACACACACACACACACACACACACACACACATACGAGCTCACACATATACACACACTATTATTTGGTTAGTAGAGTTAGTAATATTTTTATGTATTAATGTAAGTTTTGTTATTATAGTATATAAATTTGTTTTGTTCGTTCGCCTTGTTTTAAATGTTCATTTTGTCCGCACTGTTTTACAACCATTATTTGTTTCATATCTTTTACTCTTGTGCTGCATATGCTTTATTCATTCATTTGTTTTATCCATGTGCTTATTCTACCTAAATTCTAAACTAAAGCATTTAACTTGTGGGGAAGCATAACTACTAAACACTTATTTTAAATATCAAAAAATAAACATTAAATTGTCGGAGACCATAAATAAATAAATAGCATAAATACTGAATACGTTCACTCTCCTACAAACCTATTAATATTTTAGAACGCTTAGAATGACAATAATACAAGTTTACAACACTTTATGTAGATCATGCATTTCAGTAATAATGATTAATTCTAGAATACACGTTCATTTGCTATACACCAGATACTATTTTTGACTTAGCACTAGTTTACTGTTGTAACCTATAAAAAGGTTACTGAATGAGAAATAACCAAAACGGAGGTTGGAAATGAAAGGGAAATCTTTATAACATTAAAAAAATACAATACTCGCCAATAGCGTGTGAAGAAGGTACATACTGATAGTGGTGACTAGTTAGTCAGCAAAAATACCCCCCTCACAATATTGTCCAAAGTATTTATGAGAAATGGGACCTACCCATTACTGTTCACTTCGCCAATGGTCCGAGAGACCTGGGCTCAATCCCAGGTCGCATCATACCAAAGACTTTAAAAATGGTACTTGATGCCTCCTTGCTTAACACTCAGCAATATAAGGGACGTATCAAGGGTAAAGTGGAGAAATCCGGGGAAAGGAGTCGCCAACATTCCTTTTTTTATACATCATAAACCCAATATTTTGAGCTCAAGCAGGTCACTAATAATAAAAGGCTTAATAAAGCTATTCCTTTAATGGAATGATGAAATAGCTTTAAGCAAAGATTTCTTGAAGGAAGAATGAATATCGTATATATTCGAATAATGAACGTCTTTTCAAGTCCAATTTTTCCCTCAAAAACAAGTGGTCGTTTATCATATGAGATTCGTTTTTGAAACCTAGAAGCTTACCTTGTTTCTCGGAATAACTTTGCTGTAACTTTGATCCAAAGTGTCCCCTATACATAAACAAAGGTTATTAGATACAATAATTTTGATACCTAACGCCTGTAGAAAAACAAACAAAATAAAGCCTTCAAGCGTATTTATGTTATTATTATATTATTGTTCGCTAGCGGCCCGAGAGACCTGGATTCAATCCAAAGATTTAAGAAATGGTACTTGATTCTTCCTTTCTTAACACTCAGCATTATAAGTACGTATCAAGGGTAAAATGGAGAAATCCGGGGGAAGGAGTAGCGCCCCCCTAGACCTTGGTGTAGTAGCTATTGAAAGGGAGCCAACTTTACATTACTTATATTATCACTGCTACTGGATATTAGTGATAACGTTTTAGTATGTTTGAAATATCCAAGTAAACAAGGTAGTCAACATAAAGGTCTAGACTAAATTGTTTATTTACGGTATTGCATTGATTTTGATTTTATTAAAATAGTATTAAGACTATAAGTATTTGAATGTTTTCTCTTCATAGCATTGGATGTTAAAATATTTTTTATGTTTGCATTGAGAAAAGATAGGAGTCTTTCATTACACTCGATAAAGCATTAAAACACTTTTCTGTGGCTAAAAATTAGATGTCATTCATTATACAAAATCGTTTATTACTCTAGTATCTATGGTAAATAAATATAACAAGAAATGCTCCAAAAGTAAATGTTCACATTTAATTTCAATAGAAATTCCAACAAATAAAGTGAATAAAATGATACAAGACTTTTAAAACATTTGATGCTTTTTTAATGATCTTCATCAAATAATATAAGTTCATTGTGATCATAGAAAAAATAGTTGATTCAAATGAATTCTATTATATATTGATTCTTTTGGATGAGTTTCCATAACTTTGTTTTTCTTTTTTTCAACTGCAGTAACCTCTGCTCTTTCTGAATTTCTGAAATGAGGGATTCTCACTAATAAAAATTGGTTCTTTTAGACTAGTTTCCTCATCTTTGATGCTTCTATCATGTTGTCTGTTGATTAGAATATTAAACAACGAGACAAATTCAAATGGAAAGACGGAAATATTGAATGCAACTGACTTTGTCATGAGTATGGCAACATCATGGTGATTTGGATGATTGTCGTCTTTGAAGTTCATTTTTCTTTGCCATCGACAGAAACTGCGAAGACTTGTAGGAAACGAATAAATAAATAAAAGAAAATTTTTTAAACTTAAATTGAATTAAAAAAAAAAGAAAACTATTAAATTTGCAGAAACTCCCAGAGGTCCCTGACAGGAAAAAGGGACGACGCATGCGTAAAGAAAAAAGCGACCTCCCAACAGGGAGAGCAGGCTCTTTCTCTTTCAGGTAGTGACCGGCGAATTGACAATACCATTGCTGACTGGTGTCTGAGCGCCACGCATACGTCTTTGGACGAGGCGTTGGTTAATCCCTTTCACTCAGTAGCAGCTCTCTCTCTCTCTCTCTCTCTCTCTCTCTCTCTCTCTCTCTCTCTCTCTCTCTCTCTCTCTCTCTGTTAACAGTATGCCGAAATATAAAAGGCTACGAAATGGAACTACAAACTAAAACAATTGGACTTTGACAAACTTCCAAAAGAAACTAACCCTTATGGAAGCCTTAAATACCAAATGAGGACAAGCCTATACCAAGAAACGATTAACGTATTTTTAGACACCTTAACTGGAGGATTCAACCATTACAATTGTATTCAGGAAAAATTCCCTCACCCATTGAATAGTTGTTGAACCCAGGAAATAAAGGAAAAATAAAGAAACGTTGATATCTTCTTTCGTATAATTCTTTTTGGGCCTTTCTTGTTCAAGGAGTCACAGCGACTAGCCATCGTGGGGTAAAATAAAATAACCTCATAATGGAGTCAGATATCAAACAGCAACACGGCTTTGTCCTTGACCTACACCTTACCCCACAGACTCTTGTCTACATGATAGCTGATGATGAGTTCCTCCTGCAATTTGAGAAAGATATAAAGACTGGAAAAAAATCATAAGAATTTTAAAAAGAAACAATAGATGGATAGATATGAATAGAATAAGATAGATATAAATTGAATGAGATAGATAGATAGATAGATAGATAGATAGATAGATAGGAAAATGTTGAGATATCTAACATGATAGATAAGAAAAGTGATGATGAGTTCCTGTTACAATTTAAAAAAGATATGAATAATTGGAAACAAACAATAAGAATTTTTAAAAGGATAGATAGATAGATTGATAGATAGATGGATAGATAAAAGTGTTTAGCTTGATAGATCATACGAATGATGATGGTTACTTTTGCACTTTAAAAACATGATGCTCTTGAAACAAACAGTAAGAGTTTTAAAAAGAAACAAGTAAATATAAATAGAATAAAATAGATAAGAATAGTGAGATATAGAGATATTTAGCTTACTTACAAGAGAGAAATGATGGATGATGAGTTCATTCTGCAATTTAAAAAAAGAGATATAATTTTGGAAACAAACAATAAGAATTTTTAAAAGAAACAATTAATAGATAGATATGAAATAACCAAGATAATGAAAAAAGAGTCAATAAATAATCTTTGACTTTCTCTTTCACTGAAGATTTTAACTATTCTTTAACGACATTAACACCTGAAATCGTCGTCTGAATTCAACTAACATTAGGAGCTGGCAGATGTCCGGATATACATAACTGTATATTGAAATTGTCTGAAAAACTTTACATCATCCTTACAGATTTCAAATCTGTTTGTAGTTCTTGGTTGAAATTTCTGCACATTGTCCTTTGTTTAAACTAAATTCCTTAGCTCTGTTTGTATGTTTTGTTTTTCACAATTTTTCAGCTGTTTACCTTCTAGTCTTCCTCAGATATAGAGAATGTTTTTTTAATCGATTGAAATGGACAAAAGTATTTTTTAAATCGAACTCAGATAAGGAAATTAGTCAAAACCAGCCACATCAATAATAGGAGGTGCTCGTTGTGGAATGGTTTATCGTCATAGGAAATGAACACTACAACCTGAGTTAAAATCCAAACCGAAACTGTTTGTATTTCACATAGTGCTGACATCCTTGGAAAAGATATGCATCCAACTATTCTCCCTTCACCTAAATTATTGGGCAGACTCGGCTCTGTATGGCAACTGATCTCGGAGAAGGAAAACTGAATTCAAGCCTGTGACACAGATGTTACAAATCCCCAAGAAACTCTACATATGAATATACAAACGGAGCCGGCTTAACCTAGATCACACGTTACACACACACGCGCATAGACACATACACACACATATACACACGCATACACATATACACATACACACACTCACATTCGCACACACATGCAATGAGCTGTTCACTATACCCTCACAAAAGTAGGCTCGACCGTAACAATTTGCTTTACTATCAATTGCTATCCATCATCTGATAAAGAAGAGAAAAACTATTTAAGACAACAAAGATAAATAGAGTTTTTAGTGATAACTGCATTTCTCATCAACTTCAATACAACATTCTCTATGACATCATTCAACAAGGAGAGATTGAAATTAGCTCAGTCATGTGACAGTTTTTATATCTGTTCTCATTGTGAAGACTTTTCTTGTATTCAAAACAATTGTTTTTGTTTTTTTTGGTGGGGGGGTTGTGCTGGGTGTTAAGTGAGAACTATTCACATATGTTTTCTATCATCTCATCTTTATTATTTCAAGGTGTTTTAATCAATTATAACTATTTTTTTAATTATTACCAATCATTATTTTTCAATTATTACCATTTTTATTATAGTTATTACCAATCATTTTTTAATTCCATCATTACCGCTTCTTTTTTTGTTCAATTATTACCAATCATTCTAATTCAGTTATAACTAATCGTTTTTATTCCCTTATTACCAAACCTTTTTTTATTCAAATACCACCAATCTTTTTTATTTAATTATTACAAACCTTTTTTTATTAAATTATTAGCATTTTTTTCCTATTACTTATAATCATTTTTATTCAGCTATTAAACAATTATTTTACCCCCATTACCAAACATTTTTTTTGTTATAACTTGATATTTCTTTCCGTAGTTATTGCCAACTGTTTTTCTTCAATCATCATTAAACCTTACTTTCAATTATCACAGTATTTTAATAATTAAAAAAAATTATTTTGTATTAATGAATGTTTTTCAATTATTGTTGAACATTTTTTCCAGTCATAAGTTTTTTAAATAATTTTTTTAAAATTCAGTCATCAAGAATTTATTTTATTTATTATTAAATTTTTATTGTTATTCCTGTGCATTTATTTATTTAGCTATTCATTAATTTATTTAGTTATAATCGAACTTCTTTTTGGTTTTATCAAATATTTTTGTTCCTTCGATTTAAACTGAATTAAAAAAAGATTGGATGATTGCCTTAGACATCATCAGCAAATTTCAGATAAGGGGATTAGAACTAGATTAAGATTAGAAAAAATTCACTAATAAGAGATCTATCCACAAGGCAATGTTTACTGTACCCAAGTGATGTACTCTGATGTTGATGTTTACTGGATTCTGTTTATTCTTTTACTGAGAGAGAAGCAAGAATTAGTGGTAGAAATGAGGGGCTATAAAATATCTACTCTTCTTTTGTGTTCAATATCTACATATCTTCACTGGCTCCATCACCTGGTTTGGTCTGATATTGGACTACAAATGAAATAAAACAAGGTTTTCTTAAGTAAGTGTTGATGTTAATATTTGTAAAATAACTGTTACTTAAGCATTTGTGACTTATATTTTGTTAAAAAATAAAACGTTCCTTTGGCTCTTTCCACTGCACATATGGGTGGGAGCACTGCCTATTTTAGGAATAACTGATTTAGAGAATATGAAGATTTGAGATAATGAGAATGTAAATGAAAATGTAAATTGCTTGAAAAGTGGGGAAAGAATAGTTTAAAAAAGAAAAAGAAAGGAGAGTAAAGGGAAAGAGAAGAAATAAATGAAGGAAGAGAAGAAGCAGAAAGTGGGGAGAGAGAAGGAGGGGTTATAGGAAAAGGAGAGAGAAGGTAAAAAGAGGAGAAGGAAAGAAGATGGGAAAGAGAAGAAAAGGATATAGAAGGAGGAAAGAAGGAAGGGAACAGGAAATATAAGGGAGATAGAAACAGGAAACAGATAGAAATAAGAAAGAGAGAAAGGAGTTAGAAAGAAAATGGAAAATAAGAGTTGAGAGAAAAGAAAAGAAATGACTGAAAGAAAAGTGTAGGCCTTGATAAAATGACATCCCTGAATAAAAGAGGGATGAAGAGAGCAACTAAATGTTGATGATTCAATCAAGAAAGAGATAAAAGAGAGAAGGTGATAGGAACTATGAATGTGGTAAGTCAGAGCTAGAAGATAAAGAAAATAGAATCAAGAGGAAATGGTCTAGCTTGACTTTCGTCTCCCTTCCATCCGTTCTTTATGAGCATTAATCATCTTCTGTTACTGGTGCTCGTAATGAACTGTCATCATAATCACTGATGTACAGCCGATGGCCCCCCGGGTGGCAGAGATAACAACAATGGTGACAGTGGAAGTTGATGCATGTGGGGAGATATTGGCGGTGATCACAAGTGCAGGAATTTATTGCAGTACCACAGTGTCCTTGTTTAGCATCCTTGATACATAATTGGTGATTCCAATGCAGAGTTAGATTTATAGTGGGGAAGT
Organism: Sepioteuthis lessoniana; assembly: GCA_963585895.1. NCBI lineage: Eukaryota > Metazoa > Mollusca > Cephalopoda > Myopsida > Loliginidae > Sepioteuthis > Sepioteuthis lessoniana. The sequence goes on along the minus strand of OY757927.1, from coordinate 45,924,621 downwards.
TGGGGTCAGTGAGTTTCCTCTGGACGTGTTCCTTTCCATCGTGCTCTTTCTTTGCCTCACTTTGGTGGTAGTTGTGGGTTGGCATTATTGTGGGTTAAAGGGATGAGGTAGATATGATCTTGAACAAGTCCAATGAAAGAAAAGAGAAGAAATATGATAAAAGAGAAATGGTGACAATGAGGATGATGAAAAATTAAATGAAAAAGAAATGACATAAATACTGAGAAAAAAAAAATAATGTGTATGATTTGAAAAAAGAAAGTTGTAGAAAAGACAGAAAAATGATAGTAGCAAAGAGAATGGAAGGTGAAATAAAAGATGATGATTGCAGGGAAAATTTTAGAAGGAGCAAAAAATGATGTAAGTAAGAATGATAAAAGAAAGAATGAAAACAATGGATGGAAGAAGAAATGAAAATGATGATTGCAGTAAGAATGAAACAAAAAAGAAAAATGATGAAAACAAAACTGAAAGAATGAATGAAAATGATAGATGGAAGAAATGAAAAAAAGATGCCAAGAGAATGAAAGAAGGAATGAGAAATGATGATAGAAAGGAGGATGAAAAATCATGTTTGCAGAAAGAATGAAATATGATGAAAAAATAATGAAAGAATGAATAGAAGAAAAAATAAAAAATGAAGGTTGCAGGGAGAATGAAAGAAGGGATGAAAAATGATAATAGTAAGGTGAATGAAAAATGAAGAAATAATGAAAACTGATTGCAGAGAGAATGAGAAAAGAAAGAAAGAACAATGATGTAAAGATGAAAGGAAGAAAACACTTTCGTTTCTTCATTTTATTCTTTTTTACCTTGATGCAGATGTTTTAAGGAATGATTCTTTTGTAATATTGCTCCTTTGAAGTGTTTTTTTGTTGTTTTGTGCAACTTTTTTCTTTTTTAAGAGAAGATCTAGTTGATATTAAAGACTTTTGCTGTCACATTTGCCAATTTTCAGTTGCTTCCTGCTCAATTTTTTCCTGATTATTTTTGTATCAGTCCTTATGATAAAAAAAACTTTATAGTTATTAATTTCAGTCAATTCTGAATTTATATCCAATCAGGAACTGCTAAGTAAGAAATAAATGATATTTACCTCTACAGGTTTCCATGCAAACAATCTGAATAACAAAAAAGATAAAAAATAGATATATCTGGTATCAAAATAACAAAAAACTTTACAAAATTACCGTTGGAAAATATCACAACTATATTTGTACCCAGCACAGTGCAAAGAATTCAATTATAGTCACACATGGAATTGAAAGGATTAATGCTTTAAACTCTTCAGCCAGAACTTAGTAAACTCTCTTGTGAACCCTTAGTATAGGGCTGAGGAACTTGTTGTCTTTGGATGGAAAGAAACCTTCAAAACAATTAACTTTTGCTTTCTGTACATTTATTGAGAAACCAATTTAAAATCCACTTTAGTATCCTAATACTTTCACACAAAAAACAATCTCAAAAAATCAATCAAAAGGTTTTACATTTCTTTTAGGTTTGGTTTGATTTAGTTTGTTTCTTTATTTAATAGCATATCAAACTTTGATGGTTATTTAATGCTATAGCTATCCTTTCAGAAGAACAGTAGTGAAACTATTTAACCTATAGCTGGGGGAATAAAAGAGTACATACCATTCCCAAGAATATTAGTCCAAAAGACTATGGAGACTTCTCTTTTTCTTTTTGGTAGTATAGATTTATCAAATTTAATTTTAATTATTACCTAAAAGTTTAAATCCTGGATTAAAAATACAAACATTTTATTGAATACAACCTTATGTGTAGACAATAAATTTCAATCTTGGCTTAAAACATGAAAAAATTCCACAACTCTGCTTTAATGTATTTCCAATCATCCCTCTGTTCATTAATTTGTTTAATCTATCAACTAAAATTTTCATTGAATTATTTCTTTTTGATATAAATTTTGAATTAAATATTTGGCCAGGCTAAAGAAACTTAATAAGAAAACATGCAATGGTCATCATCATGAGAAATGAAAACAGAGATCAGAGTTCAAAGTCTGGACAAGGCTGTTTGTGCTCACTTTGCACTAATGCTTTCGGAGAAAGGCATGAATCCATCTTTTCTCCCCCAACTATGGGTAAACAGTATGGCAGACTGGGTTCTTTAACTTTGGTTAAGCAACAATTCTAGAGGTAGGAAAACTTAAAATTCAAACCAGCTTTACTTGCTTAAAAGATTGACCTTTTGTCACATCCTGTCTGCTGCTAGCAGCGAGCTTTTTTCCACACTGGAGTCTAGGTGGGGGTAGAGCATGGGCATAGAGTTTCAGGGTTCTAAGATTTGGTGGAGGAAGTTTGAATTTTTAAATGAAGAATTATCATTCTTATGCACTAACACAAGCAGACTACTATCATCATCTTGGTTGTCTAAGTTACAACTCTTCCTGGTTAAGGTACTTTTTTTTTTTAAAGAATATTGTACTTGCACAACCATGTATTTTACTGGAAACATTTCATGCCATCTCTTCCCTAACTCCAGCTAAATTGTTCAACATACTTTAGCCTTGGTTAGGCAACCAGTCTTGGATAGAGAAAGCTTTGAATTCAAACTTGTTGCTAAAAAACTGATCTTGTGTCACATTCTGCAAGTGATGAAGGGGTTGGGTAAATACATACTAGTAATGTTTTCTTTTTTTTGACAATAAGATAAAGCTTCTAAGAAAAAAAACACCCAGTCTATTGTTATGCATAGAGAAAGATTAATAATGCTGGGTGGTTACATTGTTACTTTTGCTAAAAGAACCTTTCATTGCATATTGAAGAAATCAGGGAATCTGAGTATTAGCAATGGATTTAAGCATTATATGTACTCTACAATGTAATTCAGGTCAAAGGTTGTGAGTTCTCTTATAACTAAATAATTTCCGTGGATATTGTTAAAGTTTGATCGAAAGTTTTTGCGCAAAGTAAATTCAAATTTTTTTTTTCAAGCATCAACTATTTTTTTCCTCATTTCTCATATATTATCATAGCTTTTAATTTGACTATGAGCATCACCATTTTAGCATAATTTCTGATGTTAGAACATCACTATGATTCATTCTTTGACTGATTTTAATTGCATACTTGTCTAGGGATATTTTATGCTCAGAGGTAAGGCAATTCTACATTTATATGTATGTTTACATTTTCAAGTAGTTGTTTTAGTATTCCTATCTAACACCTATAATTTGCAAGCAATTATATAGTTTTAAGTAACTAATGAAAATATTGTTCCTTATGTTTCAAATTTTCCAGACATTAATGAATCTGTTTTATAATAACTATTTGTTTTGTTACAGCCACCGGCCACGGTAGGATTATAATGCCGGGAAGCAAGAACTACTAGGTGGACCGGAAGTGGGGGCAGGCGATTGGCGAGTCTTCGAGCCCTAGCAACAGTGGAAGAAGCAGCCGAGAAGGGGCAAAGGTCTTGATCCAGATAAGGAAAAGACATGCCATTGGTCGAGGCAGGGAGGGCGTTTTACCGCCTAAAAGAAACGAAACCCAAAAGTCTGGGGTCTGGTGAAAGGGGAAATTTGGCCTATAGAAGCCGTTGGCTCCGTTGAGTAAGAACTTGAGGCTCAACGTAAAAGAAAAGGAAAACAAAAACTGGTGCCTTGCAACTCGTTAATAGGAGATTAACGAATATAAGAAAAAAAGAAAAAAATTAACAAAAGAAAGAAAAGATTAAAAAAAAAAAGGTTAGTCAAAATTTTTATCAAGAATAATATACGTAACCTAAATAAAGGTCCGTATCAAGACTATTCCAAAGAAACATTTTTGAGGCTGTTCATCAGCAGCTAGTTTCGGTGGGAAACATATTTGTTTAAAATTTGTATATCCATATTAAAGACGAAGAGGAGAGACTCTTGTTCTTCGGTGAAAGGAAAAAAAAAACTACAAAAAAAAACAGGGAAGTTCCCTCCCTTTAATTGTAAAGGGAAAAACAAAAATGCGGATATAATTTTAAAATAAGTTGGAAAAAGGAGAACTTTGTCTTATTGGAGGGACATAGCCAGATACTATTGGGAGCAACTTGTCCTCCACATTTCTGTATATTTTTTGTTGTATTTGTTTTGCTCTTTGTTTGTCTGTTGTTACAGTTGTGCTTTCTTTAAAATAAAAAAATGTAAGAATGATACATATATAAAGAAAAGGAGAAAACCAACTATGCGTCATATTGTTTGTCTGGTTCAGAATACCCCGCGTGTTCATTTATATCACGTCGACCTCTTTAACCTTGAAACACCCTCATTTGTCCATGGTCTTAGTAACCCACGCATAGGACTTCGTCCATATCTCAAAAAATTAAAAATATGGGTGGAAACTCGTAACAGTTTGCACAAAGTTATATTCTTACCCAATACTAATAATTTTAAAACAGATCTATTTTACCCATGGGGCCCTAACAAGTAAAATCCCTCAAGCTCAAAATGTACCTGGGAGTAATGGCAATAAAGGGTTATAAAACTGTATCTGATGGGGAAGCACCAATTCAGGAGATCTGGTGAGTATGGAGTACTCTGTTATTTCCATTACTCCCAAGTCCACTCTGACCAATTAAGGTCCCATCTGAGTCAAATAAATCTGTTTAAAAATGATTCATATTCAATCAGACTACCAAACACCATATAACTGTGGATTATGTATTAAGAATAGTTTCTTGAAGCTATAATCATTTACTAAAGATTATTATTACTTATTTGAATCTAAATAAGTTTAACCCAACAAATGGCAATAAGTGAAAGGAAATAATTACTCAAAACTATATAATTATTAGAATTATATTGATATGCCTAAAGCCAAATAAATTTGCAAGTTATTTGTATTTGATTGGAATACTTGATATCAAATAACTGCTTGCAAAAATCCATTAAGAAACAATTACACCAAAATATGTAAATATAAACTAGCAATGAACCCAATTCCCTAATCTCTAGATATAAAATAACTCTAGACAGGTTGACATGCCATTAAAATCAATCAATTAAATTTCTCTGCTGTATTATTTGGATTTCAGAAAGAAAAAAATTTATTTTTTTAAATGAGTTTGTGACAAGGAGTCTCACTTATCTTTTAAAATGTGACTATAGCACTCTCATCCTTCCAAGGCTTTATATCTGATTGAAGTCTTTAAAACATTGATGATGATTTCTCTTCATTGATGGTGATCTTTCTGTTCAATTGAGGAGAATCTGGTCCTCATTTCACATTTATTGTTACTGTATAAAGAAAAGAAAAAGTGGAACCATTGTTAAGAGGTGGCAGATACTAGCAAACTTATGAATGATTCACATTCTTATGAATACATATTGAACAATATGTGCATTAAATGTTCACACCAATACTTTATAGGTGACTCAAGTGTCATTGTCCTGAGAAGACAGCAAGCAAATGGCTTCTATTATAAAGATCCCCATGATGAAAAAAACTTTTATGGATTTAAGATAAAGGTAGAAGTGTTGCTTTTCCTTATAGATAAACTAAAGCAGTAAGCTAATGTGTAATTCCTTCCTTTGTCTCAATAATGTCATCAATACATGGCATAAGGTCTACAAAGTTTTTGACTAGATATATTGATCCAGGCCATGCATAGAAATAATCACAATATCGGAGGCTTTAATTAATGAGATCTTTAGGGCCAAGAATCAACTAATTTCTGGTTTCATAATAAGAATGAAAAAAAAAAAATTATATGAAGAGGCAGAAAAAATGACATGGTATAAGGCTTTTAAGATGGTCTCTGAATTTGCAGAATTTATTAATTCATTCATAAATTTATTAAGAATCTACCTTGTAAAATTGTAAAATAACTAAGGCAGTGAATTAACTGATACAAGATATTCTAAGGTATATAAAGTGCAATGAAAACAATCTAGAGTGAATAAAATGTTTGGTTCAAAAGTTACTCACAATGACAAAAGATTCCTAAAGGTCAGAGAGTACAGCAGCTGAAATATTGTGAACATAACAACCAAACTGAGGACAGTAAATAAGAATTCCTTCTCTAGGTATGTTGGATGTGCCAGTGGGGAATTTAAGTGAAATCTGTAACATGTCCTACAGAGGCTCAAGAGGATTTAAATCTGATGGCTACTGGCAAGGCTTAGAATACACTGACTGTATTCCACACAGAGAAATAGACTCACCTTTCCAAAAAAGAGGTGTTCTGTGAATAACAATTCTGGAACCCTAAGAAGTATTGAGTCTCCCCTTCAATGCCACAACTCCCAGGTTTATTCTAATCCAGAGTGGTAGTACCTATTAGAGTGCCATGTATGGGTCAAAGAAGTTCATTTAGAAATTATTTGTATTTGATAAAAATACATGAAACCATTTAAGTCAATGCAAACAAATGATTATCATTCAATATGGAGAGTTACACGAAGCCATATAAACAGGTATAAATTCACATTATTAAATAGGAATACTGGATATAACTTTCTTTTTTAATGGCATAGCAATCTTTATGAGTTATTTAATGCCAAAAACATGTTTAGAGAAAAACAGTAATGGTACTAATAAACCCATAGCAGTCACCTCAGAAGTTGCATACTTTTCCCTTGGGAATTAGTCCGAAAATTTTATTTCTTATTTGAAACCATACACCTGTCTAATGCAAACAATACAAATTATTTGTATTAGATTGGAATACTTGATAACAAGAATTATTAATGTTAAATAGATAATACTTGAAACTATTTAACTTCGTACAAAAAGATGATTGATATTAATGAGAATTTTTAGTGTTAAATAGGAATACTTGAAAACCATTTAACTGGGAGTAAACACATGAGCTGTAACAACTCATTTTAAAGTAAAGTTACCAACAAATTATACACTTACAACTTATATATATGTATGAAAAAAGTTTTCGTATTAAATAACCCACAAGGGTTGATATGTCATCAAACCAAACTTTTTGCATAGTTACCAATCTTTTCAGTGACAAGCAATTCTTTTCTTGCGTTACCGTTGAGTGCTAGCAATATAGACCAGAAGGAAAGTCCAAACAAACTTTAAAAGAAGGAAAGCATAAGCTCTAAATACAGTACAATTTGATGGGTCCCCGAACTGGTGTAATGGTTAACAAGTTAGACTTGCTAACCTTCACAAATGACTGTGAGTCATTGGGTGCCTCATTTATTCAGCATTGTGCCACAGGTTAGAAAAGACCCTAGTAAATTACAGTAATTAGATGAATTTCTCAGGTGATGTCGTGGTTAGCAAGTTAGACCAGCAAACCTTCATGAGTGATTTTGAGTCTTCTTGGGTATCCCATTCATTCAGCATTGTGCTACATCTCAGTTAAAAGTCTAATAAATTACTACTTTTACAATTAGATTTTACACATACTACAAGATACATGTCAACAGTCAAGTCTCTCGAAATATACAAATGCAGAAACAACCAAAATGGTGATGAGGTATGAAAAAGAAAACTACAATAATTTGTGACAAAATATTTTTTCAAAAAGAAAAAAATGTCTGACAATGACTATAAAATATTTTTTCAGAAATGTCCAGAATTTACAGATTGCTCATAAATCCTGACTACAAATATTATTTACAAAGCTTTGCTCAGTTTGGCACTAGGTCAAAAGTATTGAGCCGCTTTTGAGAAACTAACAAGCCTATCATTGAAACCATAATACCATGCTAGGGCACAGAACAATTATTGTCAGAGGAAACCGACTTTGTGACATAAATTGAAATCTTGGATTTGGTAGTTTGAACTTCACTTAATGCTTTTTGGAGAAGAAAATCTCAAAACCAGCTGTATGAATTGACCTTGTGTTGCATTCTATTCATGACAATAGAGTTGGACAAATACTTAAATCATGCAAATACCCCTAACTGTTGCCACCGTTTTCATTTACTCAGTTTAATAAGTACAGAGAGGAAGGGAGTAAGGAAGTAAGTACAGGAAAGAAGGACAGAAGGAAAGAAGTACAGAAAAAAGGATGAAAAGAAAGAAGTACTGAAAAGAAGGATGGAAAGAAGTAACTAAATAAAAGTAAAAGTGAATAAAAAAAGTAAGTAAAAATATTAGTCAGTAAAAAAAGTTGGTAAAAGATTAAATAAAAAAACTCAGTAAAAAAACAAGTATAAAAAATAATGATAAATCATGCAGGTACCCCAAACTGTTGCCAAAGTTTTCATTTACTCATCTTAGTAAGTATTGAAAGGAAGGATAGAAGGACAGAAGTAAACAAAATAAGAAAAGGATGGAAATAAAAGAATACAAAGAAAGATGAAGAAAAGTAAAAAGAAGGATGGAAATAAATAGAGTAAATCAAGGATGTAATGAAAGTACAAGAAATACAGAAAGAAAAAAAACTGATGGCACAAATAAAGTTTAGAAGCAAGGTTTGTTTTCTTTGCTGAATAGAATATCAACATTCTATACCAAAGTCATCCTTGTAGAAGAACAGTAGTTATACTATCACTGGTTCACAAAAATAAATTTTTAGTCTAAGGCAAGAATGGAGATAGGTGTTTTTTGTTAATTTCAGTGTGCTGAATTCAAATTTATAAATAGTTTTGCTCTATCACCTCTAGTTTTCTGGCTTTTAAATAGTCTCATTTTAGTATAAACAGAGAATATATGTGCATATTTCAAGAGTTGCAGCAGCTTATAACAGATAAAACATGATAGATAAGGAATACTGATTGAATCAATATACTTGGATGACACAATTACACAATTCATAGAACCACAGACAGTGAAAAGTGTGTTTTCTTAGAAGATCTGGTGTATTTTGCCTCCGGGATGTCACGCAAGAGCATCCAGCAGAAGTCTCCCATCATGCCAGGGTTCGATTTGCCTTGATAGTTGTTCTCCATCTTCATAATGTCTTGGTGGAATCTTTCTCCATGCTCATCACTCACTGCTCCGGGAAGAGGTTGAGGTGGGAATGGAGAAAATGAACCTTGAGTGACATTCGGCACCCCATATCCTCGTAAGACTTTAGCAACTTCTCAATACAGGCTTGGTAATCTGGTACACGTGTGTTACCAAGGAAGCCACTACAGACTGACTTGAATGCTTCCCATGCTCTGAGTTCTTTTAAGTTAAGAAGCTCCTCAAAATCAGTATCCTTCAGCACTTCTTGGATCTGAGGTCCGACAAAGATGCCCTCTTTGAGCTAAGCAGCACTAAGAGCTGGGAACACAGTAGACAAGTGTTGGAAGGCAGCACCATTTTTGTACAACGCCTTCATGAAATTCTTCATCAAACCAAGCTTGATGTGAAGAGGTGGAAGAACCACCTTATTCATGTCCACCAGAGGATTCTCCTTGAGGCTGCGTTCACCAGGAACAAAAGTGCTTCTAGACCTCGAGTAATGCTGGGATACAGCTCGACTATCCCAGAGACAGAGGAAACAACAGAACTTTGTGAAGCCCTCTTGCATACCCATAAGAAGACCAATGACCTTATTTGTTCCGATTCCTGAAACTGGTGATCCTTACATCTTCCTGGACTAGGTTCCACTGTTTAAGCCGAGAAGCCAAGAGCTCTGACTGCTGTTTTGACAGATACAAATCACGAGCAAGATCATTCAGGTCTCCTCACGTGATCCAGTGTGGCTCATTGCCACTTGTTCCTGAATATGTAGACTCAGTATCATCCAAAGATATTGACTCGGCAGAATCCTCCCTTGAAGGCATTTCTTCATCTGATGAGGAAAGAAGATCCTTATTTACTGGAGATGTGGGTACAGGAAGATCATCTGAATGGGGAACGGGTCTCATAGAAGATGCACTGAAACCAGTTATATGAGTTAAACAAAAATAACAATCATCTGCGTGGTTTCAGGGCTCTCTCCAAACCATCGGGATTGCAAAGTTGAAAGCCACTTTCTTGCCATTAAACCATGCAGTTAGTCCATTGTAGCAGGGTTTACAACAGATGTGTGGAGCCCAAGACTTGTTCTGATCACCAATTTTACAGTCAAAATAGTGAAAGTAGGCGGTTCTGAGGAGGGAAGTGATGGTTCGACGCTGTGCAACTGTTGTGAAGTCCCCACACACGTAGCAGAAAGAATTGGCCTTATTGAGGCATCCTCGACATTTTGACGTGCTTGAAGCCATTGTAGAATCTGAAAATATAACAAAGTAAAACTAAATGTGCATTTGAAAATGTAATACTAATATTTAGTAACCCAAAAGATGTGTAACACGATAGTTGAGGGACATCAACCTCCTGCGCTGCCTGTGAGACAACCTCTTCCAATGACTGCCAGAGTGTGGATTGAGACCTGCTGCTTTAACTGTCAAAATCCATCTTGATATATAACTCTATATATATATATATATATATAATGTAATGCTATCACTTACATTTAGAGCATAATTACTAAAAAATAAACCATATGTCTCACAATATTAGAATTAACCCTGAATTCATATACGCCTTTATGTACCGTCTATGCACAAAATGCACACAATGCATATCTAAAAACTAGAGGTGATGAGTAAAAACGTATTTCAAATTTGAATTCAGCACCCTCAAATTAGGTAAAAATGGGTATTTTTGCGCTTGCCTCAATTTCTTTGTAAACCAGTGTATTTAACCCAAAGCTGGAGTGTAAGGGAGTTTATACCTTTTTCAAGGGTATTACCCTGAAAATAAACATTATAGCACAGGTGGAGTTCAAATGATTTCCCCCAGGGAAGAAAGAAAAGAAAGTTTAGGATGGGAGCAAATAAAGAAAAAGTGGTTTTGCAAAACATGGAATGAAAGCAATAAAAAAGTGGAAAATGAAATAAAAAAGAAAAATTAGGGATGAATAACCTGTCAGTTAATATTATTTTGTGCCAACAAATAACAAAACAGATATGATTTCAAATCTGTTGCTGTGTCAACTTATAAGAATTAAAAGATATTTGTTTTTCTGTTTAGTATAAACTTAGATTTTCATCTATCATATTTACATGTGAATTGGAGATAGAGTTCTCAAAAACTTCAAGCCTAAAGAGAAGTTCGGTCCGATTTGAGAACAAGAAGTTGAAATAAAAATTGAAATATCTCACTACAGATGCAAATCTCTAGTTAAATGAAAATAAAATCTAAAAACAATAAAAGAGAAAACCACACAAGAATGCTATTTTAAACAAATCTTCAAAGCCACACTTTACAAATCAACTGCTGTACAGAAAGAAGTACAGAAAGGAAGTATGGAAGGATGTAAGTAGAGAAAGAAAGGATGGAAGGAAAGAAGGAGAGAAAGGATGTATATATTTTCCTCCTCTTCCACTAAATGAAGAAGATATGCTGGGCACTGCTGTAGAAGTAAGAACAAACCCAAAAGTGATGTTCTCCACTGGGACACCTACATGTAGACACACTCATGTTGACAAACAAGCAAAGACTTATATACTTCAACTCTGTATGGACACTAGATGCAGTCTAGAGGTACTGCCAAGATAGATGGCCGAGAGGTGAGAGAGAGTCAAGGGGATCCATGCTATCAGCATGACTGGATGATGATGTTTTAAATGAAGAATATTTTAAATAAATGTCTCTGGTGGGTAGAATTTTCATGAAGACCCCTACCCATAAAAAAGATTATCATGGGTATGACACTGTAAACTACTTCCTGTGGTAAGACTTTAGTTCTAGAGTTCTGGAAAGTGTGAAATCACTCCTTCATTGCCATTGCTCCCAGGTCTACTCTGATAAATGATAGTACCTGTTAGAGTTGCATCTATGAGTCAAATAGAGCTGTTTGAAAATTTCTAGTATTAGAAAAGAATACTTGATGGCATATAACAATGAGCAAATAAATGATTCTTATTCAACTGGAATAATTTCAAAACTGCAGCCATGATGCAATTAATTGCAAACTTTTCTCCTGTCTCTAACTGTTGATATTGTGAGTTTACATATGATTTGTTTTAAACCGAAAAGGATTTTTAAAAAAATGATGATCAATTTCTATATTTACTGTAGTTGTTTCTACTTCACATCATTTTGGCTGGCTTATTTTTTGGCCTTCTTCAGGTGACATTTTATACTGCAAATAGGCTGCTGTTGGTTAGATTTGCACACATAATACTTTCTCTGGTAATGTTATGATACCTTCAGACTGACTGATATGCGATTCAGTTTAACTTTTTTTTCTCTATTTACTTATATGAATTAATTCTCGAAACAAATTTTCTCCTCTTCCAACCCAATCCATTAGTCAGGCTTTGAATACACAAAGAGCTTTCAAGATTTGAACTCCAATTTCCAATTTAAATTCTTAGGATGAGAACCATTACACCAAGCACACCTCAACTTGATCACACATAGTTCCTATCATTCTTTTAAGTTCTGTCTCTGTTCATCTCTGTTCCCTCTCTCTAGCCACTACTCTCTCCTTCCTCTCTATATTTTAATGTGATGCTGCATAAATAAGTATCTCAGGATGGGAGTTCATTTTATGCGCATATGATGTCAAGGGCAGTCTGGTACTTGACCCTCCGCAAAATAAGTCCTAGTCAAGACTCCCTTTTCGAGCATATGGTAACTGGCAAATAATGTGGGGGTTAATTTGGGGCAAGACTGATCTCCGACGCTGGCAAAGGGGTTTCCAGTTCACTTTCACATACCCCACCAAGTCCTTCGTTTTCCTACCCCTCGGATAACGGAAAGCATGGACTTCTAGGTCAATACAAAATATTATTCACTGTAGTCAAATTTCCAAAATTTCCTTGTGATGTTTTTAAGATGAATAAGACATTCAGTGAGAATTGATTAAAGCGATACAAAGCTGAAAAAGATATGTGCAAAAGAAGGCGACTCGACAGAGAAATAACACAACCAATAGATTTCAACACAAGGGTGCATTTAAAATATAACAAAGTTTTAATGGGCGATGACCAAACAAATAATGATAAGGTACTATTTACCAACCCCTCCGCTCGGGCAGGATATGACACAAGGTCAATTTTTAAGCGGAGTTTAACAGGTTTTGAATTCAGAGTTTTCCTTCTCCTAGACTAGTTGCCTCACCAAGGCTGAAGAACCTAGTCCGTCCTACTATTTACCCATAGTTGGAGGGAGAATAAGGGGGTTCATACCTTTCCCAAGGGTATTTGCCCGAAAGTGAACGTAATAGCGCGACTGGAGTACGAACTCGCGTACTACGATTCCGCAGTTCATCGCTTTAACCATTACACCACGAGGACACCCCCTTACATGTTTCTTTTCTGCTGTCTTCTGTCCAAAATTTCTTTTCTATGCTTTTTACAGGGACCTCCTGAAGTTTTGGCTATAAACAGGCGTCTTTATCTGCCAACTTCTGTCCTCAAACTAAAGATTCTTTTCCAAATTTCCTCTGACAAACGGTAGCATTTTGGCGCTAACGGGTCTGGCCAATCATTTGGCTTTTTTCTTCTCCCATTATTTCCTCTGGTCATGCTACTAGAGTGACCTGCATTCCCTTCTTTGTTCAACTGATTATAGGTCGTGGAGTGCGGGTAGCTTTTGACCTTCATTCTGACCTGGATTCGTTACTTTGTTCAACAGGCTGTGAGGAATTGACCTTCGTTCATATCTCCCTTTTAGCAGTCAGTCTTTGGGGCCTGTTAGTTCAAACACAGAAGGGTAGCGGAATTGATCTCACTTTTCCTCTCTCGGTGGCATACCATGTCACACTAACATTAGCTTTTCTATCTTTACTTTTTCTTCTTAATATTATTCGTTATCTCTTTAAGAAAAGTTTCTTTTTTGCTCTTCCTCAATCTCTTTTGCTTCTCTCTAATTTCTTCACTCTCCCCACTCCATCTCTTCTTCTTAGCTTTAATTCCCCTCTTTCTGTTGCCCTGTTGATGGGGAGAAGAATTTTTTTACTGTATCCCCAGCAGACAATTAATACCCAACCAAAACAAGTGTCCTGGGTATTATACTAAACTGCAACTGATGATGAAGCTCTAATTCTGGAGATATTACTTCCAGGTCCTCTCTGACCTAGTTTAGTATAACTTATTAGGGTCCAATCTATGCATCAAATAGATCTTTTTACAAATTATTAGTATCAATGAATCAATTAATCATCCTTTTCTAGTATGAAGGGAGGGAAAAGGATAAAAATTATTGAAAATTCTAAATTTCAAACTCAAATTTCCTTAGTTCATTAGAGCAACCATGGATCATTTTTGTTTCTGATTCTAAGAATCAGAATTGTTATCATTTAGTCCTTTTTCTTTGCACTGGACTCTTCTCATGGTTGTTGTTTTTATCACTATATTCACTGGAATCTATTTCAACATTTTTTCTGGTTATTGTGGCATTCACTCTTCCTAAATAATCTAAACTGCTTATAAGCAAATGGTCTTATATATTCTTATTAAATCAAATATAAAAAAAACAAAGATTATTCCCTTGAAGAAGGTTGAAGAATTGACTAGTTTAAAAAACATTGTAAAGTAATTATCATTTACTGAGCTACCTTTATAGCAATATCTCATCTCCTGAAAACTATGTCAACATAAACAAAGTATGGACAGCTATTTACCTTATGGAAATCTAATCTCATGGATGAAATAAAATGGGAATTCTTCCAAGCTGTAACTGAAGCAGTGTTAGAACTACAGTATGATTGCACCATGTGGACTCTAATGAAACACTAAGAGAAAAAGTTTGATGGGAAATACTCAAAGATGCCATATGGTTTTGCGATGGCTTATAGGGACAGAGGGAGAGAGAGAGACAAAAGAATTGGTGCTGTTGACACACCTTGACAATAATGAAGTTTTTCTGAGTGTGGCAATAAAGAAATGACCCCACTCGTAATCAGCAGCAAGACTAGTTTAATAACCGTTGACACACATAAGTAAAAACTATTTGTCATGTGAGTAAATCACTTTGAATCATTGATACACATAAATAAAAACTATTAGTAATTTGGGGAAATCACTTTGAAAAAACAAGTTACTTGGCTTGCAATTTTAAAAAAAAGCTTTATCTCCTGAAGAAATAGTACTTTAGTGAACTTTGAGCCATTCTTTTTGTTTCCAGACATATTTTTATTTTTTTTTATCAATTTATTTTTTTTTTGTGTTTGGTGGAAGGGTCAAAAATACTGTTGTATCATGGTAAAAAAAAGATACACAGTGAAATAAAGATAATTGTTTATTAACTCAAGTGGTCCAGTCGTATTAGTATTATAAGTCTCGCGCTGTTGGTGTTATGTCCAAAGTTGGTCTTACTACTGATTGATGTCCTTCAGAGCTATCTCTCTGCTTCTCTTTCTGCTTCTGCTTCTGCTTCTCCAAGCTTAAGAGACACAGCGTCTTTTATACTTCCGCAATTCCTGAAGCCACATGGTACAAGCCACTATACAACAAATACAAAATACAAAACTGACTCAGTCAAACCAACACAAATCAGATCATGCTATTCAAGGTATGGCTATTGTCAGTGGCTTGTCCAGAAAAATATGCAGGGATAAGCAAATATCACTGTTATGATCTTGCAGGTAGAATTAAAGACAGCAAGAATTAAAGATTAAATTAAATGTA
>OY757927.1:45799098-45904098 GCA_963585895.1 Sepioteuthis lessoniana | reverse complement strand
TCTGTAAAGAAGGTTATGCAGACCATTCTTTTGGAACATGAAAGAACCCATCGTCATCTAGTTGTGCTGATTGCACAGATTTCCCAGGGTTTCTCTCTCCATCCATCCCTGTTATCTATTGTTACTGGCAGGACCTTCAAACTATATCCAGTGTCTGCACAGAGCTAAGTAAGTCCACACTAGTTAACCAATTATGGCATGTCCATATGTAAGAGTCAATTGAGGAATGAAAATTATGAGTTCATCCTTGCTTCTCCAGCATTTCACCACATGTTGTGTTAGTTTTACATGGACAGTTTGTGAGATGGGAGGTAAGTAGCCGTACTGCCACTGTTTTGTTAGGTGTTGCTTCCAGGTTTTGCTTAAGACAGCATGTACCATACTTGTGTAGCTTTTTCTCCATACATTTTGTTCATGTCCATGTGGTGTATTGACACAGCCACAGCTTGGAAGAAATTCTGTTTTATTTTATTAGGGGGACCAGATATCTATACAACCAATAACCTATCAATATTAATCCATGCCTTCACTAGGTGAATGTTGACTTCACTTACAATAGATGAGATATTGTTGCTGAGGTATGTGAACTTGTCAAATAATCTAAGATGCCTGCCACTTAAAGTGGAGATTTGCTCCTTGTTTAAAATGCTTGAACTCTGTTTTATTGGCATTCACATTGAGGTCATAGCCTCCTGCTGCTTGCTATAAGCAAGACAGTAATATCTTGTTTACCTCAAGGTTTTTTGCTCATCCTCCTTCTAAGATTCAATGGATAGTCAGAATCTTTGAAGTTGTGGATTAATTTCTCCAAAAACCATTCTGATTTTTTCTAAGAATCTTCCCTGGTTGGATACAGTTGAGTAATATAGCTTAGTAGCTATAGTAGAAAAGGTTATGCCTCAGTCATTCTTTGTGATTCCAAGGTCACCTTTTTTGGGGAGGGGAAGGATGCAGCCTTTTGTCCATTCATTTCTCTTTTGTGTTTTGTTTATAGATTGTGTTTCATTATCAAAGAAGAATGTTGTCAAATTTTCTTGTCTTCTATACTTCAGGAGGTATTTTGTTGATGCCAGCAGCTTTTCTCCTTTTAAATTCTTTCCAATGCAGCATCAAGTTCTTTCTCCATAAACTGACCTAATTTGATATCTTTATATATATATATATATATATATATATATATACATATATATGTATTACTTCCTATTGTCAATTCCTTAGGCAAAATTCATCTTATATATTTAAAGACTCCCATATAAACAAGGTAAATGGTCACCATTTTAAATTATTGATTTTGCACATGTGCATCATTTGTTTTGGGTTTTGTCTTGTAGGCAGCAAACTAGAATCAGTCAGGCACTATCTGTAAAGAAAGCAACACAATGATGCAATTCAGTCCTCCAGAAAATTGGAAATAGCATGCTATACAGATTTCACATTTACAACCAAAAATTCAATACAAAGATTTCACAGTGTTTGGGCACCAAAGTGAGGACAACTCTAAGGGTTTAAAAAGAGTTGGATGAGTCCAATTGTGATTATGAAGGTACGTTATCTCAGATCCCTCACTTTGATTGTTCTCATAAGAAAAGAACTGCAAATTTGTTGCTGAGATCCAGGCTATGATTGACAGCAATCCCCATAAGTCAATAGCCAGAGACATGGGTGTGTCAGAGTTTCTGATCAGGCAAATAGTGCATGAAGACATTCAGTATTTCTTATACAAGATGAAAAAGGTCAATTTTTATCACAGGCCATGAAGGAAAAGAGGAAAGAATGTGCTGCAAAGCTTTTCAACATACTGAATCATCCCCTCTAACCAAACATGCTTTGGTTTCTTCAGATGAGAAAAATTTCTTCCAGTATCAGTGGGTGAACTCTCAGAAAAACTGTTGGCTTGATCTGTCCCCACAAGATGTAACAATGTTGATAAAATCCAAACACCCAGACCACTTCATGGTGTTCAGGGTGGGGTCACAAGTAATGGTGACATTATGCCTCCATTCATCTTACTACAAGGCCAAAATGGATGCCAGCATAAAGGGCTTAGAGGAGCTAATGCTGTCCTGAATAAAGAGCATGGCTGCTGGAAGACTCTACAACTGGCAACAGGACTCAGCACTATATCACACAAGCAGGAAAACCCAGTCTTAATTGGGAAAAAATTTCTATGACTACATCACCTCAAACATCTGGATGTCTATCTCCCAAGATTGCATTTCCCAAGATTATTATGTATGGGGCAAAGTTGAGTTTGAGACCAAGAAAACACCAATAATGAACTAAAGTTAAGGATAACAACGGCATTTACTAATCTAATAAAAGAGATCATTGGAAAGACTTGCAGGAGATTCCAAAGTTGTCCAGAGGCCAGGTTGAATTTGATGGGGATTTCTTTGAATAAATTTAACCTGTAGTATTTCAATAAATTTTTATGCAATTTTGGTAAATATATCTGATTGAGAGATGTCAGTGTTATTTTCATTATTTCATAATTTAGACAACAATTGACATCACACACTATACACACACATATACATATACATATATATGTGTCTATATAGGTTCTGTATATATATATATATATATATATACACAGAACCTATATCATGATGATGATGATATTGGTTCTGTGTATATATATATATATATATATATATATATATATATATGTGTGTGTGTGTGTGTGTGTGTGTGTGTGTGTGTGTGTGTGTGTGTGTGTTTGTGCATGTGTATTTATACCTGTTGTGTTTAATATTTATCTGACCTGTATGTATTGATTGTGTGTCTAATTATATATGTATATATATAGATATTGTATGTATACATATATATGAGTAAGTAATTTAGCTGGCTGTTGTCAAGGGAGACCCGAAGGCTCCTTTTCAATTGCTATTTTACTGATGTGCTACTCCTTTCCCTGCATTGTTCTAATTACTCTTGATTCATATAATACTGAGCATTAAGCAAAGAGGTATTGAGTACCATTTTTTGAGACATTAGCATCACTCGACCTGGGATTGAACGCCAGTCTCCCAGACATTTGGTGAACACTCTAATCATTATGCCAATGCCAATATATATTTATATATATATGAAATATATATATTTATATATATATATATATATATATATATAAATAGAAAGAGAGAGAGGGAGAGGTGAGAGAGAGATTGCGATTATCTTTGTGCATATCCATATGTATGTATGTATATATATGTATATATATGTATATATAAAGAGAGAGATTCCGTATATATATATATATATATATATATATTTATAAATATATATATAGACAAGGGGATTGTGTGTGTGTGGATAGATAGATAGATTGTGTATATATATATATGTATATATATATAAACATATATATATCCATATATATAAACATATATATGTACATATAAATATATATATGTACATATATATATGTACATATACATATATATGAATATATTATTTATATTTGCATATACATATATATATATATATATATATATATATATATATATGTTCTTATTTGTTGTTAATTTCCGGTAAGAAGTGATATTGTGTTTTAACCCCTGCTAGCCATCTATTCCTATTTTTGCTGTATTACTTATAACAAATGATTTTTTTAATAATTCGCCAAATTTTTGTAAATAATTGAAAAACATAATTCTTCTCTAAATTGGATATTTATTTTTCTGTAAGCTAACACAATAGATTTGGAATTTTTTTTTTTTATTCAGTTGTGAGAATGAAGGGCAGATTATCAAGAGGACAGTTGAATGAAATCTGAACCACTGATTTATGTACTTGTTTAAATTAGAACAGGCACGAGGCCATGGTTGATACAGGATTGTATAAGAGAAAGTAACTGCAGTGTTGTATCTTGTCAGTTGAATACTGTAATGAAATCATAAAAGCATTATTTTTGTCTGCTCTGTTTAAATTTCTTCTGCGCACATAAATTTGTTTTTAATGCTAAAATAAATACCAGTTTGGTCCAACATCATTTTGAAACAAATAACAAATTTAATTCCAAAGATTTTGAGATGTTAGTATACATACATAAGAAAAAAATGTCAGAAAATTATTGAATCTAATATCATTTCAAGCCACAAGTATTTTTCAATCTATCGCTTTATTTGGTCATATTGGTGCTGAAAAATTGCAAAGTCCCTTATTTAAAATAACTTGCCTTCATCATTTATATATATTTAGAAAATAGATGAACAGATAGTCGAATTAAACAGACAGAGATAGAAAGATGGTTAAAACTGATAAAGACAGATAAGTTATGGAATGTTTATAATTGGTAGATAGGAACTAAATACTATAGATCTTAACATAGATAGATAGTTAGAGAGACTAATGTGAATTGAATTTTTTTCATGAATTAATTTGGAACACTAATTATAACATACAAATTTCAAATAGAATGCTATAAATTGAAATAGAATGTTTTAAACTTTCTCATCTTTTTCATTTTATTTGATAGCTCACACACCATGATGAGGGTCTGAAAATCAAAACTTTTAACAATGGTAAATAATTTCTACAAATAAACTCATCCTTGGAAGACCTTATGTTTTTCTATAACTGTACATTTATATATACACACACACACACACACAAAAAGACATCAACACGTGGCTAACAAAGGCATAGACAGCTATCGATAAGCAATCAATCCTATGGAAGTCAGACCTGACCAATAAAATGAAATGCAGTTTCTCCCAAGCAGCGGTCATATCGATACTGCTATATGGATGCACTACTTGGAAGCTAACAAAATGGCTGGAGAAAAAGCTAGATGGCAATTATACAAGTGTGCTGCATGCAATATTGAACAAGTCCTGGGGGCAACACCCCACAAAGCACCAACTATACGGCCATCTACCTCCCATCATGAAAACTATCCAAGTTAGACGAACCAGACATGCAGGACACTGCTGGAGAAGCAGGGATGAGCACATAAGTAATGTACTCCTTTGGACCCTCATATATGGCCAAGCAAAAGCAGGACGACCAGCTTGAACATACATACAGCAGCTATGTGAGGATACGGGATGTAGCCCTGGCTGGCGGCACAACATGATCATGATCATGATGATGATGATATATATATATATACATACATATATATATATATATATATAAAGTATAATATATATTTTACTTTATAATTAGTGTTGCCCAGTCAACAGGGCTTAGAATACACTGATTGTTTTCCTTACCATGAGGTAAAACTCCTACCCCAAAGGGGTGTTCTGAGTATGACACTAAAATGCATCAGATGGTGAAGCTCTAGTTTTGGAGCTCTGAAGAGTGAGGAGTTCTCCTTTATTGCTCTAACTCATCTGTGTACAAACAAATTACCAAATTGAAAAAAAATTAAAACCATATAATTATTGGTATTAAATAGGAATACTTGAAATCTTACCTCTGCCAGGAATTTGTGTATCAGATAGGAATAATTAACATCATATTACTATGAGCAAAAAAACCTAGAAAAGCAACCACACAAGAAAAATGAATATACAAGGATCATTAAATAAGTTTCCAGACTTTTTTTGTATGGGTACTTTTATTGATAGTACACACATGAAACTCAAGTCTCCTTCAAAGTAATCTTCTCCGGCTGCAATGCGCTTGTTGTACCGTTCCAAAAACTTCTGGAAGGCCCCATGGAAGTCCTCTTGTGTGAGCGTGTCAATGACCTTCATCACAGCCTCTTTCATCTCCTCAATTGTCTCATAATGACAGCCTCTGAGCTTAGGGAATAAGCAAAAGTAACAGGCAGCAAGATCTGGACTATAGGGAGGCTGAGGAACTGCCTTGAGGCCTATCTTGGTCAAATAGTCTGTGACAAGGATGGAGTTGTGGACTAGTGCATTGTCCTGTGGAAATGCCACTGACCTGATTTGAAGAGTGCTGGCCACTTCCAACAGATTCTCTTCCTGAACTCCCTTAAAACCTCATTATAGTATTCCCTGCTGACTGTCCAGTGGGAACCCAGTGCATGTAGATCATGCCAGTGCTGTCAAAAAAAGGAATCATCAAAAGGTTGTCGGTGGATTTGCTCTGTCTGGCCTTTTTGGGTCTAAGAGAGCCAGCATGCTTCCACTGGGAATTCTGTCTCTAAGTCTCTGGGTCATAGCAGTAGATCCAGCTTTCATCGCAGGTCACCAGAGCATCAAGAACTGTTGGATCTGAATTGATCAGCTCAACCATCTCCCTGCTGTCATGATGTCTTTCTGTCTGATCTTCTCTGAACACCCTTGGGACTAACTTTGCATAAATCTTCCGCACCTTCAGTTCTTCGCGAATAATTGTGTGTACAGTTCCCATACTGACATCAAACTGTGCATTTATTGTCTCTATAGACACACAGTGGTCCTTATCCATGAAATCTTTATTTAGCCAATCAACTCTGATGTATTGACTTCCTTACTTCTCCCACACCTCTCATTATCCCTCACAGACTCCCTGCCTTCCTTGAATATCTTATGCCGCTTAAAAACTGATGCTCGATTCATGCAAGATGCTCCAAAAGCAGTCTGAAGCATTCCATATCTTGTTTCTGTGGCATTTTTTCTAAGTTTAAAACATAGTTTTATTGCATATTGTTCTTCTAAAGTGTCCTCACGTCCTCACAATTTTAAATGCCTATACAAAAAAGTCTGGAAACTTAAATATATAATGAATGCAATACCCTAGCCTCTATGCATCAAATGACCTTAGACAGGTTGACAAGCCATTAAAATAAATCAATCAGTTAATCATTAAAATAAGTATTTTGATAAACTAAAAACTCTAATGTCAGTTGACAACCAAATATGGCAGTGCTAACAGTGCCAAATGAAATAGAGCCAAGGAAAAAAATATCACAGAATTTACTCACAAGTAGCAAATGAAATAGAACCCAGAATAAATGAAATAGTACCAGAATAAAAAATAACAGAGCTAATACAACAGTATTGAAAAAAATTCACTAGTTGAATTTCACAATTAATTCCACAAATTCTTTAAAAAAAACATTTCCTTTTTAATGTATATATATATGTGTGTGTGTGTGTGTGTGTGTGTGTGTGTGTGTGCATGTTTGTGTGCAAGTGTCAAACCTGTTTGTTTACCTAACACTTACAGAAGTCCACATAAAATGGTGAAATTTATAAGCTGCGCTTTCCCTCTATGAATTTAAATGATGCCTTTATTAGGTTGCTTGGAAACAAGAAGGATATTCAGTCAATTCCCCACTCACCAAAATCCAAAATTAGCATTTTCAAATGATATACTAACACTGCATAAACAGAAGGAATGACAAGATAGGGTTATTTACACATGCAGAAACATTTAAAACAAACATGATGCATAAACAGAAAGTATTGACAGGGACATGCAAACATGTTTCAACAGATAAAATATACATGTATTATTCAATGAACATCAGTATGTAAAAGGGGGGATAACAGAAAAAGACTTACTTGAGTTTGATGGTCAGAGCCATGAGGGCTTTACACTTCAATGGTAAGGCAAGAGACGGTGTCTTTACCATTTAAAGAACAAAGGTATAAAAAGATGAGTGTGTGGATTTTTTGGATTGTCATGTGACCTTCCGTGAGGTGCCCAGTGGACATACCTTATTATCCAAGAGAGAGAATGATTTATTGTCTCCAAAACATTATATTATAACAATGATAGTAGATCTTTTATTAACATTATAACAGTGATAGCAGATATTCTATAAACATCATAACAATGATAGCAGATCTTTTATTAACATTATAACAATGATAGCAGATATTCTATAAACGTTCAAAAATGTATTGGAATGAGTTGATTACCTTTGGAGGTTTTAATTTTGATTTGAATAAAAGAAAAAATCTTTTGCATATAGAATGCAGATTCTAGAATGTATTTTAGGCAAATCTTTGTCCCCTAATATTAACTTTGATAACACCATGTTTGGTATCTGCAATAAAATAAAACAAATTGTAATTAAACATCTTCTAGATATAAACATAGCCGCCAGTTTTAAGAAGGAAAATTAGCTGATGTAATGATTGTCAAAATGGATTTAATTAGAATATCAATTACTCTTCACTTAAAAGTGAAAATACATTAGTTTACAGCAAGTGGCTGTTATTAAGTTTGCATTGTTGACAGGCCAAAGAATATATGAGAGAGTAAGATCCCACAAAAAAAGGGTGTCTTGAGTATTACACTAAACTGCACCTGATGGTGAGGCTCCAGTTCAGGGGATTTGAGAAGTATGGACTACTCTTTCATTGCCATTTCTCCGTGGTCCACTCTGACCCAAGTGGTAATATCTTAGAGACCCTATCTATGAATCATATAGATTTGATTGCATATTATTTATATGCAATTGGAATACTTGATATCATAGAAATGTGTGCATAAAACTTAAGACACCACATAAAAATGTAAATATGAACATAGAATCTATACATTCCCTAATCTCAGTGAATGAAGTAATCTGAGATGGGTTAACAAGCTACTTAAATCAATCAATTCTATATATATATATATAAATGTATATATATATATATATATACCTCGTGGGTGAATGGTTAGAAGCTTGTGTTGACGTTTGAGTCAACCGGGTTTCGATCCCAGCTATGGGAAGATACTGTCTAGCCACACTGATGAGTTCTGATAGAACAAAACAGATCTGTCTGTGGATTACTATATATATATATATATATATATATATATCCAAATTATTCTATTTTTCTGCTCTCTTTCTTCTTTTTCTTTTTTTTTTTGGCTATAAATTTTCCATTTTTTTATATTTCTATCACCATTCATTTTTTTTTGCTTTTTTTTCTATATATTCTTCCTATTATGACTCTCTTATGTATGAGTCAAATAGATCTGTTTGAAAATTATTTGTATTAAAGAGGAATAATTGATTCTATATGTGCAAGCTATTTTTCTCAAGAATAGATAGTTGAAGCTATAATTGTTTACCAGGAATTTGTTATTACATATTTACCTGAAACCATATAAGTGTGCAAATTATTTGTATTAGAAATAGATAGAAATCATGTGACTATGC
The DNA here is from genome assembly GCA_963585895.1 of Sepioteuthis lessoniana. Taxonomy (NCBI): domain Eukaryota; kingdom Metazoa; phylum Mollusca; class Cephalopoda; order Myopsida; family Loliginidae; genus Sepioteuthis; species Sepioteuthis lessoniana. The sequence goes on along the minus strand of OY757927.1, from coordinate 45,895,031 downwards.
AAACAAATGATTTTAGACAAATGAAAAAAAATGCAATTCAAAAAAGATGCATTGGAATATGGAAATATAGGTATCATTGTAATCAAACATTTACAAATAAATCAAATCTCAGCATTAAATAATCCATAAGGAGTTGATATGCCATTAAACAAATTAACCAGATCAAACCATATTCTGACTCAGTCTCTATAATCTTTCTTGATTCTCTCAAGTTATATTCACCATATCTCTCTATTTTTTACTTTGTCTTTTATCTCTCTTCAAACTTTTCCTTCTCTATTTATCATTTCCTTTGCCCTCTCTCTCTCTCTCTCTCTCTCTCTCTCTCTCTCTCTCTCTTCATTCACAGCTGTGCACAATTTGAAGCATTCTTCTCATCTTCTGGAATCTTTGTCTACAACCTGCTTCTTGTTTTATTTTTTGTTTTCTTGCTTGTTTTGTTTTTTCAAACCGATATCTCTCTTGACAATCGTAAGAGGAATGGTGACACTGTGCAGAAACTATAAATGTTTAACAATAATCAGCTGCAACCTCTTTAAAGCACATAAAAGATGAGAGAAAAAAGAATCGTTTTTCCCTCTTTCTCATCCACTCTTTTATGCTCTTTTATCTAAGACGACGATTCATGTTGGTTGCACCATTAATTCTTTGGATCTGAAATTCTCTTGAATATCCTACTACTCTAAATCAGATGGCATAGAAGGATTGAAGAGTCTTGAAAATCCTTATATTCATTGGTTTAGTTTATTTGTTTCATAGTATATCGACATCTAATGGGTTATTTAACGCTAAAATTTGATTTTTTTTCTGTTTGATTGTGAGGGTTATTCAATAAATAAGGAGAATTTTGTCAAAAGAGTTAGCAATAAGAAACAGTGTACAGTCGCATCTTTTTCAAGGAAATCAATAGTCATGGGTCCTTTCATGTCTCAGAAGACTGTCAACAATTTATTCTTTACTGATCTCTGCACCTGGAACTTTTTCTTTACTCAAGAGACAGTGGGTTTTCATTGCATGGATTGTCTATTTGACTCAGGCTCATAGTATTTAACTTATTTGTAATAATTTTTTCACTAAAACATGCTTCTCCATACATCTTATACATTCTTTGGTAAATTTCACATGGTTTGCACTTCTCAGCCACCAAAACTTTGATAACAGACCTCCGTTAAAGTGTGATTTTCCGTTATTTTGAATAGCCTCAAAAACTATTTCTGTGTGATTAAAAAAAATTTTTGTTATAAACCAATCCCAAACAATGCAAAGTTTACATTGATGGAGAAGAATTCTGAAAAAAAAAAAAAAGATATTTTACTTTTTACAAACAACTTCCCTTTATTTATTGAATGAGTCTTTTTATACTTTCAGCATTCAGTTTCAATGATTTGATTTTATTGCACTTTTTTATTGGTCTATAATAATAACTAAATTGCACAGTCATATAGTTTTGTAAAAAGATTGTTCAGTTAGCGGATGAGAACACTTTTGAGTGGCCGAACGCCTTGAGTACCTTGATCTTCTCTCTCTCTCTCTCTCTCTCTCTCTCTCTCCCTCTCTCTTTCTCTCTCTCTCTCTCTCTCTCTCTCTCTCTCTTGATATATATATATATATACAATGTCTTTACATTAAGTCATGAAAGTAATGGTACAACTTTTTTATCATCTTATTACAAATCAATTTTATCTCCTTCAAAATAATTACCAAGATAAGATATAACAGGGTAACAGCCTGTTCATCGATAAGAATGTCTTTTCAAGGTTTGAGATATTGAATGGTTTCATCATTATTAAAAAGAAATCAACAGAGAAAGTTTGATCTTATTAGAATTAAATAAAAGAAAAATGGTACATAAATGATAATTAAGAATTGTATATTGAAATCAAAATCAGATCTTGTAGATTCTAAGGAAATTCAGGAACAATCGAGTTTTACCCACTTATGCTTACACCATTGACTGGAGCAGTAGAATATGTAGACAGCACCTCTAAGACCCACCACCGAACAACATCAGCTGTTGATAGCAACCCATAATGCTTGAGGATGGGATCAGGGTGGCTCAGCAGTCCATGACCTGCTAGCCAAAGTGATCACTTTGGGCTTTACTGGACTAGATAGGTGAAGCCTGATCCAATCAATCATCTGGTCATGTGAATCCCTTGCACCTACATGATTGTCCTGATTGTATTCTTCAAAATTCTCATGCGGCAAATAAATGCCCACACCTATCTTATCTTAAAGGTGCAAGAAAGCTGTGGGTCAATTGCACTGAAATAGCAATACTTGAAACAATTTTAATTGTGTGCAAACAAATGATTAATATTAACAAATATTAAATGGAAATATTTGTGTTAAATTGCAATACTTGAAACCATTTAATCTGTGTTCAAAGAAATGAGCTCAAACTTGTTTATTATCCATTTCAATTCCTTTATGAGATCATTAGAAGTTTTTTGTCAGTTATCTAAGTGGTGTTTATTGGTAATATCTTTTGTAACCTAACAAAAAGGTTATTGAATGAATAATAACCAAAAACGAAGGTTGGAAATGAAATGGAAATCTTTATAACATAAACAGAAAACAATACTTGCCAGTGGTGTAAAGAGAGTAACCGCTGCAAGTGGTGACTACTTAGTATATTTTCACCCCCTCACAATAGTGTCTAATATATGAGGAATGAGACATACCCCATAGATGTTTATCGGTATATAACAGTATCAGAGTAAAATCCTATGACATTGAATTAATTGCTCTTGATTTGAGATATGCAAAATTGGTCTATATACAAAGTAAGTCTTTGCAAGTGGCAGACAGCCATCACCAGTCTTGCAGCCTTTATATGTCATCCAGAGAGTCTTAAGAAGTCTTTGTCAGTTGCTACTGCTAAGACTCAACTGCCCTAAGATAAAGTATAGTATCAATATATCACTATGACATCCTTAGAGGCAGAGGTTGTACATGCTGAACTTCAACTGAATAAATTATTGTAAAGTTTCAACAGTGTTTGCTCATTACTTGATTACATGCCCGGTATTTTGTTCCACTATCACTCTTTCTGCATCATTCTTTCTTTCAAGTATTCCTATCTAATACTAATAATTTGCACAGTTATGGTGCCTAGTATTTTGAGCAATTATATGGTTCTTAGTATTTTGAGCATTTATAAGGTTCCTAGTATCTTGAGCAATTATATGGTTCCTAGTAATTATTACTAATAATCATTTATAAACAATTATAGCTTCAAACAAATTTTCTCAATTAAAAAATAATTTGCAAACAGTTATATAGTTTCAAGTATTCCAATCTAATACTAATCATATTTAGCAGATCTATTTGACCTATTAATGGAACTCTAACAGTTTCCAACCAGTCAGTGTGGCAGAGAATGTGCAGACTGTATTCATTGCAAAGGAGTAAGACTTCCCCCACAAAAAAGTGGCACTAAACTACATCTGCTAACTGGGGGATCTATATTTATTTATTAATAGCAGGCAATGATTTTTTTCTTAGTAAGAAATCAGAATTAGTTTTGATTGGGGTGCAATAATAAAATAAGTTTTATTCCTTTCATAAAAATGATAGCAGATAGTAAAAAATAAGAGATAAACTCATCTATGTTATCTCATTTTAAACTCTTGCCAATATATAAATTGCTTATGAAACAGAAAATGGAAAAAAGGTTATTAACTTCAAAATAGTAATATACTAACAAAGACATTTTCCCACTCATTAAAATGCTGCTCCGAGTCTTTCACTGACATTTGCCTTCAATTAAATCATCACAATCTATTTCTAGTTTTCAAAAATTCATTAATGATAGGTATTTGTCAAGTGCCCCACTTAATCGGAAAGTATGGCACAAGGCCTTCTTTAACATGGGTCCGAGTGCTGGACCACAGCCCAGACTTGCCCAGCATTCCCCATTTTAGTCTACAAAAAAATTAGTCATCTAGTGGATTTTGCTATTCCAGTAGACCATAGAATGAAAATAAAAGAAAGTGAAATAATCAATAGATACCTGGATCCAGCTAGAGAGTTGAAAAAGCTATGGAACGTGAAGGTGACAGAAGTACCTACATAAATGCCCAACAGTATAGAAAAAAGACATGAGGAACTGGAAATCAGAAAAAAAATTGAAATCATCCAGACAACAGCACTATTGAAATTGGCCATATGATACTTTGAAAAGTCCTGGATTTCAGAAGAGACCTGCAGTCACTCAAATTTTGGGGGAGACCCACCAATTGAAACAGGTGTAAAAATTCATATATAATCGTAATAAATTATGTAATCAGTCTTGTTGCATGATAAACTATCCTTTATTAAAGCAGCATCAAAAAATTTGTCTTAACAATAAGATAATCTTTATGTAATTGTCAATCCTGATTCAATTATCAAGTACATTACTAATTAAGTATATATGTATAGATATTTGTGAGAAAATTGATGGATACGATCTTTTAAAAAACGAAATAAAATATTTGCTTGTTGTCACCATCAGGATGTACCAACAGCACAAATTCCCATGGCTTTCTCTTTCACCTTCCATCCCTATCACTAACTTCTTTAGACAGCTTCCAGTGTCTGCACAGAGCTGATAATTGTAAGGTTTTGCTGGTTGGCTAATATTGATGTGCCAATAGGTATAAAAGTCCATACCTTATGAGTTCATTCTTACTTCTCTGGCAGTGTCCAGATTGTCTTCCTCATCTTACTTTGACGGGTCATGTGATGGGAAGTAAGTAGGTGTACTGCTGCGATTTTTTAGGGTGTTGCTTCCAGGATTTGTTTTCATCTATCTTTATCTCCTGGCATTTCATCAGAATCAAGTAGTGCAGCTAAACACTTGGAATTACATAGCTGAGAAGAATTCTTATTTCATTTTATCAGAGATATCAGATTTCCGTCTGCTCATTAAATGGTCAATAGCAATTCATACCTTAAAAATACCTACATACAAGGTGCCTTCAATAAGTTTCCAGACATTTTTCATGTGGGCATTTAAAATTGTCGTAGACTCTTGAAAATTCAGTATGTTATTGCTATACATCTTTTAAGATGACTGACCAATTTTTATGATTTCACGTTCAAATGAACAGCTACAGCTGCAATTGGAATACACCCTACTAAAGCCTGATTGTCACAGCTGCTGAATTTCAAAAATGTAATCTGGACATGAGGACGCTTTAGAAGAACGATATGCAATAAAATTCTTTCTTAAACTTGGAAAAAATGCCACAGAAACATTGTATGGAATGCTTCAGACTGATTTTGGAGCATCTTCCATAAATCGAGCATCAGTTTTTAAGCGGCATAAGAGATTCAAGGAAGGCAGGGAATCTGTGAGGGATGATGAGAGCTGTGGTAGTAGTAAGGAAGTCAATACACCAGAGTTGATTGGCCAAAGGGTTAGGGTTAGGGTTACTATGTTGAGATTTTAAGGGAGTTCAGGAAGAGATTCCGTCAGAAGAGGCCAGCACTCTTCAAATCGGGTCAGTGGCATTTCCAGCAGGACAATACACCAGTCCACAACTTCATCCTTGTCACAGACTATTTGAACAATATGGGTATCAAGACAGTTCCTCAGCGTCCCTATAGTCTGGACCTTGCTCACTGTGACTTTTGGTTATTACCTAAGCTCAGAGGCTGTCATTATGAGACAATTGAGAAAATGAAAGAGGCTGTGATGAAGGTCATTGACACACTCACACAAGAGGACTTCCATGGGACCTTCCAGAAGTTGTTGGAACAATACAAGTGCATTGCAGCCGGAGGAGACTTGAGTTTCATGTGTGTACTATCAATAGAAGTGCCCATACGAAAAAAGTCTGGAAACTTATCGAATGCACCTGGTATACGGTTAAAGTTCTTTAATGGCCACACTTATCTTATTGTACAAACATGAAACTTATTCACTTCAAGTAACTCCAAGAATGCCTCATTACCATAAACTACAATTTTTTTTTCATCCCAGTTCATTCATATTTTTGTAATGGAATATTCTGCTGACATAGAAAACTGTTACATCTACACATACACATGCCTTAATGCACACAGCCACACAAGAGGGAGCTGTGGTATCTTGAGATTATTCTTTTCGGTCAAAAACTCTTTCACCAAGAATGTGTCTAAAATTTTTCTTCTAATCTGTTTTGCATCATTTTTAATAAGCAAGTAATTAAGTGAGTTAAGGTACTGTGGTTCTTGCCGTGCTGATCTGGTAATTAGCTTAGAAAGTAGTGCCATCTTTAACTTCTGGCAATTAATGCTGCAACAAAAAGAGCAACATACTGACACCAACAATTTGCTCCAAAAACTAAATATCTTCTTCCATTCCTTCTCTTTTCTTAAATCAGAAAAAAAAACAGAGTTAAAAGAGATCAAAAACATATTCATTTGTTTTCAATCTTATTTTTTTAATCTGTTTTGCTTTAATTTTAATAAGCAATTTTTAAAGCAAAATAACCAGTTCAGCAGTATGCCTTTCAGAACATTCAGTACTAACTTACTTGAAGCAAGAGTAAGTGATCATTTTGATGACACAGTAACATGAAGAAACTGAATCAAGACAGACACAGTAGTTATATATATATATATATATATATATGTGTGTGTGTGTGTGTGTGTGTGTATGTGTGTGTTGGTGTGTGTATGTGTATGTAGTTAGGCAGCAGTTTTTATTATTTAATCCTTGAAAGGATCTTAATTAAATTATATAGACAAAATATGTCTTTATTATATGTATATATATACACCAGGAAAAAAATTATTTCTTTCTCAACATTTGGTTATTCCCTATTTTTCGCTGCATGGCTAGTAAATATATGATACCATTAATTTGATTTATTTTATCTAGTTTGTTAAAGGAAAATTTTATGAAACCAGAATGTCCAATAATTAATGAAAAAATGTTTTGTATCTTATGTGTTATTAGTTTATTTACTGCTAAATAAAATTTGATGATTTTTAGTAAGAGTAATATATATATATATATATATATATATATCACTGTATTTCTTTGTGTGTGTGTGTGTGTGTGTGTGTGTGTGTGTGTGTGTGCGATACAATATCAAAATAATTCTTAAAATGTAGCAATCCCATAACTTAAAATCATGAGCTGCCACTGTTGATGAAATCAGAAGGAAGTGCTTAGGCCATTACAGCTTGATATCAATATCATCTTGGAAGTTTCTAAAATGGCAGAGTTAGGGGGAGATACTATCGTAATACTGAATGAGTGTCCTGATATGACACTAACCTGTCTGATGGTGAGACTTCAGTCCTGAAACTTTGGTGAATGTGGAGTACTTTTCATTGTCATTTCTCCCAGGAGCACTTTAACCTGGAGTGGTAATATCTGTAAGGGTCCCATCTCTTGGTTAAATAAAACTAGAAATATTTAATCATTTTCTATACTAAAGACCATTTAACTGTGTACAAATGAATAAATAATGTTGCATGGAATTACTAGTGTTAAATAATAATACTTGAAACCAATTAACTGTTCTTGCTCATTTAAAATTGTTACCAGCAAACTTCATTAACAAATCATATTTAATAACTATTTTTAAACAGGATTTGACATTTAACAACCAACAAGGTTTGATATGCTATAATGCACTAGTAACCACCCAACTGGTGGTGTCCTCATGGTGTAATGGTTAAAGCACTGGACTGGGAAAGGTATATACCCTTTTATCCCCCAGCTATGGGTTAAATAGCATTACTGCTGTTCTTCTAGGAGGATAGCTTTGGCATTAAATAAGCCACAAAAGTTGATATGCCATTAAACAAACAAACCTAACTTAACCTAACCAACCAACTACCCCTACAAGAAATTGAACTTGATTACATTAAATCTATTTTCCACACCAATAAACATTATAACACCAGCACTGCATTTTTTAAAAATTTCTTGAATACTTGGTGAAAAATCTTAACTTTGTTTTACTCAATGTTCAGTGCATAGTATTAAAAATTTTGAATTGTACAAATTCCAAAAACATTGTTAATTAAAATTCTTAATTAATTTTATTAATTAATGTCTAAAAAAAGCAATAAAGGCCAAGCTTAAAATTTAAGTCTTTGAATTAGCTTAGGTGTTTTATTATACTATTAAGCTGTTCAAAGTTTTTGGAAGCACGACAAAAAATGGTTTCAGGTATTATGTAAAAGTGGGTGTTTCCATATGTAACAAATTGGAAGTATGGATGGTATAATGGTTATTGATATTGAAGACTGACCCTGCAAATTTAGTTTAAATTCTAGATGAGGCTGTTTGCATTTTACAATGCATCAATTCCTTGAGGAAAAGTATGAATCCAGCTCTTCTCTCCACAGCCACAATTAAATTGGATAGACTTGATTCTTTAGTTTTGGTGAGAGCAGCTGGTTGAGAAAAAGGAAAACTTTCAATTCAAAACCCCAATAGACATAGTGGAGTTAAACCAGAAACTGGAGTCTCTAAGTTATGAGTAAAGAGTAGGATAGACTAGGTGACCCACTCTTGGAAAGGGCAACTATTTTAGGAGAAGGAAAATGCTGAACAATTCAAACTCCATATATGGCAGAGTAACTAGCTACAGTGTTATGGCAAACAATGAGATGGAGTCCTTTAGGCAGTTTTACTGCTCTGTTGGCTGGAGCTGCAGGAGCAGTCTTTGGCTCAATAACTGAAGCAATCATGTGACCTGAAAGATCCCACAGCAGCCCTTAATAGGCTAGATGAGCAATCAAACCAATATGATCGTCCTGACAGTATTCTTAAAATTGGTCTGGTGGTAAACAAGTACTCACTCTATTTTATCTTAAAGGTGCAAGAAGGCTATGGCTGAGGGTCAATTATGTTGAGAAGGTAATACTTAATACTATTTAAACTGTGTGCAAACAAGTAATTGACATTCAATTGAATTATTAGTGTTGAATAGCAATACTTGAAACCATTTATACATGTACAAACAAATGATTAATATCAGGTAAGATTATTTATATTTGATAGCAATAATTGAAACCATTCAATAAATAGAATTATTAGTTTTAAATAGCCATACTTGAAACCAAACAAATAATCAGGATCAAATCAAATTATTTGTGTTAAATAGCAATAATTGAGACTATCTGTTAAATAGCGATAATTGAGACTATCTAAAAATTAGTTCTAACTTGTTGTAAAATAAAGTTACCTACAAACTACTCGCTTACAAATCATATATTGTATAAACAGGATCTAGCATTAAATAACCCACAAGGGTTAATATTCCATTAAACTAAACCAAACTAAACCTAATGCAGTTTGACAACTACCAAGCTTTATAGTACCTTGCTCTTTGCTTGGACAACATGGATGTTATGAAGAAAGGAGACCTGCTATATGGCCAGCTGCTGAGATCTAAGCACAGATCTAGAATGAATAAAATCTGAAGGATACCATCATTGCAAATTCAAAATATAGGCTGCAAATATTTAAAAAAAGACAGTAAGGGTTAAACTCATCCCTGGAGAAATGGCTTATAAACCATGGCTCCATACCAAGTTCTCCTTTCTTAATAGTACAAATCCCATCAATTATTATTGCTGATATTAGCATAGTACCCATAAAAGAAAAGGCTACATCATTTACATATAAATTAGCACTTCTATGATCACTTTAGTGTCTATTTACTCTGCTTAGGATCAATGCAGTATCTGTGCACAAGCATGCCCTCTACGATGCTGCTGATGTTTCAGCAGCATGGTTGAGGTCATACTAGTGTACCAAATAGGTCTCTTGCCAGCTTACCTCCAAGTTATACATTTGAATCAGACTATTATTCACTTCTTAATGTATGTAAGATTCTCAGAATGTTTTCTTGTTCAGGCCAAATAAAAAGAAGTGGGAGGAGTGAAAAAAGATTTTTTTCTTTGTCAATTCTTTTCATAACCCTTCCTTTTCTTGGCACTTCTGGCTCAGAAAATGTACACTTTCAATTGTTGATCTTGTCTCAGAAATTATAATTCTTCTCTCAATTTTGTGCCACAGGAACATTTTATCAACACAGATAATTACATGAGTAATTGTCTTCTTAGATATATATATATATATATATACACAATATATATATACAATACAACCTAGGATGATGGCCGCAACGTTTAACGGCAACCCCAAAGCAACGATCATCTCCTGCTACAGGCCTACCAATGTCAGCGAAGAAACCGAACTAGTCACCTTCTACGAGGAGCTATCCTCCCTAGTACGTAGCATTCCGAAACACAACCTGCTAGTCATTGGCGGAGATATGAATGCACAAATCGGGAAAAACAGAAACAACAAATACAGCCTACACAACACGTCAAACAGGAATGGACAACATCTAATTGATTTCATGATAGAAAATAGATTAACATGCCTCAATACAAACTTTCAAAAAAGGGAGGGAAAATTATGGACCCACACATACGCGAACAAGAGTAAAGCACAGATAGACTACCTCTTTATAAACAGAAAATGGAAAAATAGTGCGATGAATTGCGAGGCATACTCCACTTTCGAGGGCGTGTCCTCCGATCATCGAATAGTCACGGCCAAAATACGTCTAAGCCTACGAAAAAACGCCACATGAACAGTGACAACTAGGCGCTATGACTGGGCCCTACTTAACAACAGAGACATTAGAGACAAATATGCTTTAGAATTAAGAAACAGATTCGAAACACTACAAGAGAAGACAGAAAAAGTTCCCCCAAATGACGAATATGAAAACTTTGTTGAAGCACACCTAGAAGCGGCATCAAAGTGTATCCCAACAAAACCTAGAACTAAATATAGAGTCCCTTGGGAAACGTCAGAGGTTAGAGAAAAATGTGCACTCGTGAAAACTGCCTCCAAAAGCTATCGGAAGAACCCAACAAACACAAATGCCCGAAAACTAGAAAAAGCACAATATCAATTAGCAGGAATATATCTAAAAGAACAGGCAGAATACATACAAAATCAAATAGATAAGATTAGAGACTCGGTGGAAGATAGACAATCCAGGATAGCCTGGCAAACAATAAACGAAGTAAGTAGAAGGAAGAGCACAGCCAAAGCAAAATTGAAAGCTGCAAGCCAACAAGAAAGAGTAAAACTGTGGGAACAGCATTTCAAAAATCTACTAGGAAGCCCACCGAAAATAACGGATGAACCGATCACCAGAATTATCAGTAAGCAATTAGACATTAAACTAGGGCCTTTCACCAAAGAAGAACTCGACTCGGTTCTTAAACAAATTAAAAATAGGAAAGCTGCAGGGCTGGACGAGATCCCCCCAGAAGTGTGGAAGACTAGAAAATTCGACGATATACTGCTCCGGCAATGCAACGCTGTCTATAGTCAAAATAGGATAGAAAGATGGATGAAGGGATGCATCCTTCCTTTCCCTAAAAAAGGCGACCTCGGATTAGCCAAGAACTACCGAGGGATAACGCTTACATCCATAGCAGCCAAAATCTACAATGCCCTACTACGAAACCGCATAGAACCCAAAATAGACAACATCCTTAGGAAAAACCAAAATGGCTTCCGGAGAAATAGATCCACAACCTCACAAATATTGACCATCCGTAGAATCCTTGAAGGCGTCCGGGCAAAAAACCTTCAGGCGACATTACTATTTGTCGACTTTACCAAGGCCTTCGATTCCATCCACAGAGGGAAAATGGAGCAAATCCTACTAGCATACGGCCTACCAAAAGAAACCGTAGCAGCAATAATGATCCTCTACAAAAACACAAAAGTAAAGGTACGTTCGCCAGATGGAGACACGGAATACTTCGACATTGTTGCAGGAGTACTACAAGGAGACACGCTAGCCCCATACCTCTTTATCATCTTTCCAGACTACGTGCTTAGAACCTCAATCGACAAAATCAGAGAAAATGGCTTCGAGCTGACTAAGAAAAGAAGCAAAAGGTACCCCGCAAAAACAATCACAGACGCCGACTACGCTGATGACTTAGCGATACTGGCGAATACACCTAATCAAGCAGAGACACTACTGCATAGCTTGGAACGAGCTGCAGCAGGCATTGGCCTCCATGTCAATGCGCACAAAACTGAATATATGTGTTACAACCAAACGGGCAGCATTACCACTCTAGACGGAGCCTCTCTGAGGAGGCTAGTGGACAAATTCACCTACCTAGGAAGTAGCGTCTCATCAACAGAAAACGACATCGACACACGACTGACGAAAGCATGGACGGCTATAGGTAGGCTCTCAATAATATGGAAATCAGACCTGACCGATGAAATGAAGCGCAGTTTCTTCCAGGCAGCAGTTGTATCGATACTGCTATATGGATGCACTACATGGACGCTAACCATACGGCTGGGGAAGAAACTTGACGGCAACTACACAAGAATGTTGAGAGCAATACTGAACAAGTCCTGGCGACAACACCCCACGAGACGCCAACTGTACGGCCACCTACCTCCCATCACGAAAACTATACAGGTGAGACGAGCCAGACACGCCAGACACTGCTGGAGAAGCAAAGATGAGCTCGTAAGTGACGTACTACTATGGACCCCCACATATGGCCAAGCAAAAGCAGGACGACCAGCCCGAACTTACATACAGCAGCTATGTGAGGACACGGGATGTAACCCAGAAGACCTGCCGGAGGTGATGAACGATAGGGAAAAGTGGTGAGAGATGGTCAAGGATATCCGTGCTGGCGGCACATCTTGATGATGATGATGATATACATTCTTAGATATATATATACATATACATAACCCAGCAGGAATAGCACATCATCATGAGATCTTTATCAAAGAAATGCTCTTAAAAGGCTCTTAGAGAATAAAGGAATTTTCAGTCCAATCAGCAACATCATTTTTTAATCCTTATTTATGATTAGTAAGTAAAAGTAAAGTTGGCGACTGTAGTCTACAGTGACCTGAAGTCTCCCTTTTCAATAGCTACTACACCAAGGAGTAGGAGAGGGCACAACTCCTTTCCCTGGATTGCTCCACTCTACTCTTGATCCATACCTTATAATGCTGAGTGTTAAGCAAGATAGCATCAAATACTATTTTTAAAGTCTTTGGTATGACTCGACCTGGGATTGAACCCAGCTCACCTGGGCCATTGGCGAACACTCTAACCATTATGCCAATGTAGTACTATGCTTAATCTTTCTCATTCAAGTTGATTTTTATCACAATTTGAAAGGTGAAGGATAATGCAAGTGAAAATTATTAATGATAACGGAGGTAACTGTAAAATACTAATCAGAATATTTCCATCTTTCCTTAATAGAAGCATCAATGTCACCATGAACCAATTACAACAAGTTCACAGGTCATCTTATTTTATATTTGAAATTTTATTAATTCATGAAGCCAGTGAAAAGATTTGCAAACATGCATTTTCATTAGGAGCATAAGGAATGTTGCACTTACAAGAAAGAGTTACAAAAAAAGAGAAGAGAGAAAAGTGATTAAAAAGAGACAGGACAAGTTGCTTAATAGAGAGAAAGAGTGAACAGGATAAGATTTCAACATTCTAAGGTTATAATTAACTACAATCTCATCTCAAAATAATGAGAGCAGAAAATGAATACAAACAAGTTGATTGAAATTAGAACAAAAGCTACTGACTATTTGTACCATATTTCTTCTTTTATTTATCATATTTGGTACATTGGCAATTGCATTATACTTATAAAATAAATCTGCCTGAAAAGTTCTTGACCAAACCAAGAAGGAAATAATGAAGAGCATTAAGATGTACATGCATACAAGGTGTGATCAAAAAATTATAGAGATTGAAGCTTAGAATTTTTTTTAGATATCAAAATAAAAACAAAGACGGCTGAACATGAGTTTTTTTTAATGACATTTAGATGAGTCAGTGACAATTTGAAAAAAGAATGATGCCAGTCTTAATATTTTTTTAGTAGCAGCATTGTTAATACTTACAAGACCTAACAAGCTTTTCTTGTTTCCTAAACTTAAAATTCACCTTAAAGGAAGAATTTGACCTCTTCCTTCTTGAGACTATTTTGAGGAAAATTAGCATTTCATTCATTGTTCATTTCTGTCTTGGTAAAATACACCTTCAGTCTCAAAAATTATAACATATTTGTATTCATTAAAATACACTTTTTATAAGATTTTTAGAAAATCTGACTATAATTCATAAAATATCTTCTTTTGTTCGATATGTCAGTCATTACATGTTTCAGATGACTTTTGCACTAGATCCACTAAATTTTTTCTGGTAAAAAAAAAAGTTGGAGCTATAGGGTATGTTAGTTTTATAAAATGCATTGCTGACCAAAATTGAAAATTCATCTCAACAGTCAGATTGAAGAAGAAAGAAGCCATCAAAAGAAATAAAACAGCACAGTTCACACTGGGTCTCTCTAAAAAGGAGTCTCCGAAATACTTTGAGAATTGAAAACTTGCTGCAATTAACATGGTGGATGCCAGGTTTTGATACTTTTTGAACACATTTCATCATTATTCCAAAGCACTTTACATACCATATTTAGAATAATGTTTTTATTTTTAATTTTCACCAAAATAATTCTTATCATTAAAGGTTTTTGGACTATTGTCGTCATCTTTATTATTATTTCCACAATCTTCTGGCTGATATGTCCTTCGGCCTTCTTCAGGTGTTTGTTGAACTTGGGAATCTATATGGAACTTTGAACTACATCCTTTAATGAATCAATGGGGGTCACCTATTCTGATTCCGTTAATCATAACTGAGTACAAGTGTTAAGAATTCCTTTATTGTTACTTGCCTGCAGTCAGGATTGAACCTGCAACCTCCCGATGATTGTCTCTTCAGAAGCTTAGGGAACAAAAAGGTTCAATCTTGACTGCAAGTGAGTAACAATAAAGGAATTCTTAACTCTAGAACTCGGTTATGGTTAACAGAATCAGAGCAGGCGACCTCAGTGGATTCAATAAAGGCCGTCGTTCAAAGTTCCATGTATGTTCCTGAGTCTGACAAACACGTGAAGAAAGCCAGAGGATATATTGGCTGAAATGTTGTGGAAATAACTATTAAGATGATGACTATAGTCCAAAAACCCTTTATGATAAAAATCATCAAGCTTTGTCTCAAAAACTCAGACAACTAAAATAATTCTTACAGAGAGAGTTAGGCAGTGTAATATTAGTTATTTTCTTATATACTAGTACGGTTGAGTATGTTTGTGTATATATATATGTATGTGTGTGTGGGTGTGTGTGAGTGTATAATCATTAGTGTGTTCTGAAAAATAAACTGCATTAAGTTAAGATATATACTCATGTCTAAGTTTAAATTTACAGGGTTGTTGTTTTAATTTGAAAAAAAATATTTGGTAAAACACAGAAAGCAGCAGTCATATACAGAAACTTTTGAACATTTGAAGCCCCCACCTTGGAAAAAAGTATATATATATATATATATATATATATATATATATATATATATATATATATATATATGTATATATATATATCAGTAAGTAAAAACTAACAAAAATTTAACAAAATGTTTCTCTGAAGGTAATAGACATGAACACATTAACAAGACAAGTCTCATTTTTCTTTGTTATAGCTACTCATTATTGAATCAAAAACTTTAACTTCTTTCACTTTAGTTTAATTAATTTTAATTTTTTACTTTCCACTCTTTCATCTAATCCAAAAGCAATAGAAAAAAAGTGCAAGAGAAAAACGAGAAGGTTTAAAAGCAGTTAACTTCATTTTGCTAAGTCATTCATGAGGCAAAGACAAGGGAATTAACTTTGTAAGTGAATTATCTTGGAAAAATCAGACCATTGTCTTTCTTTTTTCCTTGTCAGTAAATGTCTGTTACATTGGCAATAATAGTTCAAACAATGGAATTAAATTCATTAAAGTTATGTTGACTAATTAGACAGAAAATTGATTGGATATTTCAGAAATCCTACCAATTGGTTTCATTTGTTATTAGTTTTAGGTTGAAATTCAAATGTAAACTGGTGTTTCTTCTGAGATAAATCAGATAAGGTAGAGAAGACAATGTCATTTTTCCTAATTACCTTTTGCTTATTCAAATAGATATGCTTTTTATATAGTGGATATATATATATATATATATATATATAAAGAGAGAGAGAGAGAGAGAGAGAGAGAGAGAGAACACAGAACAGCACAATTGTGTCCCTGCAGAGTAATAAAACCCCTATCAACAAGTTTCCAGGATATGAAACTTAACCATCAGATGGTGAGGCTCCAGTCCTGGAGCTTTAAGAAATGAGAAATGCCCTTTCATTGCCATTACTCCCAGGTCCACTCTGACCATGAGTGGTAGTACCTGTTAGGGTTGTATTTATTGATTAACCATTTAACTGTATGCCAACAAATGACTTATGTTAAATTGAATTGTTAGTGTTACATGGCAATATTTGAAAACATTATTTAACTGTGTGCAAATAAGTGATTAATACTAAAAAGAATTATCCATGCTTGATAGGGATACTTGAAACCATTTAACTGTGTGCAAACATATGAACTCTGGCTTGTTTAAAATATTACCTACAACCAATTTGTTTATAAATTATATACATTTATTATATGTGTGTATACATATGATTTGGCCTTAGATGACCTATAAGAACTGATATGCCATAAGATCCAACCAACCAACCAACCAACCAACCAACAGCTGTAAAACTTCTCTTTTGACATATTGTGAACCTGCAACATGGTATTTCTTTTAATATCCTCTAAGTCTTCAAATATATAAGGAGAGATTTCAAAAATTATTGAGATTGAAGTTGTATTTACCAATTCAAAAATGAACAATTAATAAAATGCTAATTTTCTCCAAAATTGTCTCCTTGGCATTCAGCACACTTATTCCAGAAAGTTTCCTATTAGTCAAAGCACCTCTGAAACTCCTTTTTAGATATGATACATCCAATTATTCAACCCACATCCACAAACAGGATGTGTCATAAAGTCAATTTTGAGTGCAGTAAAGCTGGTTTGAATTCAGTTTTCTTTCTGCTAGACGGGTTACTTAACCAAGACCAGAGAAATCAGTCTGACCCTTTATCTACCCATAGCTGGGATGGGGAGAATTGATGGATTCATGCTTTTTTTATCATTTTTTTATATTAAGTAAACCTGCATTGTTGTATTTTCTTTATTGTCTTCCTCATCCTTAAATTACAGATTTGCATGGATTTTTAGTGTAGGAAATAATAAGAATTAGTTGAGAGTTTAGTCTGGTGAGTATGAAAAGTTTTGAACTAACACAATCATGTGTTTCACAATAAAATTTCATTCAGTCTTAATATTTTTAATACATTTTGTATGCTGATAAATTTTCAAATGGCAAAAAATAGAAAAAAAAAATTAATTCTCATGAAATTCAAAACTTCTACAGTACTCAGAAAAAGTCAATAAGGATGAAATGAAAACTTAGAATTGTTTCTCTTTAGGCAAATCAGCAAGATTCTTTTTTTTTTATGTATCATCTCAGAAGAACCAGACTTTTTCAAAAGACTTTTATTGCTAGATGAAGCTTTGTCAATTATTATTATTAAGAATTTTGATTTGTATTATCCTTGCTTTTTCCGATCCTAGTTGCATTTTATTGCTATTTGACTCATGTTTTCTACAAAAGCAAAGAGCACTTTCCTGAAACATGTAGGTTTGTATCTCACCAGAGGCTGATTCATTATTCTTGTTTTCTGATCTGCACTGTTCCTCACTGTCCTAGAAGGGATGACTCAAATCAGTTGTGCTAAAAAAAGCAACAAGAATTAGATATATGAAGGATAAAATGAGTGAAAATTAAAATTACTGATGATGATAATTAAGATGTATTTGATATTGCCTTAACTAAATTTAGTAACTATAAAGGGACTCTGCTATAGAAAGCAAGATGACCTTGTGAGTTTTACAATGTATTTGATGTACTAGAATAAGGTAAATACTGTGGAGAACCTGAAAACAGAAAAACAGGTTGTTGTTTGATCCCTATAACAGAAAGAATGATAAATACACTTTTCTGCAAAAGCTATATTATAGCTTTGTGCCATGTAATATTTAATAAATATCAATTACAACTCCAAAAACAACATGACTTGGATAAACTACATCTGATGACAAGACTCCAGTTCTTAATCTCTAGGGAGTATGAAGTACCCCATCACTGCTATTACCCCAAGGTACAATCTAACCCAGTATTGTGGTACCTGTTAGGGTCACATCTATGGATCAAATAGAAGTTTGGAAATTATTTGAATTAGATAAGAATATTTGATATCACATAACTGTGTGCAAATTATTTGCATAAAGAATAGTTGCTTGAGGCTATGATTATAAAGAAATGATTATTATTAAATTGAAATAGTTATTTAAAACCAAATAATTGTGTATAAAGTATTAGTATTAGATAGGAATACTTGAAACTATAAAACTGGATACAAACAAATGATTATAGACAAGTAAAAAATAGTGAATGGAACATTGAAAATAGTTATGATTGTTGTCAAGCATTTAGAAATGATATAGGAATTTATTTCTAACAAGAAAACAAACCGACCACATGCGGCACTTAATTTTGGCCAGAGTGGAAAAGGGTGAAGTAATCTCAAACAAAACAGCACCAAAAAGCTACTTCCCACAATTTATCTACAATTACTACGAATTCTTTCGAAAGAACTTGTGTGCCAAACTGTCAAAGTGGGAAAAATTTCGCCAGCAGACTGGTTCATCACTCGCTTCTTGGAAAGCCAATAAGTATTCTAACAGGCAAGAAATAAAATCAAAATCAAGCAAAAGTCTATGAAGTCAAACAAAGGATGAAAATTAAACCCAAGAATTCTACCAAGAAAACAACTATTAAGAAAACTCAAAATTAAATGAAAACAGAAACTTTTTGACGAAACTAAAAAGAAATAAAAAATACTCCAATTCAAAGAACTTTGTTTCTTGAACACTCTCTGATATGTTCCTGCAAATTACACTAAAATTTGCAATTCTTTATCTTCTCTATTACTTTCTTTCTTATTTCTTTTGTATAAAATTCCTTTCATTATAGTCTGTGTTATCTTTTTGAATCAGTATTGGAACTAGAAAACTGCAGAACTTACTGTTTAAAAATACACACTAAAGCCCCCTAAAAACATTAAATAATAACATTAAATAATAAATTTGGCTTTAATGTCATTTTCTTCATATTGAATTTTACTTTAAGTTCTTTTATATTGCAAATTTTACTATATTGAATAGCCCTGAAGTATTTGATATGCTATTAAACAAATAAACAAAACCAATCAGAAAGCAACTTTAAATTAAAACTAAAAATTTATTCTTCTGTAAATTCAACTGTATGTTTATGGTATTAGTGATCAATACAGAAAGTAAGTGGTTAAACAATTAGAGCAGATAATTTATTGTTTTCTCAATAATGCATAGTTTGCTGCTTGCTCAGTGAGAATTCTGTTCTAAGAACTAACATATTTTTCACAAAAATAAGTTTTAATAAAGAAATTAAATGTTTGTGTGTCATGTTTTGAAAAGAAAGATTTGGTTGTTATCTGATATAATAAGGCATTAATTTTTTATCCCAGAGGTCAACACCAGCAAAAACTGTGATTAATAGGAGAGGGTCATTGATCATTCTTTCATCATGTGAGAATCTAAGCATAACATTACAAGATAACACTTAGCTGAAATCTGAAAACAATACTGTAATAAAATAGGAATTCAAATTAAGATGATTGGTAGATTTGGGTCCAACTATCAAGAGGCAAAAAGATGCATCTCTAATGGTATACTTAGAGTGAACATTTCCTTTCCAGCTTAATTCTTTCATGACAGCATTTACCAATTTTTAATATGTCCCAGTGCTACATTTTCTTCTAAAAAGAAAAATGTTGTTTTAAAAACCTTGCATGACACTAGTAGTTTAGCAGCACTCAGCATGGTACAAGGTATTTGATTATTTTTGCACAGAAAATGGCACTAGGGATTTGATGATAGCGGCACAAAAAAATGGCACTAGGAACTTGATGATAGTTGCAGGAAAAATAGCACTCAAAATTTATAGTTCTTGCTTAAAAAATGAGCAAGGAATTTGATTATAATTGAACAAAAAATTGCCCTTGGGATTTGATTATAGTTAGACAAAGAATGGCACTAGAAATTTGACTGGTTGTACTCTGCTGTGAAAGGGTTAAGTACATCTGAGGATAAATGGAATACTTGAAGATCACCTGCATTTCTATGTGTTCTCTTCTAATGTGTTCTAATGTGTTCTCTTCTCATCAGTTCAACAAAAATAGAGAAAAAAATTGTTGTATTTTATCAGAGAAATCGAGATTGGTTAAATTCTCTGTAGATCTGAGATCAAACAGCAGTTCTGTTTTTTTTTTTTTGTTAATTTTCTAAATTTTTTTAGTGTTTTTCTTTTTTTGGTCTTACTCTTTATATATATATATATGTTTTGGGTTTGTTTTTCAATTTTTTATCTTAATTTTGATATTTTTTTTTAATCTTGGATTCAGTGACAATTATTTAGATGATTCTGTTTTTTCTTTTTTTAAATTCTTGACTTTCTTTATTTTTTGTTTCTCCTATTTTTTTCTTTCCAAGCTAATCTCTGGCTTGCCAGTCTTGCAATAGCAACTGCTTTAGCTCTCTATTTATTTTATTTTGTTTTTTCTTTTACTTTTTCCAGACTTATTTTATTTCCAGATTTTTCCTATTCAAGGGTTACTCAGATTTAAATTTCAATCAAATTTATAAAATATATAAACACATACTCCTCTAAGGCCAGTTGATATTGCTAAATTTATAGTAAATAAAGTTGTGTGTTTGACTGATCAGAGAGGAAATAAAACAAGAGAAATGATTGTCAAATAATAATTTCCTTTATTTTCTTTATTCACTTAATGTAAAAGATCGAGTTTAGTAAAAAAATTGTCCATAGATCTGATCAGAAGTAAACAATCAGGTTTTCTTTTTTTAATTAAGAGATAATTACTTGAATAATTACGTTTTTGTTCTTTTTTTTAAATTCTCGACTTACAATTTGATACCATTCAATTTTTCTTTTCTCCAAATTAATCTTTGATTCACCAGTCTTTTAATATCAACAGTTTTTGACCTTAAAAAGAAAAAATATTCCCTGACTGAGTTTACTTTAAAATTTTACCAGAATCTCAAATTTACATTTGAAACAAATCCATACACTCCCTTCATACCAACTGGTATTATTTAATTCATTGTAAACAAATGCATATGTTGGGCTATCATAGCTTAAGTTATGAATAAAAGAGCCAACAAACAACAAAAAAAGAATTCACACAGTTCATTTTATAAACATACGAGGATCATTAAATAAGTTTCCAGACTTCTTTGTATGGAAACTTTTATTGATAGTACACACAGGAAACTCTAGTCCCCTTCGAAGTAATCTCCTCCGGCTGCAGTGCACTTGTTGTACTGTTCCAACAACTTCTCGAAGGCCCCATGGAAGTCCTCTTGTGTGATCGTGTCAATGACCTTCATCACAGCCGCTTTCATCTCTTCAATTCTCTCATAACGACTGCCTCTGAGCTTCGGGAATAACCAAAAGTCACAAGGAGCAAGGTCTGGACTATAGGGAGGGTTAGCAACTGTCTTGATACTCATCTTGGTCAAATAGTCAGTGACAAGGATGGAGTTGTGGACTGGTGCATTGTCCTACTGGAAATGCCACTTGAAGAGTGCTGGGCTCTTCCGACTGAATCTGAACTCCCTTAAAACCTCAACATAGTAACCCTACCCTAACCCTAACCCTTTGGCCAATCAACTCTGGTCTATTGACTTCCTTACTCCTGCCACACCTCTCATCATCCCTCACAGACTCCCTGCCTTCCTTGAATCTCTAATGCCACTTAAAAACTGATCCTCCATTCATGCAAGATACTCCAAAAGCAGTCTGAAGCATTCGATATGTTGTTTCTGTGGCATTTTTTCCAAGTTTAAAACAGAATTTTATTGCATATCGTTCTTCTAAAGTGTCCTCACGTCCACCTTGCATTTTTGAAATTCACCAGCAATGACAATCAGGCTTTAGTAGGGTGTATTCCAATTGCTGCTGTAGCTGTTCATTTGAACCTGAAATCATAAAAATTGGTCAGTCATCTCATAAGATGTATAGCAATAACGTAGTGAATTTTCAAGAGTCTATGACAATTCTAAATGTCTGTACAAAAAAGTCTGGAAACTTATTGAAGGCACCACATATACATATATATATATGTCTCTTAGTTGTCTGACTTTCTGAGACGAAGCTTGATGATTTTTATCATTGAGGGTTTTCGGACTATTGTATTCATCTCAATTGTTATTTCCTCAATGTTTCGTCTGATATATGTTCCGGCCTTCTTCAAGTGTTTATCGAACTTGGGAACCAACTCAGAACTTTGAACTACATCCTTTATTGAATCCACGGGGGTCACCTGTTCTGATTCAATATGCTATAACCAGGTACAAGTGGGAGGTGCCCGTGGTGTAATGGTTATCGTCGTAGGAATTGAACATGACGATACGAGTTCAAATCCTGGACGAGACTGACTGCATTTCACATAGCACTAATACCCTTGGGAAAGGTATGAATCCAATTATTCTCCCTCCAGCTATGGGTAGATAGTAGGGCAGATTAGGTTCTTCAGCCTTGGTGAGGCAACTAGTCTACGAGAAGGAAAACTCTGAATTCAAACCTGTTAAACTCTGCTTAAAAATTGACCTTGTGTCATATCCTGCCCGAGCGGAGGTGTTGGTAAATATGATATGATAACCAGGTACAAGTGTTAAGTATTTCTGTATTGTTACTCGCCTGCTGTCAGGATTGAACCCGCAACCTCCAGATGATTGTCTCCTCAGAAGAGATCCCCATGGATTCAATAAAGGAAGTAGTTAAATGTGAAGAACCTATTTGAAAATGATGATATAGATGATATCTTGTCCTTCTTGAGAGAAATAGAATTATACCAAAATTTATAGATAAAATCAATCAATTCCATTGAAAGTAATAATTGGATCCCAGAGGTTTTTGACGTATCATTAAAATGAAATGGAGACTCTTAAGAAGCAACAGCACAAAACATGTAAGAGTGAGACCCCATGTTATAATGCTTAAAGCAGTGGACTGCAGCCTCAAAGTAAGTAAGTTCAAACTCCAGTCACTCAATTATGTTTACTTTCAAGCTAAAACCCTTGGGAAAGGTATGAACTCTCTTATGCTCCAGCTATGGATTAATTAGTATCACTGCTGTTCAGCAAAGAATGCTTTGGCATTAAATAACACTTAAAGGTTGATATGCCATTAAAACAAAGGTACCAAAAAATCTAAATGTTAATGCACAATATACATGATTTCCTAACTTCTATACATAAAATAATCCCAGATGGGTTGATATGCCATTGAAATCAATCACTCAACCAAATTTCTTTAGAAAAGGCAATATCACAGATAGGAAAAAAGAAAAACAAGTGTAATATTTCTTCACTGACAGGGAAAATCAGAGAGAACAAAAATTTCAAGGAAAGTCCATGATGATATTGATGTTACTATTTTGGAAAAATTTAAGAATTCATACAAGCAATGCCAACAGAACATTATATATATATATATATATATATATATATATAATACTGAGCATAGATAAATCATTTTTAAAGAATTAAAAAATATTTGAAATAAAAGTTATCACAAGCCTTTTAGTATTATGGCCATTTACATGTAAAACTGGCTAAAAGGCTTGTGACAACTAGGATTTTAAACATTTTTTAAAAAGTATTTTAAATAAAGGATTTAAAAAGTGATTTAATCATGAGTCAGTTTTTTATTTTATGGTAAAGTTTAAGTTTATTCATATTAAAAACATGAAATTATTTGTAACAAAATAAAACTAAGAAGTTGAAGTTTAAATTGTTTTTAGTTTATATATATATATAAAGTAAAAAGTAAAGTGGGCGACCTTAGTCAAGGGTGACCTGAAGGCTCCCTTTTCAATAGCTACTACACTGAGGTGTAGGGTAGGGTGCTACTCCATTCCCAGGATTGCTCCACTTTACCTTTGATCCTCACCTTATAGTGCTGAAGGCTAAGCAAGGCAGCATCAAGTACCATTTTTTGAGTCTTTGGTATGACTCGGCCTGGGATTGTACTCAGGTCTCCCAGACCATTAGCAAACACTCTATTCATTAGCCTAATGGCCCAGTATATATATATATATTCTTCTATAATTCTTTTTTTTTTTTTAATAAGGAATTATATATCAACTTGGACAATTAATGATAATTTTTGATAAGAACAGTAAAAATATTGTGTTTTTTTTATTATTTCTTTTTACCGTTTTTTTTTTTTTTTTTTAATTTTAAATTGCTCATTACTTTTCAGATTGTTTGCCTCTTCAACTTGCTGTCTTTCAGACATTCAAAAGAAATTTCTGATATTTGAGACAATAATCTTTCTAAAAAAACCAAAAACATGCTTCTAACAATAAAATTCAAACTGTTTTCAGATTATATTTCTCAAAATTGTTGCTTTTGTTTACTTCAACATTTTTAGACGGATTTTATTTTATACTAAAATATATAAGTGTGTTTGATAACCTTCAGGGCATAGAAATAAAAATTTTATCCAACAGAAATTTTAACACTATATATAAATCTACATTTTTCTTGATATAAACACACATACACATATTGTAAGAAATATTACTGAGAAAATAAAAAAGTAATCTGTCAATTTATTCATTCCCTAT
Source organism: Sepioteuthis lessoniana (assembly GCA_963585895.1). Taxonomy (NCBI): domain Eukaryota; kingdom Metazoa; phylum Mollusca; class Cephalopoda; order Myopsida; family Loliginidae; genus Sepioteuthis; species Sepioteuthis lessoniana. Next base: position 45,870,248 of record OY757927.1, on the reverse strand, counting down.
TTCATTTTGACAATGCCATCAAATAATTCTTTTCTAATGAAAGAATTGTTGATGCAATTTACATTTATATCTAGGACACCTCTTCTTTGTTGGGGGTCATCATCATCATCATCAGGTCATGCTAATACCATGGAGTTTCTGACTTTCTCTCACCATCCATCCTTATCATCCTTTACTCCAGGCAGGTCTTCTAGACTGCATCCAGTGTCTGCACAGAGCTGATATATGTAAGTCCTTGTTAGATGGCCAGCACTGGTGTATCCATTTACATCTAAGAAAGTTTAGTATGGGCTCTGTAGCTGATTTTTCAAACATTGTGATCAGTGCTCCAGCCTCAGCAGAAAGTGCCCAATATTTATCTGCATATAAGGTGAAGCAGTTTAAGGAATGGTTTGAATAAGAGCCGTGGTAATCTATTAATAGCTCTTTTTTTACTACATCAAAAGACATTGTCCTTATAGATGAATGGCCGTAGCTTCCTGATAGAACAGTTTGACCCTGAGGCTTCTCTATCCAGCATCAGGTGAAGTGTGCCAATGACCTACTTTTGTATTCATCTGCCTTATTTCACATCCATCATGCTGCATCCTATGGTTTCCAATGTGATACAATGATGTGGCTTGTGTAATACTCTCTTCTCTCAGAATCTGTAATTCTCTGACAAGCCAGGGCAAAATAACAGTAATTATAGAGACTGCATATTTCATTATTGTGGAGTTTGATCATAGTTTTATTGTCATGGCGTAATATATTTCTGGTACTACATTGTTGGGTTTTCCTAGTGTGAGTTTTCCTTCTCATCAAAAAATGTTCCCCCCACCCAACCAATTTGAGATTTGTAGCATTTTTTCACTGAAAGATAAGAGTGGGGAATGAATTTGCTTTTGGTTTCAGAAGGAGGTGGGTATATTGAAATTTTAATTTTGCCCAGCTACACAGGACCAAATTTCCAGTTGTTATTATTTATGCTTTTAAACAGATTTCATAACCCAAATTAGAATTTATAAGACTTAATACTTTCGTTTTTATGCTTTGAAAGTTTTGTTGAAGAATAAATTCAACAATCCCTTTTGACTTTATTCAAGCTTTGAGAATTGATTTTATTCCAATAACAATTAACCTTCAATTTAGTTTTTAGTTTGTTTTTTGTTTGTTTTTTTTTTTTTTTGGCTTTTAACTTTTGTTAATATTCTTCTTCTTTGTGAAGTAATTTTTTGGATAGCTTTCAAACATTTTCATGATATAGAAAATTTACAAGATATAGAAAATACAGTTTTTCCTCTTTTTTTCATGGAACTATGGTTTTGAAATTTAAAATGCATTCAAAATATTTATACAAAAATTGTTAACCTTTAGCTTATCACATTCCAGAGTCTATTGCCTATGGTCCAGTCTTGCTTACCAGCTCCAATCTGTACACAGGGGATATAACAGGCATAAACATTCAGAGCTGCTCTAAGTGTAATAGATGTCATCATAGGAAATAGAATTATCATCCCAAGTTCAAATCTTGGATGAGGCTGTTTGCATTTTATTTTCAGAATGGCATGAATCTATTTCTTTTCCTGCTAGTTATGGGTAAATAGCAGGGCAAGACTGGTTGCTCAATTAATGCTAAAGAACCTAGTGATGGAGAAAGAAATCTCTGAATTCAAACCAGCTTTACTCAGCTTAAAAATTGACCTTGGGTCAAATCCTGCTTGTGGCTGAGAGCTTAGCCAAATGCATATCCACTATACCTATATAGCATAGATACTCATATAGACATGCTTCAAATCTACATGTACCAAAATATGTTCACCCAGAAGTAAAAGAGTTTATAGTGTCACATGGTGGAAAATATAGGATTAATTAACTGCCTTTGGCTGCAAAGGAGCCAATCAGCGCACTGCCACAAATTGGCACCCATTTGACTCCTTTCAATTCACATCACTTGTATGCTGGAACTGAAATCATGAGGACATCAATTCAACTACTCCAGTTCCAAGATGTACCTCAGCAGATAAGTCTGGGTGCAAAGCCATTAATTTTTCAATCTAGCTTTTGTATTTTTTAAATATGTTTGTACAATTATATTGTTTTGTGTTCTTCTTCATCTGAATTGATTGTCTATCCATTAATATTCGGAAAATATATGGGGCCCTGTAGAAAAGAACATAAGCTACACCAACTTACTAAATGTCACAGTACCTCAAAATGGATATCTGATCACTTTCAAGGTTACATTGAGTCTATCTTCATGCTGAGGATACTTCTTTTCTTTTTTCTCTTTTTTTTAATTTCAAACTAGGAACTCCTACATATATCTGATGTTTTCTTTATCCATCCAGGATCAACTCATTCAAATGACTGAAATTATTACCCAACCAGTTATACTTTTGAATTTAAAAATAATCTCTGCATTTCTGTGGTGGAAGTGACAAAAATATCTTTTTCCTCAAGAGCTGAGAATCCTTGCTGTGTCAATGATAAAACAAAACAAAAATATAATTTTAATAAATTTATTTTCAAGTGATTAGTATGCTACAATGAAGAAGAGAGAATGAAATTTGGTACCTAGTAAATGCTCCTTATTATAAAACATAAGAATCAGTTTTGAAAATAAAATAATCTCTGAAAATCTTAAAACCAGATGCTACAATATGTTATAATAAAACTGTACCCCTTGAAAGCAATTATCCAACTCTTCTGCAATAAGCATTGCAACACAAGGTCAATTTATTATGCCTTATGATTTACCCATAGCGGGGAGGAGAAGAAATGGCTTCATGCCTCGCCTATGGGCACAAGCATGAAGTGAATACAAACAGTCTCATCCAGGGTTTGAACTCTTGGGGCTTCCTTTCATTTCCTACAAAGATAACCACTACTTCTCCAAATACTCTATATGTACTTGATCCATGCATCTGGGACTGCAGAATACACCAACTGTATCTCTATAGAGTGTCCTGATTATGACACTAAACAACCTGATGGTGAGGTTCCAATAATGCCGGAGCTTTGGGGAATGCAGACTACCCCTTTATTGCCATTAATCCCAGGTCCACTTGGACCAGAGTGGTATCACCTGATAGGGTCCTATCTATGGGTCAAATAGAACTGTTTGGCATTTAAACTGTGTACTTATGCTAAACTGAATTGTTTGAAATAGAACTGTTTATATGTATGAAAATGGATTTGGCATTAAATAACCAGCAATGGTTGGTACACTATAAAAGCAAACCAAACCAAACCAAACCAAACCAAAACTCCTCTACAATGAGCAGGATGAAACACAAGATCATTTTTTTAGTAAACTACTGCTGGTTTGAATTCAGAGTTTTCCTTTTCATAGATTAGTTACCTTACAAATACAAAAGAACTCAGTCTGCACTACTATTTAGCCATCACTGGGAGAAGATATGCCTTAGTGTGAAGAGAACACAGTCCAGGATTTGAAGTTGACTCCATTTCTAATGATCATAACTGTTACACAAAGAGCACCTCTTCTACACCTTGTAATAACACAAAATGCCACACCACATGAAATCCCTACAATGTTAGCTGTCATAAACAATTCTTAACCTTGTCATTTTTATAACTGTTAAATTGATAAACATCAAATAACACCAATCCCTTAATCTTTCTTTATTGGGGTGATATTTTACTGACAACCCAATCAGTCAGTTTGGCAGTGCAGCCCAGGAAATTGCTGACAATGTATAAACCTGACTTAAATGATGCACCCATAGTGTGAAAAAACTGCATCAGATTTTGACTGGTGGACAGGTGAAAAAATCTCTGTTTCTATTGGTTAAGTAGAAAAAAATGCTAAGGTGAGTGGTGGTAGCCAGGGTAGCCAGGAACAAGTATTGATTGAAATATCTTGATTGATTTATGCTGGTATTAGTTTTGATGACCTCAGTGAAATAAGTGACTACACAGTCATCTTGTTTCTAACAAATAAAACACAGGAAGTAATATATATATATATATATATATAAGGATCATTAAATAAGTTTCCAGACTTTTTTTGTATGGGCACTTTTATTAATGGTATACACGTGAAACTCTAATCCCCTTCGAAGTAATCTCCTCCGGCAACAATGCACTTTTTGTACTGTTCCAACAACCTATGGAGGGCCCCATGGAAGTCCTCTTGTGTGAGCATGTCAATGACCTTCATCACAGCCTCTTTCATCTCCTCAATTCTCTCATAACGACAGCCTCTGAGCTTAGGGAAGAACCAAAAGTCACAGGGAGCAAGGTCTGGACTATAGGGAGGGTGAGGAAGTCTTGATGCCTATCTTGGTCAAATAGTCTGTGACAAGGATGGAGTTGCGGACTGGTGCATTGTCCTGGTGGAAATGCCACTGACCCGATTTGAAGAGGGCTGGCCTCTTCCAACGGAATCTCTTCCTGAACTCCCTTAAAACCTCAACATAGTAACCCTAACCCTAACCGTTTGGCCAATCAACTCTGGTCTATTGACTTCCTTACTCCTGCCACACCTCTCATCATGCCTCACAGACTCCCTGCCTTCCTTGAATCTCTAATGCCACTTAAAAACTGATCCTCCATTCATGCAAGATACTCCAAAAGCAGTCTGAAGCATTCAATATGTTGTTTCTGTGGCATTTTTTCCAAGTTTAAAACAGAATTTTATTGCATATCATTCTACTAAAGTGTCCTTACATCCAGCTTGCATTTTTGAAATTCAGGAGCTGTGACAATCAGGCTTTAGTTGGGTATATTCCAATTGATGCTGTAGCTGTTGATTTGAACCTGAAATAAGAATTGGTCAGTCATCAAGATGTATAGCAATTTTCAAGAGTCTATGACAATTTTAAATGCCTGTACCAAAATAGTCTAGAAACTTATTGAAGGCACCATGTATATATGTATTTCAATGTTTTATATATACATACATATATATATATATATATATATATGTATATTTATATATACTGAAACAGACATATATATATATATATATATATAGTTCAACGTTTATTTATATATAGTTTAACATTTATATATATATAGTGTAACATCTCTCACTCTCTCTTATATATATATATATATATGCATATATATATAGGTATTATTCAGTCCAGTTAAAACGGAGTTGGGAGTAATTCCATCAGGACAAAAAAAAACATCAAATAATAAGATAGTTAATTTCCTGGATGTGACCCTTGACCTTTCGAATGACACTTATAAACCGTTTATAAAAGCTGATCAGTACCCTTTATATATTAATGTTAACTCGAATCTCCCTAAGACCATAATTAAACAAGTCCCAAAAGCGGTAAATTTGAGAATAAGAAATTTATCAGCAAATGAGAAAATATTCCAAGAGAGTAGTAAGATATATATGGATGCCCTTAAAAATAGCGGTTTTAGGGAAGAGTTTACCAATCAAGAAGAAAATATACCTAATGATATTAATAAAGAAAAAAATAAGTAGTATGTTCATAAAAATAGAAAAAGAAAAATTTATGGTTTAAACCCTTTTTTTTTGTAGACTAGCTAGTATAAATGTTGGTAAATATTTTTTTATACTGATAGATAAGCACTTTAAACATGATAATATACTACATTAAATATTTAATAGAAAAACGTTAAAAATTAGTTACTCCTGCACTAAAAATATTTTCAAATAATCAATAATCATAATAAAGAGATAATTAAGGAATTTCAAGACCAAACAAATAATAATAATAGTAAATAAAACGAATGTAATTGTAAAACTCGAAATAATTGTCCTATGAATGGATTATGTAACTTAAATAACATAAAATAGTACATCAAGGAATTATTTACCCAAAAGAGAATATCATAGATAAAAAAAAAACTTATATCGGAATTTCCTCCACGAAATGGAAAATTAGATACGCGAATCATAAATATTCTTTCTCCCATGTATATCTGAAACACCAAACAGCCCTATCTAAGCATTTTTGGAGTTTGAAAAATAAAGATTTAACCCCTGAGATTCAATGGTCCATATTGAGAAAGTCAAATACTCCAAAATGTTTTGATAGTAGATGTAATCTATGTCTAGAGGAAAAAAATACAAATAATGATATACTCAGACCCTGAAAAATTGTTAAATAAGAGATGTGAATAGATAACTAGATGTAGACATAGGACTAAATTTAAACTATAGAAAAATTATCATAGATAATGTTTAAATAAAAAAACATAGGATTAAATAGAGATTTAAGGTAAATGAATAAAAATAAAATAAAATGAAAAAATAAGAAACCATATCATGTATACGTACTCTTTAAATAAAGGGTAACTGAATTAATAGACTCGAAAATAAAATTGAAATTTAAAAAATTTTGATTTTGATTTTGAATCTTGAATTTAATTTAATATAAGTATTACTGTATCTTTGCGTAAAGTTATTAAATAAAGTTATTTTGTCTAAATTAGTATTAAATCTAGAGTTTTAAGTCGAAAAGTATTTAGAATTAAAAATAAAAGATTAATTTACTATAATTCCAACCGGTAATAAAATAAAAAAACCGGAAGTGGGCTAAATGAGGAGAAAACTCTTCACCCCTCTTCTATCCCCCTCCCACCCTTCTTTCCTGTGTCTATTCTGAATTATTTATCCATAAGATCTGAAGAAGTCCTGTTAATTTTTATTTTTTGTGTGTGTTTTTGATTTTTATCCTAAACACATAACAGGATGGAAATAAATTTATAGTCCTAATGTGACCGGTTTTGTTTTTTTCTTTAAAAATATATATATATATATATATATATATATATGTGTGTGTGTGTGTGTGTGTGTGTGTGTGTGTGTGTGTGTGTGTGTGTGTGTGTGTGTGTGTGTGTATGTATAAAGTCTATATATATCCTTCGTCTTCCACATTCGAGTTTCTTTTTCACTCATTATTGATAATAGTTTTGACTAATTTTACCCATCACCTTCCTAATCCTAGATGTCTTGTCAATTATTGCTATTAATAATTTTCTGTGTCTACAGTATTCCCAGTATCACCGATAAATACGCCCGAAATAATTTTCTTTATACAAGTTATTATATCTTACGTATGTCAGATATAATTTTTGAGATTTGAATTTTATTGTTTTGTAAAAAGAAAATAAATCATTAAATGAAATAAAAATCGAGTAGCTAAAGTTTTCTTATATGTAAATTGTGAATGAAAGTATTTACCTAACCACTCCACCATGGAAAGGATGACACATGAGCTCAAAATTTAAGTGGTGAATAGCTAGTTTGAATTCATAGTTTTGTTTCTCCTTGATTAGTTGATTTACTAAGGTTAATGAACTCATACTTCCTTACTATTAACTCATACCTAGATAATCGGGGAGAATGGATAGATTCGTACCTTTCCCCAAGAGTATGAACACAAAGTGAAGCACAATGACTTCGTCCACGATTTGAACCCGGGTTGTCGATTTCATTTTAGACAGCCATTACGTTATGTATGGCTGGATGGTAAATATAAGAAGTACAATGTTATATAATATTTTTTGTACATTACAGCAGAAATTACGTAATATTTTTTTTATTGAACTATTCTCTACAAGTGCAGATTTTTGTATTATATTTCGTTTGAAAAAGGGATTTTTAGCCGCCAGTCATTTCTAGTTTTCAGTTTTGTCTAAGGACAAAGGAATTTTCACTTTTGTGAGCAGATTTTTTTCGTAAGATGATTGGTGGGTGAGAATCTATCAAATAAGTTCCTGCTTTTGTCATTCCGCTGCGTGAAGGAAGACTTGAAACAGAAAATAGTTGACAGTTTACCCAAATAACCTTTTTAATTAGAAAAAAAATCTCGCCAAACTACATGTAACTAGTATAATTCCTTACATAAAACAATACATATGTAGATATGTAAGCAAGCACCTAATACGGTGTGGTATAAAAAAGAGATTATTAGTATCATCAAAACTGAGGTAGGGTGTCCATGGATTCTGAAATATCAAGGCAAATGATGTATTTGATGAGAGAGGGTGGAAAAAATAAGTAAATGAAAATAAAAATTCTTTGTAAAATCTCTAAAAATACGTTCAGCAGCATCTTGATGTCGCTATTTCAAGAAAAAAATCAATTGTTTTTCTTTAATAAAAACTTGAAAAGAACATTTTCATTTCTGTTTGGCAGCAATGAAGTTTTACGTGTTCTGAACAGAAACATCCGTAGCATTAATTTGAATAATTCCAGCAAAGTTATCGCAGGAAGATGTAGATCCCTTTTTTGGAGGGAACATTGTAAGATTTTTCCTTTGAAAACATACTTCAAAGTTTACAAGAGAAAGATGAGTGAACTTGTTTTTTTCTTTCAAAGTTTTTGGAAAAATAAGAAAGATCATCTTCTCCGAATTTAGAGTTAATTAGGAGAAAAGGAAAAAAATGGTTTTTGACAATGTTAGCTCTGGTTAACACAATGTTTGAAAATTGTGACAAATATAGTGTCATGCAAAGATCCAAAGAAGATAAATGAGTATGAAAAGTTGTGCACTTGTTTTCTATAACAAAAAATTAGAAGCGCATTCAGTTTGAAATAAGATAATTTTTTTTCATTCATACTATTGTAAAAAAAAAATCTGACTTTTTATCTTTCAGTAAAGATTTTCTGATAGTGTAACTTGTTAACCAACTTTATTTAGTGCATCTTTTAAAAACTGCTTTTATCCATTTTGGAGCAGCTCACGAGATATCTAGTGAATGATTGATTGATTTTAATGGCATTACAACCCGTATTGTTTTTCTAGCTCAAACAGGGAATGAGATAGTGAAGCATATTTTCGCGGAATATAAAGATACTATACTGTGAAATATAATGGTCACCTTCCACCACCAGTGAAGCTGGTGTCTGTCTGTGTGACCGATAACAAAGAGTCAAACTCAAGAATTTTTGCGGTAGGTGCGAGAAACGGTTACACACACAGGAGTTGAGTATTTTTGAAAAAGGTTAGATACTACTTAGCGACAAAGAACAACTTTTGGGATAGTGAAAATGCCCTCTATTAGGGATGAGCTACAATTTAGGAAATAATACATTTTTCCTTCGTCGACAGCGAATACCACTTCATGTCTTCCTCTTTTTGAGACCAGCCTAGAGGAAAGTTGTAACATCAAAAACAAAGCGAGAGAAATTTTTTGTGGCAACGTCTCTGACTTTTTCCTTTCTAATGAAATCATCGTCATTTGCATGGATTTCCCTCTCTCTCTCTCTCTCTCTCTCTCTCTCGCCATTCATCACTTATCATCCATCGCTTCCAGGCAGGTCTTTTAGACTACATCTTGTGTCTGTACGAAGCTGTGGTAGATAAGTTCTAGTTGGTCGTCCAACTCTTGCACATCCGTGTGAACTGGTCCATAGGAGAACGTCGATTATGAGTTCCTCTTTACGTTTCCAGTAGTGTCCCGCATGTTTTATTCGTCTTTTTTCGATGGTTTTGGCGATAGATGGTTGGTGGCCGTATAGCTACTGTTTTGAAGGATGTTACCTCCTGGATTTATTCAATATAACTCGTTGCATTCTTGTGCAATTCCCATTTAACTTTTTCTCTATACGCTTAGTCAGCGTCTATGGGGTGACTCCATATAGTAGAACTGACACAACCAGGGCCTTGAAAAAATCGCGTTTTATTTTATCGGATGTGTCAGACTTCCATTTGATCAATAACTTATCAATAGCAGTCCATGTCTTACCGAGTCGCTTATTGATGCCATGTTCATTAGATAAGACACTGCTTCCGAGGTAGGTGAACTTGTCAACTAATTTCAGAGAGCCACTATTTAGTGTGGATGACATCAGTGGCCCATCATTTTTTTAGGAATGGGGTTTGTTTGTTTTGTTTTCATTTGGGTTATAAGTAGTCGGTCGACTACGATAGGGTCATTATTTTGCCTGAGCACAAATCATTATTTTGCCTGAGCACAAATCATAGTATTTAAGAATTTTACGTTAAGGGACTAAAATTGCTTCGCACAGAACGTTCTTTTTAAATATTAAATTCGGCCGGTTTTTCTAAGGACAGTCCTCAACAAAATGGACAAAACAGGTAGTATTTAAAAATACATGGTCGAATTAGAATTAAGTTTCTCACAATAATATAGTAATGATAAGCAAGGTCACCCAACATAGACCACATAGCGTAGTGGTACAGGGTAGCGATAAAAGTAGCGGTATCAAACCGAGTCGAATCAGTTGGGCTGGGGACATCCACGGGTGTGGGAGAAAGCCAGATTTCTCCTTGGTTGTTCTACGACTGAAGCCTAATCAGTAGCAGACTGCTCAGGCTTCCACAAAAGCAGACGTACCAATTCCAGCCGCAGACGACGCAGGAAGATTGCCAGCCTCTCAGCTTAAAAACCCTTTTCAGGTCTACTCAGAAAGTCTTTCCAAATACCTCCTGAGACGGCATAATGCAGCAGACACAACCACCAGCCTCTCAATCTAACAGCCCTTTTCAGGTCTAATTCAAAATTACTCTTTGAGAAGGCACCAGCAGCTACCTTTCTGCACCGGCGACCACTTCACTGCAGCGGCAACTACCATTCCTGCACCAGCAACCACTTCACTGCAGCGGCAACTACCACTCCTGCACCGGCGGCCACTTTCCAGGACCAGCAGCTACCAGTTCTGCAGAAGCAGCAACCAGCTCTGCACCAGCAGCTACCAGTTCTGCAGAAGCAGCTACCAGCTCTGCACCAGCTCTTTCTTCGCCGCACATAAACCCTCCTATTTGACCCAAAGATTTCGAACTTTGATTCGTCAGTCCAAAGGACTCAATTGTTCAGTTTTTGTGCGCCTTGGCCAACTGGAGTCTTTTAACATGTTTTTTCCTCCTCAACAGTGGTTACTTGACAACACTTTTGCAATATAGACCAGCTTCTCAGAGTCTTCTCTTCTCAGTGGTTGTTGACACATTTTTTTTTTCGTAAAATTGGTTCAGTTGTGCAGTAATGTTTGGAGCAGTCAGCCTTTTGTCACGCAAGTTGTTAACTCTGATTAAATTGTCTTCTGCTTTTCTTATTGCGTTTGGTCTACCAGTCCTACTCTTAATTTTATTTTGCCCCGTTTATTGCCTCCTAACAGCATGATTCACTGTAGTTCTGGGAATTTTTATTTTTAATACTACAGAATAAAACACCTTCAAATCAATTTTTCAAAAGCTATCTGATTATACAAGGGTCGACGTTACTGAGAAATACTTGTATTTAGTATAATGATTAGAAATATTGTGGTGCTTAACTTGTTTCATTAAAAATAACACCTTTAAGAATGAGAAATAAAAAAAATTTGAAAGTGGCCAAATACTTTTGACTGGTATTATATATATATATATATATATACATATATGCACTGTTAGTCAAAAGTATTTGTATAGTTAAGTGGTGTGACAGAGACCTGAAGCAAGAGAAATCTGAGAATGATTTTAGTAGTAGAAAATAATCGGCAAGAATTTTAGAAGAATAAAATCTGTACTTTGATTTTAGAAGAATAGTGCAACACGTTGTCAAAATGGAAAAGCAGGAACTATTGTTTATTTTTGGCTGAGCGGAAAAACGAAAAATATGGAATTAATTCTTTAACAAGAAAGAGAAAAGGAAGAGAGAAAGCTAAAATGTTTATTTCGATTGTACTAAAAGTGTCATCGGAAATAGCGTAGCCAAAACAATGACAACGCCGGAGATGAGGTCAGTGAAGGGGTCAATTGCAATGTGATTTTTATGGGAACATTTCGAATCCTGAGAACTGGAAAAAAATTTGATTTCTTTCTTTCTTTCTTTCTTTCGGTGGAAAAGTTTTTGATTGTTTTCTTTTTCTACGAAAGACTAAGTAATTTGCTTGACAGGACGTGTTGGTCACGTGAGTGAGAGGGCCACCCACTGCTGGGAAAAGGCGCTGCAGCCGACACGTGGAAATAGGAGGAAACTTCTCCCCCATGAGTAACGGTCACTGAAAGTCACCGTTGAAAGGACAGATATGTAACCATGAACGGAATTAATAACTGAAATCTAATTTAAGAAGAAAACCGTTAATAAAATACGCCCACTTGGAAAATAAGAAATTAGAAAAAGAAAAAAGAATTATATAAACCCAGATTTTTCTCGCTGACAGCAGAGCGACCGAGAGAAGTCAGACGGGCAGCAGTCAGCTGTGAACCCCTTATCGTTCTACGCCTTGAGCCTTGCACCAGACCTTCTGAGTCAGAGAAGCAAAAACCATAAATTAGTAACGGAAAACTGACGAAAAAATTTATGCCTGAACTGATGAGTTAAGATGAAAAGTGACACAAGCACTTGAGAAATCAAAGCTTCTAAAACCTAACATCTCAAAAACGGAAAGACAGGCTATCAAATCACTATAGGATGATAAAAGTATCATAATATTCCCAGGTGACAAAGGCAATGCTACCGTGGTAATGGATAGGATGGAATACTCCAACAAACTAGCGGACTTGGTGGGCAATGTGGCTATTGTAAAGTAAAGAAGGACCCGACCATAAAGACGGAAAGGAAGCTGTCACAGATCCTTTGTTTGAATAAAGATCTCATACCACAAACAAAATGCGGACAGCTAATTCAACATTACAGTAAGCTACCACACATATATGGCCTTCCAAAAATTCATAAGGATGGTATTCTATTGAGACCCATTGTCAGCAACCGAGATTCAGCATGTCATCCATTTAGCCACTCCTTTGTGGAGATCATCAGCCCACTAACTGGTTAGATTATTTATTAGAATACAAGAGCCTTCTTCCAGCAAGGGATCTGCAGCCAGTTTATCCTGTACTACAGTGAGTACCTCATCAGTAGGTACCTTTGTAAACAAACTTACTACATCTAAACTCACCATCTGGTTAGAATGAATGGAGGCATCATTGATTCTCTCCACAAAGTGGGCTGTTTTCTTAACATACGATGAGGACTTATCAGTTAGTGAGCTGATGACCTCCACTAGGAAGTGGCTTAATGGATGACATGATGAACTTTAATTCATATGCTAGTAGTATTTACTCAATCCTTCTTCTGTGTTTGGAATTAAATGCATTGGAGAAATCTACAAATAATTGTGCTGCCTCGAGATTTTTTACACATACTCCTTCAAAGATTCAATAGATTGTCTGAATCTGTAATGTTGTGGATCGTTTTCTCTGAAAGCCATTCTAGCTTTTCTGAAGAATTTACTTGACTTCAGGTTAGATACAATTGACAAGCAAGGCATTATAATCTTTAGCAGCTACAGAAGCTAGTTCTTATTGATTCCAAGGTCACCTTTCTTGAAGAAGGGAAGATGTAGCATTTTGTCCATTTCTCTATTTGTGTTTTGATTATACACAGCACTGTATAATCAAAGAAGAACTTTGTCAAATTTTCATGTCTTCCTTACTTCCGGAGGCATTTTTTTGAGTTTTTCTGCTTTTAATTCTTTACAATACTGTGTAAAGTTCTTCCTCAGTAAACTGTCCAAATTTGATGTCTAGTTGCCAATAAACAATTTTTTCAATAGGTTTATCAGTCTAAATTGATATAAAAGCATCCATATAAAACATGACTTGTATAAAGATATAGATTATAGTTCAAATGCTTGGCAATAATCAACTCAGTAATATATGAGTTTGAAGAGAAAATATGAAAAGAAAAATTTTTCTGTTTCTTACTTATTAAAAAGAAAGACATTGATATATGAATGTTTCAGTTTATTATTTTACATCTTCATCAGCATAAGGAAAAAATTCAGTGAATACAGTAATAATATGGAAAAGGAAAAATAAACAAAATGTTTTATTCCTTAGCATTGATATCTTTCTGGTTTCTTTGTTTGAATTACATATCAACCTTCATGGATTATTCAATGCTAAAGCCTTCCTTGTAGAAGAACAGAAGTGATGCTATTTAATCTACAGTGAGGAGACAAGAGGGTTCTTACTTTTCCCATAGGTATTAATCCCTAAGTGAATTTAATAGCATGGCTGGAATTTGAACTTTGTTACTATGATGTTACAGTCCAGCACATTAACCCTTACACCACAGGAACACCCATTTGTTGATATCTGAGAAGAGTCATTACGACATAGATATTACAACTAAGTATCAAGAATCTATTTAAGATGATTGTGAAGATACATTTTTGTGTCTTATGTCATTGGAGACTATAATTTTTTAATTAACAAAACTTGCCATGAAATCAAACAAACATTACAACTAAGTATGAAGTTTTTACCTGTTTTAAATCAGTGTGAACTACATTTACTTGCTTGAAAATTATTAGTATTAGATAGGAATACTTGAAACCATATTACTCTGTACAATTTGTGTGTATTTGACGAAATAATTATTCCAAGTCATATAAAGGCTTATAAAAAATTGATATTTAATAGTAATAGTTATGCCAAGATATATAATTGTTGGCAAATTATTATTATAATTCAGGTTGTAGATATTATCAATACCATTGAACTGATCAGTTCTTTATGCTCTTTCAAGTGTATAATCTTACCTGACATCGGCACATGGTTATCAAGTTGATATATGCCACTTTATTTCTTATTTTATTCTGTTATTTGGTTGATTGGTTTCTTGTTTTAATGACATATCAACCTTTGTGGATTATTTTTATGCCAAAACATTTTTAGAGAGGAAAAGAAGTATATCTATTAGCGTGGGGGATAAAGGGATGTATATCTTTCCAAAAGGTATTAGGCTGAAAGTGAATGTTATAGCATGACTAAAGTTTGAACTCACTTACTTTGAGGTTGTAGTCCAGCACATTAGCCACAATAACTCCCTCATCTGTTTTTATAGGCTGATAGATTCTTTGAGACGTTTTGAATTGAGGTGTTTATTTCTATTCTGGTACTTGCCTTTTTGTTAAATCTTCAGTCTATCTATTAGCAATTCCTTTCATTTCTATCTTTGTGTTCTTTCTTATACATACATACATATATATATATATATATATATATATATATATATATATATATATATATATATAGGGTGATATATATATATATATAGGGTGATTGAAAAGTAACATCCAATTATAAAAGAGTTACTTCTTCAATTGCCCTACACATATATATATATATATATATATATATATATATATATATATATAGGTTGTTCTTAAAGTACTCCAGCAAGTTTAAAATTGAATAACTTACATTGCACAACTGATAGAATCATTTTTTATATAAAAGTTTAAGTCTAAAAGTTTTATTATTGATCAATTTTTTGATTATCATCCATGAGTGCCATTATTGTTGATATGCTTTTCTGCAACTCTTTCAGTACATTCTATTAGAGATGCCGTGATATCTACATCCAATACAGGAGTTTTTTTTTTATTTAAAACATATCTTTTCTTGCTTCTCTTAATACTTCTCCAGTCTAAATGAGGCTCCATGTGACTCCTGGCTTTTCTCAAATTTAAATCTTAAAACCCTGAGTTCCTCATGTCTGTGTCCAAGTTAATCCCTTGTTGAAAAATACCAGAAAATGTAAAATCTGTTATCTAACAACCTTACAGGCAGTTAAATCACAGATTACATTTTAGAGGCAATAACAATGTAAAACTGAGAATTCCACAACCAGAATTCAGCTGTCCAGGAGCAGTACAAAAACTGGTCATTCAGATTAAAATTTAAAAATTCAAATTTTTCATCTGCATACTTTTTGATCACACCTCATATCAATCACATTATGATGCATTGGTCACTCACTTAAAAATTTAAAAATTCAAATCTTCAATATTGATACTTTTTGATCAAAAACACTATGATGCTTTCCCATTACTAGACTGATTTATTCTTACTCTATGATTGACATAATGTCTGTATTTTCAGACTGAATATATTTCTAAATTTTAGGCCAGAATTCAAGCTGCTTAGGAGTATATACTTTCAGGTAGCAGCTCAAATACTTGTCACTGGACAGAATTGCGAATGCAGTGATTTAGCTGCTGATGATGATGATGCCTAAAAACAATTTTGGAGGTAATATTGAAAAGTGGAAGGAAAGCTGCAATAAGTGTATGAGATCCCAAAGGGAGTACCTTGAAGGAGATTAAAGTGCCATTGCCCTTTGTCGTCCAGTTTTTATCAATAATAAATTAATGGATACTTTCTGACCAAATCTTGTATACACATTTTGTACAAATATATTTATATGCATTTTTATTTATATGTAATATATTGACACATATACACATGCAAATACATCAAAATCGCCTCATGCAAGGTTTGTTTTGGCAGCATCTGCAGTCAATGATTGATTTATCTTAATGGTAGGTCAACCCATCTTGGATTATTTTATGCCAAGATATAAGTTCATTGTACATTCATATTTATACTTTTGTTTAGTTGTTTCTTAAGAGTAATTTACTTTTTTTGCTCCTAATTATAAATCAAGTATCTCTATTTAATTTGCACACAGTTGTATGGTTTCATGAATTCCTGTCTGATACTAATGATTATATGGGTACAAGTGATTATTTTTATTTAATTATAATCACTTCTTTACACACAGTCTGCATGTCAATGCACACCAAACTGAATATATGTGTTACAACCAAACAGGCGACATTACCACACTAGACGGAGCCTCCCTGAAACTAGTAGACAAATTCGCCTGCCTAGCAAGTAGCATCTCATCAACCGAAAAAGACATCGACACACGACAAACGAAAGCATGGACAGCTATCGATAGGCTCCCGATCATATGGAAATCAGACCTGACTGATAAAATGAAATGCAGTTTCTTCCAGGCAGCGGTTGTATCAATACTACTATATGGATGCACAACTTGGACACTAACTAAACGGCCGAAGAAGAAACTAGAAGGCAATTACACAAGAATGTTGAGAGCAATATTGAATAACTCCCCACAAGACACCAACTATACGGCCATCTACCTCCCATCATGAAAACTATCCAAGTTAGACGAACCAGACTTGCAGGACACTGCTGGAGAAGCAAGGACGAACTCATCAGTGATGTACTCCTATGGACCCCCGCAAATAGCCAAGCAAAAGCAGGATGACCAGCTCAAACATACATACAGCAGCTATGTGAGAATGCGGGATGTAACCCTGAAGACCTGCCAAAAGCGATGAATGATAAGGAAAAGTGGCGAGAAAGGGTCAGGGATATCCGTGCTAGCAGCACGACATGATGATGATTATTATCATTAATTACTTGAAATTATATAATTATGTGCAAACAAAGAGCTTTTACTAAATAGAAATTACTTCTTAAAACTATGCAATTATTAGTATTAGATAAGAATATTTTAAACAATACAACTATTCGCAGTTTATTTCTATTAGAGAGGAATACTTGATTTAAAACTGTGTGCAAAAAAAAAATCATCAGAAAGAACTACACAAAAAATGTAAATATAAATGTACAATGGATGTAATTCCCTAACCTCTAGGCATAAAATAAGCCTAGACAGATTGACATGCCATTAAAATCAATCCATCACTTTTTAGCCTTTCACAGCAAACAATTTGTTCAGGTGCCCTTTATAGTCTTCCAGGGAATCTGATCTTTCAAAAAGATTTCTATAAAAACTAGAATAAATAATAACTCAAAGGTGGATGCAGAAAAATTTCCCAACAAACTGTAACAATTTTAGCCAGGTCACCAAAAAACAAATGCAACACTATTGAAATATATGGATGAGATTAAAGAGAATGTGTCCAGAAACCCTGAAAGAGAACTTATTGATGGTTTTGTTACTGGGATAAATGTGTCACATCCCAAGCGGATCATATTGAAATGAACTAATGTATCATTTACATTAAATGAGGAGATGCTTTTCAGACAGAACTTTTATATGCATTATATATACATATATCCATATATTTATTCACTCACACAAATATATTCATATAGTATCACTGATAAATAAGTATACCCTAACAATTTGCTTTAATAAAAACAATTTTTTTAAATCAATGATACCAGGATTTTATTGTTTCAAGTGGAATATCATCCTGTCAAAACCAGTATTATTAGGCATTATTTATAACCAAACTCTACAGCATTGAAACTGTAACCAAAAATATAAATATGTAACACTTGAAAAATAATCTATATAATATATATTTATGCAATTTAGCTTTTGATTCAGTGTTTCATTACAGTAGAATATGGTAATAAATGATGAATAATAATATCTGTTTAAATAGTTTAATGTTCCACTGGAAATAATAAAATTCTAGTATATTTGGTTTAGAAGAAAATTAGGTTTTTATTAAAAAAATTGTTTATTCTTGGGTGATACTGTATATACATGTAATGTGTGTGAATATATATCTATATATATATATAGAGAGAGAGAGAGAGACATGTGTGTGTGTCTGTGTTGGTGATTTATGTTTATGTTGATTGGTTGATTGGTTGGTTGATTTCTTTCATATGTCAGCCCTTGTTGGGTTATTTAATACTGAATCAGACCTTTTGTTCATTTTTTTCAACCCTTCATAAAGTTTAAAGTATTTCTATCTAATACAAACAATTTCAAACAGATCTATTTGACCCATGGATCAGATATTATATGTACAGGTTAGAGTGGACCTGGGAGTAATGCCAATGAACGAGTGAAAACTCAAGACCAGGCGCTTCACCAATGGATGCCATTCAGTATCATATTCAAACCCTTTTTTAGGGAGGTGCTGATTCTAGGGCTTTATTTGTCTCTGCCTTCCACCAGACAGGACTTGACAAAAGGTCAATGACCTGGAGGTTGATTATAGTTGGGTTTAGGGGAGGGGAAGGTCGGACACAAGCTGAGGCCTGAGTCCTGCAGGACTATGCTGGTCATCGGCCCACTTGGTGCAATATGGGCCTGATGAGCTTAGCTGGATATGGGCCTAAAACTAGATCCAGGCGCGGATGCCTGATTTTAGTTTAAACTGAACAATAAGGTCCAGAGCTGTACAAGGGTGACAAAATTGACAATGATGCAGCTCGCCCACTCAAAGGTGGCTCAACCAAAGCTGGGGGCCATTCGGTTTCAAGTCTGCCTTTGTTGGACTGTACCCATTAGGGTCAAAATCAGCAGCAAATTAATGCCATTGGCCTTGACGCCCAGGCCCATCTACAAAGTATCATAAATGAAAGGGTTTCAATGGATGTAAGAAAGATAAAAGATGCAAGAAAAGATGTAAAAAAGAATAAAGCACTTATATACATGCATATGGAGTTCAAAGGTGCATGCAAAATACACAAAAATACTGATATACAAGGAAGTGCACTTGGTGTGACAATTATCTTTATAGGAAATGAACTCAGAAAACCAGGTTCAAATCTTGTACAAAGCAGCTTGCATTTCACTTTACACTAATGCTTTTGGAGAAAGGCATGACTTCATCTGTTTTCTCCCAAGCTATTGCTAAATAGTAAAGCACACTGGGTTCTTTAGCCTTGGTATGGCAACTGGTTTTAGAGAAAGAAAGCTCTTAATTTTAAGCTGAATACACTAGTGTGTACTCTACTTAAAATTGACCTTGTGTCACAACCGGCCCATGGTGGAGGGATTTCATATATACAGATTCATAAATTTACTGCAGAAAACACCACTAAATATATTCAGACATTTACATTTACTCTTGATGTCAATACTTATTACATTCATTAATACATACACACTGATAAATATATGTTGATATGCAGATGCATAGAAATAGAAACAAGCCAGGACACATTCACAACATTTACATGAGGAGGGGAGGTTTAGTATGGGTGTGTTAAGCTGTTGAGGGGTGGTCTTATGAGTCATTGCATTAGTAGCCACCTGCTTAAAATCCATTTTGTCTGCTGCATACATGAGCATGCATACAAGCGCACACACACACATATTATATATGTATATATATATATATATATATATATATATATGCACACAATTATTATATAAATGCCTATATATATATATATGTATATATATATATACACACACACAAATATACCTTATATATATATATATATATATATATTATTACTCACAAGTCAAATATATACTTGTATATATGTATATATATTTATACATGCACACATATACTTGTTATATATATATATATATATATATAGATAGATAGATAGATGCACATAAATGCACATTGTACAACACACAAATACATATATACAAACACACATGTATATATTTATATATATTTACACATACATATATAAACACATACATGTGTCCATATATTATATATATGTATACACACACACACATTCATAATGCCATATGCACACATTGTACTACGCACTCACATATAGACACATTATACTTCACACACACACACACACACACAGACATATATATATAAAGTTGGCGAGCATAGTCAAGGGTGACCTAAAGGCTCGCTTTTCAATAGCTACTACACCAAGGTGTAGTAGAAGGCACTATCCTTTTCTTGGATTGCTCCATTTTACCCTTTATCCACACCTTATGATACTGAGTGTTGTGCAAGGAGGCATCAAGTACCATTTTTTGATTCTTTGATATGACCCAACCTAGGATTGAACCCCTGTCTCCCTAGCCATTGGCGAACACTCTAACCATTATGCCAATGGGCCAGTCAACAGAGACTTTATATAACAATTATTTATCTTTTAAATCAATCTCTTTTCTTGTTATTGCACTTAACTCAGAGGTAAGTTATAATCATGTAAACAGAACTTTATGCAGTAAAAATTTTGCACTAAAATTCAACTATTTTCCAGGCTACACACTTATTGATTCACACTCCTTGTATATATATGAACACATTTACATATATATATATATATATATATATATATATATATATATATATATATATATATATATACAGATTTTTTAGTGATGGTGTTTTTATGCACAAGGGTGGGGGAAATGTCAGCTTTGTAAATTATGGCATTAATAATTCATTATTTAGTTTTGGCTTTATGGAAGGAAAATGTTTGAAACTTCCGCTAGTTTCCAAGCAAACAGTGAAGTTGATAAATGAGTTGGTGAGTTGATCAGGCACATCAAGCAACACATATGCACTAAGATTTGTATTATGTGTATGCATAGGGCTATGTGTTTATGAAAAAGTGAATATATGCGTGTGTAAATATATTAAATGCAAATGAATGTACATAAACACATGTATTTAATGTGTATACAAGGTTTATCCTGAAAGTAGCCAATATTATTTAAAATTAATGAAAAATAGCCTACCTAGGGCAATGACACTTTAGTTTCCATCAAAGTAGTCTCATTAGGACTAAATACATAATACTACAATCATTATTCAATTGCTAAAATGAAATAACCTAATGTAAAAAAATGTTCTGATTGATTGATTGATTGATTTTAACAGCACTTCAACCTGGGTAGAGTTAATTTATGCCAAGAAGTTTGGTAATCATTTTTATTGTACATTCATACTAACATTTTGTGTGTGATTGTTTCTTAAAAGTTTCTTTTATTGCGTACAGTCCTGTTGAATACAAATAATTTTTAAACAGATCTATTTGACCAAGAGTTGGGACACTAACATGAACTTCAACTCCAGATCAAAGTGGACCTGGGAGTAATGGCAATGAGAATGGTACTCCACACTCCTTGGTCTCCAGATCTGGAGCCTCACCATATGATGCAGTTTAGCATGATTCCCAGGCCACTTTTTTTGGCGGGGGGTGGGCCTTATCCTTCAATAGAGGATATAGTCAGGTTAGCCTAAGCCCTGCTGTCATGAAAGACAATGTTCTGAAGAATTGAATAACCATTGGATCAAGCAATAGCTAGAATATATAATATCCAAATTGTGACAGGATCAGTCTTAGCACCTTCCCAAAGTCTTCAATGATCTCTTTCAGAACTGCTATTAGCTTTGTTTTATAGACTGTTCACTGACAGTAAATGTCCCATGCCCTTGTCTATGTCTGCATAGCCCAGTCAGCTGAGGCTGCAGAATATACAGACTGCATCTCTGCAGAAGGGTAAGACTCTCCCAACAAGTATCCTAGATATATGACACAAAATTATTGGATGGTGAGGTTCTAGTAATGTTGAAGCTTTGCAGATGTAGAGTACTCCTTTATTGCCATCACTCCCAGGTCCACTCTGGCCTGAAGTAGTAGCACCTGTTAATATGAATGCACAATAAGAATGATTCCCTGATCTATGGTTCAAACAGAACTAAACTGTGTACTTATGCTAAACTGAATTGTTTGAAATAGAACTGTTTTTACATTTGACTATGAGTAAACAAAAAGTATACTTATACAAACTGAACTGTTTGAAATAGAACTGTTTATATGTATAAAAATGGATTTGGCATTGAATAACCAACAATGGTAAATATACCATAAAACCAAATCAATCATTGTCTATGTCCATGATGGTGCAGCAGTTTCATTACAAGTAGTGTTATATTTGCATATGGTAATGAAAGGAAGGAGAAAAAAAAATGAGAGAGAAGAGAAGAGACTAACTTGACCAGAAATATTGTTCTGCCTTGTTAGATTGTAAGGGAGGAAGAAATAGTAAGCAACAAATGAAGTGAAATTTATATACAGAAATGTACAAGATAGTATTTTTTTTTTCTTTTTCACAACAGAGGGCTTATAAAGAAGTTAAGTTGTTGAATAACCATCCTATGATAGTTGATAATTTACGTCCTCTTTCTATTCTTTTCATTCTCTTTTTTCTTCATTCATTCTGCTTTTTCTTTTCTTATTCCTTCTTTTCTTTTGTCTTCATTCACTCATCTCTTTTTATCCATTAAACCATTCCTCTCTTTTTCATTCATTTATTCTTCTCTTTTGCCTTCATTCACCAATCTTTTTCATTCAATCATTCTTCTCTTTTTTATTTATTCCCAAATCTCTTTTTTACTTAATTCATTCTTCTTTATTTTCATTCATTCATTATTTTCTTTTTCATTCATTCAGTCATTCATTCATTATTCTCTTCTTTCTTTATTCCACTCTACTTCCTTCCAACTTCTTTTATCTTCCATTCGTGATACTGCATGAATATTTTTTCATGCTTTAAAGTCATCCTTTCTGCAAATTATGCAAAGAGTTCTTTACAATTTCAATAACAGACATGTATCATATTAAAATTTCATAATCCTAGCTAAGAGGAAAAAAAAGTTATAATGAAAGTAAAACTTAAAAAAACACAATAAAGTAAAATATTGCTTTCAATTCATGTGGACTTGGTATTTGTTGCCAGTCATCAAAATTTATCCAAGATAGTGAGGTTCCTTAACAGCCACTTCTTTTTGAAGATGTAAAGCACCTATTTGCCCAACCTAAATGCTGCAGGCAAGATGCAATACAGAGTCAATTTTCACGGGAGAATACAACTTACTTATGTTGTACCATATTCACAATTAACGCTATGTGCGAAATGGACATATAATGTTCATAACGATAGAACATAGGAATCCCGGAATTCGAAAACACATAACGACTTCTTGTTCAGGTACGAAACCTTTTTATAAACTTTGAATTAAAGGTTTCGACGTAAGGAGGAGAGACACAATCTTCTATGCTGTCTTATTCATTTGGCCCCCATCTCGAGCAGCCCCCCATATGGCGCACGTTCGCCTCGCGCCTGCGAGCTCCAAAAGTCGATCCTTCTCGTTTGGTGTCTAGTTTCCGACTCTCTCTCTTTCTTCAAATTCTCACACAAACCTCTGCGCGCTTCCGGTGCGTGACGTCACCCGCACCCTGTCACCCAGTATCGTCTCGGACTATTATGACATCTGAGTGACACCGCCATCCGCCTGAACGCACCCGCGTTAACACCTGCTTCAATGTTGCACCTAACTAACCCATGTGCTGAGCCGAAAGGTTCTCAGCCTAACTAAACTCAAAGGCATGAACCGAAATCCCTCGGCTATTTCATAACAATTTCAGAATTTTCTTTCTTCTGGATCAACCAATCCAAGGATAAAGAGGCCATTGCTGGAGTGGGGAAAACATATGGATTCGTGCTTTTTCCAAGATTATTAATGCAAAGTGAAAAGAAAATAACCTCATCCAGGAATTTAAATATGGCTCAATAAGTCCATATCCTACAATAGTAATTGTTATACCACATGCATCTCCTGAATATGAAAACTAAAACCTAATTGATACAAGTCACCTCCTGCCTCTAAACCATCTTTCAAACCTACACTGGTTACAAACCATCCAGGTCAAGTGCCGACTGTTGCAGTGGCCCAAATTCGTGACTAAAAACTGGACAGGCAAAATTCAGAGCAACTACCAGCAACAATAAACATGGAAACCAGATAAATAAACCATAAAAACAAAACAAAAAAGAAACCTCCCAATCTGTTAGGGATCAGACCTTACGAAAAAAAAAGACCAAAGTTATTTCCCTTGAAGGATAGAAATGGAGTTGTCTCTCGTTGACAGTGTATTGTGGGATTGTAGGAACCAGAAGAACGGAAACACGTGACGGACTATAAGGACAGATTGAAATTGGCAATGACACACATGGACATGTATTTGACGGTTGCTCACAAAGTTAAAATAATTTCTTTTCCAGGTCAATAGACGCATGTCTCTGCCTGTGGTTAAAACGTAAATTTGGTGACAAAGATTTTCTTTCGGATTTTGGAACCCGCACGTATCTACAAAAGGAAAAATGGATTCGATCATACAACTATTACTACAACAACAACTACAATTGATAAAATTATTTCCAGAAAGACTATCTACACAACAGTAAACATCTCAGGAAACAAAATTATGTCCATTGGGAGATGCATAATCGGTCGGACGTTTTCTTAAAGAATTTCACGTAGGTAAAATCAACATTTCCTAAGTGGTTCATACTTATTGAAGACTTCTTTATGGTGAATTTGAAGGAACAGACGGACGACGGTAAAATTAGGCTTTTATTGAGAAAGCTGGGTTCAGCAGAACACGACCGATATTCGAATTATATTTTACCAAAACATCCCCAGGACAATAATTTCGCTGTAGAAATTTTAAAGCAAATATTCAGTGGATGTACTTCACTTTTTAATATTCCTTTTAAACATTACAATATGTGCTACAGTCGACTTATGCAGGCACTGACAACACAGTGTGAGCGGTTTGAAATTTCGTCTATCACGGACGCACAATTTTAGTGTCTTATGAGGGTTAAGGTCCCCAGGTGATTCTGAGATTTGAATGAGAATTCTGTCCAAAACTAGAACAGAACCCAGATATTACTCTACAACAAGTTGCAGTGGAATCTCAGCGGTTAGTGAATCTTAAGCATGATTCACACATAGTACAGCAGTCAGTACCTGCAACGACACCCATTAACTACACCATACAAAAAAAGCAGAACTCAATGTCACCAGACTCAACACATAAAAAGCCTCCATCTGCTTGCTGGTATGGGGCATTAGAGATTTGTTTGTTGTTATAGTTTATCCCGTTTGGTTGGTGGGTTGTTGGTTGTAGTCTTTGTTAGTCTATGGACGTTGGTTTTGGGCTTAAGTATCTGACTCCTTTTGTTCTTCTTACCCCATTTAACTTGTCGGCTTCTTTGTTTGTAGAAGGCTGCAAGAGAATTTAAAGAAAGAAAGAAACGAAACGAAACGAAGATACCTTTTAAATTCCAACTTCATTTTGGGTTTTAATGACTATTTTGCAGCGAAAATGTTTTCCTGAACTAGTAGAAATATGCCACGTTTCCTAGAAAAGGCGTTGAAATATTAAATAGATTAATTTTTATTAAAAAAAACGAATTCTTTCACAGAAAATAAAACAGCGCTTTGAAAAAAAAAAAGAAAGGAAAAATAAAAAGACAAACGTGCCTCGTGCGTACAACTAAGAACTATTTATTACCAATTAAATAAAAATAAATAAAAGGAGTTACAAAGTTTTGAAGATAAACACTAGTTGCTAAAATTAATTGCTATTTTAGCGACCAGTCAAAAAAACTGAATCAAGTAACAATGAGACAAATTGTTTTGAAAAGACACTGGGTTACTCATGAATTACAAGGAACTGATATGTCTGCAATGAACAAAGGAGCTGGTACTTACAACTCAAAAACGAGGGTGTTGTATGAATGGAAAAAATATTTGGAAGAGTCTCTTAGGCGAAAAACATCTCTTAGGAAAACCTGTTCACTTTTCCATCAAGAATACACCGAAAAATGCAGACACATGGGGGTTCATTCAACAATTTATTCTGCACTTGTATAGGACAGCAAATTCAATTGTACACCTCATGGTCTGAGTCAAGACAGCAGAAATTCACAGATATAGGCACCAGCATATTTTGCAAGTAAGAATAAGATAAGAGTAAGATAAGCAGTGTAGTTCTGGGACACCTAGTGGTCAAAGTCGAGACAGCAAAAATTCACAGTAATGGGTAACAGCATATTTCTCGATGAGAAGTCTAACAGAGTAGCAAAATTCTCTCAGAGTTTTTCACTCCCTATTCACTATTTTCCCGTAACTGCAGGGAACAGCAAGGTTTAAAAACCAGCACATCCTGCGAAAATTCACAGGACTACACAAATGACGTCTTCTCTGCTCTGTGGCTTCAACTGAAAGGGTTATTCTCTCAGCAGGCAGTGTTAGTTCCAAAAAATCTCGTCATTTTTTCCGGCAGTGACAACCATAAAAGTCCCTTTCAAGAAGGTGTTCCCATTATAATAAAATAATTCCAACAATATACTTGCTACTTTCGGTCGCTGTGAGTTTTAAGATCGGTGGTTATGTCCAGATCGGTGTTTTTCAGTAAGATATGTTTCGGAAGAGTCGGCTTGCTAGCAGCAGGCATGGCTAAGTATCAAGCCACAAGACTCAATCAGCACATGCGTTAGCAGCTAGCAGCCGAGTGAAAGAAGGTCCTTTCAGTACTAAGGTGAAGGCTAAAGTGATAACGGGTTCCTCCTTGGTACCAGTAATTTTTTGTTTCAGGCATGTGTGGATTTCGCTTCCTGTCAGAGGATTCTGGGAACCGCTACATTTTTTTAATTAAAAAAAATTCTTTTCATTAATCTTCACACTGAAATTGTGGTAGCAGGCAATTCGCCCGAAAGTGTCCATTCAAGGCACACCGCTGTCTCGAGTGCAAAAAGCAAAGACATAAAGAGAGATTCTGCACCCCACCGGTACACAGGATAACACACAAGTGACCACATAACAAACACAGGGAGAAAAGAAAAACACATACAAACAGTATGGTAACAACCTTTCTCCCCAATACCAAGCCAAACCGAAAATATGTGTCAGTAAAACAGAACGGCCACTCAATTAGGTTACAAATAGACAACGCGTCGGGGATAGTCCTCATCTCACAGAGAATGATGGAAAATCATAGACAAGCCTCCACTAACACCCACAAGACATGTAGCGTGAAGTTCATCAAGGGATTATGTTCAAATCACAGGAGATATACGAGTAACAATCGAAATTGTGGACAAAACAGCTCCCGAAAGATCTTGTCGTCAGTAGAAGTTACATCTTACTTTCTTCCGTTACCGAAAGCCGCTTCCGGAGGCTGCAAACGGAAGTTACTTTTAACCTGACAGCTGCTGACGAACCAAAATAGGATATATTCAGCAGCATTTTCGTGAAAAAGGCGCAAGGTGGCGGCGGGGACCAAGGACTAAAGTGTAGTATGACCTTTGCACGACCTGTTCTACTCACTTGACTCCTCCCTCACCTCGTGCCGATCTCCTGCTGAACGTTCGCGCTCACTCTGTGATCCTGCTTAACCCCGGTTGAACTAGCCAGGAAGTTGGAAAGTTAGTGATACTGCTCAACCACTATTGATCCTGCCAAAAAGGTCAAACGCTCAAGCCCACTTGTGTTTCCGCTTAACTATGGTCGATCCGCCGGAAGGCAGATTACGGTTAAGTTCACCGCCAAAGCGGACTCGTGCTAGCTCCTAGTTATTCCAGCTATCTGCAGTTGATCCAACCTGAAAGCTAATCACGTGCTAGTTCGCAGCCGAACCTGTCCTCTGTGGACTACATTCAAGCTCGCCGCCGTTCCTGCTGACGATGTTCCAGCTCGCCGCCGTTCCTGCCAACCACTGAAGACGTTCTAGCTAGCAACCGAACTAGTTTCCTCAGCTGACCACCGACCTAGTTATCCTAGTTTCCTCGGCTGATAACCGACCTAGTTATCCTCGACTCTCTAGCGATTGTCTATCTGTAATATAAACTGTCCTTATCAGGCAAGCATAATTTAAAAGTCTAATCTTTACGACTGCAAATCGTCGTTCCAGTCCAGAGACGTTCCTGTCCTGCCTGTCCTGCCTGCCCTACCCGACATCCTTGTTCCAGACATCGAGTCCATGAACGACAAAACTGCTCGGACTATCATCAGCACTCAGAAGCCACGTCGACATACACCTCCGATTAACCAAAGACAGAATAAACCACGACATCAATCAATCCAGCCTCTGCAACGTACGCATACACCTTTTCGACCGTCTTCAGACTGTTGAGCATGCAGCTACACCTACGACTTGCTCCGAGCATCAAGACAATCCTGATCTTCTAGACACGCTGTCACCAAAAACTTTTGACTGCATAGTCTATGCCTATCGACCGCACCGACTTTCAACACTGCAGCAGCAGCGATTCTTCACCCATACAAACCTTTCCTGTACGATTCGCCCAATAAAGGCCTGATTTTTTAATATTGTTCTCTAGCTATTGTTATTTCTCTAGTTCACTGTAAATCACGTAATTCCTGAACGTTTAAAGGATCAACGTATTAATCGGTCCTGCAATTATCTACAAAATAGATTCGAGACACAACCTATTGAGTCTTGACTTTATCAAGTTACTAGGTCTTCTGGACATACCACTCAATTCGTTTTGAAATTCAGTTTCCAGATCTCCAGCTCAGAGAACCATTATAGAGCTGACTGATGACACCATCAAACGTTTTTCCCCAGTTTTCACAGTCTTGGACTCAAACTGAAGCTACACTGACACTCAAACCATCTACTACACCTTTTTCCCTAAACAACCAGAACAGTGTTATATAACTGATAGAGATCTCTTCTGATTTATCGTACAAACAAAATAATGGCAATCCCAATAAACAGGACAGAAAAGCACTCACCGGATGTTGCCGAGGCCGAGATTTTTCCAAAATGAAAAAAATGCGTCTCTGCGCATTGGCTCCGCACACGGTGAAATGTTGATAGAATTTCTCACAAAAATAAAATTAAAAGTAATTTTTCGACCAATCTATGACCTTCGCAGTAAATGATAAAGAAAGACCAAAGTTGATACGATTTGAGGAAAGGAGAACAATATAAGACGAGATTCTTTCGAGGTTCCGACAGAAAAATGCCCAGCCAGACGTTAGCTTACCACCCGACGCCTGCAACATTTAATATCACATAAACTCGTCTTTACCTTCTTACTGAGGCTTTTGATGGAAGCCGCATGACCCGAGAATCATCAACCCACCCACATTCCATTTCTTCAAAGCTGACATTTCTCTTTCCCTGTCGACATAAACCTTGATTGACCGTGTAAGTCTGTAACTTACCTCTACCAACACAAATATTGGAACATTTTTATTTCTCAATTTTATTACCTTTCAGCACAGGTCAAATTTCCTAAAATCAATTCATTCATACCAATACAACTACGGAAGATTTTTACTTTTCAATTTCACACTTATTTTCATATCCACCAAAATAATTATTTGAACAGTTTGTTTCTTTTTTTTATGTTAATCATCATCATCATCATGTCGTGCTGGTAGCATGGATATCCCCCAACCCTCTCTCGCCACTTTTCCCTATCGTTCATCGCCTCAGGCAGGTCTTCTGGACAACATCCCGTATCCTCACATAGTTGCTGAATGGATGTTCGTGCTAGTCGTCCTACTTTTACACGGCCATGTGTGGGGGTCCACAAGAGTACATCACTTATGAGTTCGTCCCTGCTTCTCCAGCAGTGCCCTGCATGTCTGGTTCGTCTAACTTGAATAGTTTTCGTGATAGGAGGCAGGTGGCCGTACAGTTGGTGTCTTGTGGGGTGTTGCCGCCAGGACTTGTTCAAGATTGCTCGCAGCATTCTTGTGTAATTGCCGTCTAGCTTCTTCTCCCGCCGTTTTGTTAGAGTCCATACTGTTGCTGAATTTTTCACTTGTCTTCTTGTCGTTTGATTTGTAACTCTGTGTTTTTTCCTTTCCTTGCAACCATACGCTTGATATAACAACAACCATGGTCCCGGATACATGTAGATTTTGCTGTCCCTATCAATGGCCGTAGCTTTTTGGTAGTCGTCGACGCCCATTCCAAATGGCCTGAAATTATTCCATTTAAAATACCCACTTAACCATAGCCGACTATGCATCACAATTTACATCTAAGATATTCCAGCACTTCTGCAGTTCATGATGCATCATACATGTTCGGTCACCACCCAACCATCCACTATCCAATGGTCAAGCAGAACATTTTAAGGTTACCTTTAAACGTGCTCGGTTCAAAGCAAAGGAGGAGTGAAAAACCACAGAGGTGATACTGAATGCATTTCTCCTTTCACACCGAACAACACCAAATGCTTCAGTGAAAAATGGAATGTCTCCAGCAGAAATACTCAAGGGACAAAAGCTCCAAACCACACTGGATGTCTTACGACTACAAAAAGAAAAACAAAAGCAAGGCGCATCCCAAAATAAAACAAAAACATATTCGGTCGGTACAATAGTGTTTGCAAGAAACAACAGGCCTGGACAACCAAACTGGATTCCAGGTACCATACACACGAAGGGGGTGTCCTCGTGGTGTAACGGTTAAAGCGATGAACTGCGGAATCGTAGTACGCGAGTTCGTTCTCCAGTCACGCTATTACGTTCACTTTCGGGCAAATACCCTTGGGAAAGGTATGAACCCCCTTATTCTCCCTCCAGCTATGGGTAAATAGTAGGACGGACTAGGTTCTTCAGCCTTGGTGAGGCAACTAGTCTAGGAGAAGGAAAACTCTGAATTCAAAACCTGTTAAACTCCGCTTAAAAATTGACCTTGCGTCATATCCTGCCCGAGCGGAGGGGTTGGTAAATAGTACCATACACACGAAAAAAGTACTGTTTGTCAATGACGTGAAAATAAGTAAATAATTCATAGATGCCAACAACGGCCCAGATACACTCAAAACAACCAGATTGACATGCCAACAATTCCATTTAGCATATTAATGGACATTTGAATTACAATCTCCGTCACCTCCTATGCAGACAAATGCAAGTGACATAGAAGCAAGACCTCACAGTGAGGCATCTCCAAATTAATCCCAAGTATGCTTTCTATAGTTAAATACTAAAAAGGGGAAGTATTAGGGATCAGACCTAACGAAAAGATATCAAAGTTATTCCTCCTGGAGGATAGAAAGGGAGTTGCCTCTCGTGAACAGCGTATTGTGGGATCTTAGAGATCGGAAGAACGGGTACGCGTGAAGGACAATAAGCACAGATTGAAATTTGCCATGAAAATCATGGACGTGTATTTCACTTGTGTACACAAAGTTAAAACGTCTTCTAATCCTGGTCAATAGACGCATGTCTCTGCCTGTTGTTTAATAATCCTAAATGTTTTCTTGTACACCACTAGTCCGTCTCTTTTTCGGTCTTGTTTGCATATTCCCTTTGTTTGTAAAAACCTAATTCTATCTTTATTCAAAAAGGTTGCAGACTGTATGAATTCGAATTCAGAGAAAACACTATATAGACACATAGATAAAAAGCCAAAAAAAAAAGCATTGTACGAAAATGGCAAAACAAACCCCTACAAATTTCAGCAATACGGAAAAACAATGAGACACTTACCTTGGTTCTTAAACACTTTTCTCTTTTTTATAGAGCAATTTCTTCTGTGTCTTTTGTCAATGACCCTCTTCTCCATACTGTTCCTAAAAGGCTGCTTTTTTCTAACCTATGAGTTTTTGCCAATCTGTATAAAAGAGAGAGGAAGAATTTGCATATCTAACCAGATTATTTTTCATATTCACAGGGTAAACTTTACTCACATTTTTACAAAAATATTTTTTGAATTTTATAAACATAATTATAGATTAGACTATGAAAATTAGAACAACAATTCTCTTAGATAATGTCTTCAAATATTGACTTTTCATCTTTTATTGAAAATTTTATATCTTTGTGTTTTGTTGGGTGAAGAGCAGTTGCAATTGTCTGTTAATATGCTATGTCCAAGTTATATGATATAAAAATATTTTGTGAAATATGTTAGTAAGTATTGAGTTCTGCCAGAGACACTGGTTCATAGTTGAACCCAGGTACAACGGAATTCATGTTTTAATCAAGATTATGCAGTCTTTTACCAGGCCATTTGCCTAATGAGTAGAGTGTTCACCAATGATCCGGGAGACCAGGTTTCAATCCCAGGTCGAGTCATACCAAAGACTCAAAAATGGTACTTGATTCCATCTTGCTTAGCACTCAGTATTATACGGTAAGAATCAAGGGTAAAGTAGAGCAATCCAGGGAATGGAGTAACACCATCTCCAACACTACGGTGTAGTAACTATTGAAAAGGGAGCCTTCAGGTCACCCTTGACTATGGTTGCCAACTTTAATTTTTTATGCAATCTTCTGATTAAATGGAAAGCCTCTGAAATAGCAGACTGGTTCATATAACTTAGTAGCAATATCTCATCAATGGAAAGGGATGTCAACATATGCATTGATAAAGCATGGATTGCTTTTGACAAGCTAACAACCATATGGAAATATGATTTCTCTGATAAAGTAAAATGAGGATTCTTCCAGGTTGTAGCCATGTCAGTACTACTGTATGGTTGCACCTCTTGGACTTGAATGAAATACTTTGAGAAAAAGCTTGAGGGAGCTTGCATGGTGTTTTTAACAAATCCTGAAAGCAGCACCCAACAGCAGCTGTACAGCCACTTACCTCCCATCACAAGTTAGATGAACAAGACATGTTGTGTACAGCTAGAGAAATAAGGATGATCTCATAAGTGATGTTCTTCTATATGACTGTATATGATTCCTACATATAGACACAACAATGTTAGTGAACCAACAAAAACTTACATTCATCAGCTCTTAGTAGGCATAGGATGTCATGTAGAGGATATACCAAGTCTGATAGCAAGAGAAAGTCAAGGAAATCTATATGTCTTGATGACAATAATGATGTTGATTAAGTAATATTCAGATTTTGGTTATAATTATACTGGTCAGCAAAGTTTACCAAGGAAAAATTGTGTTTTAGACTAAATCAAATGAGCTGATTCCAAATCTAAATTTTTTCAAGCACATCAGGATTTTGTAAAATGAACATAAACAGTCCTTTTTCCACCCATTTACTTAGAATTCAGCATCATGAAGAACTTAGTTAAAACAATGATAGATGATCATTGAAGATTTTAACAGCAAAAAATAAAATTTAGTATATTGAAAAGTGATACAAAACTGAAGCAAGTTCAAATCTAAACTGAATCCACTTGAGCTGAGGGATTTAATTGTATGAATTATAGACTTTTCTTAGATGCTATCGTTTAATTGTATTAATTGTATTGATCATTCATAGGTCTCATTGAACTGAAAACAATACTGATTTAATAACAAATAAAAGAATGACTGTATTCTCATCACAATTTTTTCAGTCTAATCTGCATTAAATAAGTGATGACCATGGAAAAAGATTTCAACAAGATAATTTGGTGAGGGTAACTAGATACCAATGACACTTCAACCCAAATATCCTGGTGATTACAACTGGTTTCTAAAAATGGAGAACAGTACCTCTCACATGTTTCAAAACTTTTGAATGCTATTGACCAATACTGAAGGTTAATATATTGAATTTACATTCTCTATTACAGAGCTGGTTAACTAAAGACAAACTCATAAGCAACATTCTCCTATGGACTCCAACACAGGGACACACCAATGTTGGCCAACCAGCAAAAATTTACATGCATCAGTTTTGATTAGATACCGGGTGTCGTCTAGAGGACCTTCTAAGAGCAGTGGCTCATAGAAACTGATGGCAAGAGAAATTCAAGTGAATCTATGCAGCTGATGATGGTGATGATGTTTTTGGCATATTTGTTTTGTTAATTGAGGGATAATTTTAGGCAGTTTGATATGTCATAACTGACTTTGTGGAGTTAGTTTGGACCCAGTTTTTTTGCCAGAACCAAGTACAATTTTAAAAGCTCACCTGTGATCTAGTTTGTCACTTAAACTTTTTTAATCCAATTTCTGTGATTTCTATCTTTCCTTTCTCTCCTTTTCTGTATCCCATGTTGATGTCATTCCTTCCCTCTAACATTTTATTTTTTGGACTTGTTTTGTTTCTTCTCTCTTTCACCTGCTGAAATTTGTCTGACAAATGGATGAGCCAAAATCTGACTTTTTTTTTTTATAAAGGAAGCAGATTCCCCACAAAGCCATCTGCACTAATTTACATTTCACTTCAAAATCCTCCGATACAGAGCACATACAAAACCCAATGTTCAGTACACCACCAGATGAAAGTGTATGCCCTAAATCTCACTCATACTCTATAAAAGTTTAATCCTTAAAAAATACCATCAACTTAAAATCTTCTGGCACTTCACTATCGAAACTAATCTGTATATTAATATACATGATTGAATTGCTTACCTCTCTATCACTCAGTCAGAGAAGTCGAGAATATTTCAACAGCATCACCTGCAGAGAGATAAGCACCCCACTCATAATAAAAAGAAAGGTGTTCTAGATATGACACTGCATTCAATGATGAGATTCCAGTCCAGGGGCTTTGGAGACTGTGGAGTCTGTATAGCATATCCATGATACGGATACGTTAAATATACAGATGTGTAACATATACTGATACATAGAACGTTCGTATGCATAGGAATCCCAAAACACTGACGACTTTCTTTAATTCAGGTACAAAACTTTTATTACCTTCTTGACTTTTAGGTTTTTTGACATGAGGAGAGAAACACAATTTCTACTATGCTGACTCTTCCATCTGACTCAACAACGCATGGGCATCCTGTAGTCCATAACTGGACTGGACTCGCCCAGGTCCAAAAATCAACTCGCTTCGTCCAGCTTCACATTTCAACTATCTGCTTTTGTTCAAAAATCACCCATCGTTTCCGAGCATGACGTCATTCACATCCCAAGTCCATTTTTTATCTGGGGTTTTTATTATGACATCTGTGATTGTCACATCTTACCCATGCGAGCATGAACACCTGCGCTCAATGTGTACCCTTACCCGTGCACTAAGCCGAATAGTTCTAAGCCTAACTAAACCGAAAGATAAGATATAACCAATGAAAAATGATAATATAAAAAAAATCCTTCCGCAATTATATAACATCTGACTAGTTTACGAACAATCATTATTATTAATTCTTGTAATAACAATAATAATTGTTTGTTACTTGAAGCCATATGTGCAAGAAATTATTAATTATGAATAGTTACTAAAAATATATAATTGCTGGCTAATTATTTATATTAATAGTTACTTGAAGCTATAACTGATTACAAATGATTATAACTTACTTGAAACTATATAAGTGCATGTAAAAAGAAAGACTGACTTCAGCATTAAATAATCAAACAAGGGCTGACATACTGCAAAACTAACAAACAATATATATGTTTAAACAACAATAGACATGAATTTTCTATTAAGAAAGAAGAAAAAATTACAGTTCATATTGAGCAGCCATAACTGTATCAATATAGTTCCCAAGAAGATTATGAGAAAGTCGCCATGACATTATGGCTAAAGTACTTAAAGTAAGCAAGTTCAAACTCCAGTCATAGTATTACATATGCTTTTGGATAAATACTCCTGGGAAAGATTGGAACTCCCTTATTCGTCCAGCTATTGGTTTAATAGTTTCACTATGGTTTGGTATTGAATAACCTATGAAGATTGATATGCCATTAAACAAAGAAATCATACCTAGAAGATGAATAGTAGTACCTGTTAATATTCCATTCATAGATCAAATAGGTCTATTTGATAATTATTAGTATTAGACTTGAAACCATTTTACTCTGTGCAAACAAAAAATTATTGTTATAAAATAGGAATTGTTATTCAAAAACATAAAATTGTTTGAAAAAAAACTGACTTTCACATCAAATAACCTAACAAGGGTTGACAAGCAGTTAAATCAGCCAACCAAGCAACCCATATAGCCAATGTTTCAAGTGAAGAAAATTCAATATGAAACATCCCCTAAAAAGCTGGGAATCATCACTTTTGGATTAATTTGTTTTTCAGTTTTCTCCATACCGTCAGATTTCTTTCTATTATTTACCTCCACAGAACTATATGTATATTTGACGAAAAACAGACAGAAAAAAATCCTTTTTTATCATTGCCACTAATTTCAAGGAAACTTCAATGCTTTAGACACACATAGGAAATGATTATTTTCCTTAATTATTGTTGTCAAAATCCCCTTTGCTGTTTCAAAAAGTTATAATCTTTTAAAAAGAAAATTCTCAGAAATACCAAAAAAATAGCTCTAAAAAATAATAGAATAATCTTTTCTTTGTTTCAATATCCTAATTTTTGCTAATGGCTATTAAGCAGTTGTCTAAATTGAAAAAAGGTCACATTGTGGCATACAATGAATGTGGACTGTCAACATGTGATATCACAAAGAAATTACCATCAATTTATGCTTCCCACAAAAATTATCAGAAAACTTCAAGTTATCATTTGTTTTGTTTGGTTTTATGGCATATCAACCAGTGTAGGTTATTTCATTTCAAGTCCTGTTTATACATATATATATATATTAAATATATGATTTGTAAATACATTTATAGAAAACATTTTTAAATGAACCGGAGTTCATTTTATTTGAACACAGATGGTTTCAAGTATTGCTATATTTAACATCAGTGACTTGTTTGCACACATCTAAATAGATATATATGATATGTGAGAGATTAGTTAGTCAGCAGTTACATTTTTAAATGAGTTAGAACAAACTTGTTTACACACTGATATTGCTATTGTTTCTATATAGTTAGATGGTTTCAATTATTGCTATCTAATTCTTATAATTTTGTTCAACATTAATCATTTGTTTGTACACAGTGAAGTGGTTACAAGTATTGCTATTTAACATTAATTATTCTATTTAACATTACTCAGTCATTCACACATAGTTGAATGGTTCTAAGTATTGTTATGTATCACTAACAATTCAATTAAACATCAGTCATTTAATTACACACAGTCAAATGATCAAAGAGTTTTATTTCAATCAATTCAGTTAAGCATAAGTCATTTGTTTGCACTCAGTTTAAATATCAAACAGTTCTATTTGACCCATAGGTAGGACTCTATCAGATGTTACCACTCCAAGTCAGAGTGGACCTGGGAGTGAGAGCAATGAAGGAGTACCTTGCATTCCCCAAAGCTCCAGCATTACTAGAGCCTCCCCATCAGAGTGTTTAGTGTCATATCCAGGACACTCATTGGGGGAGGGGATCTTAGTCCTCTGCTGAGATGCAGTTGGTGTAGTCAACAGCCCCAGCCAACAAGGCTATCAAGTTATCATAGCTCTATCTTGCAATAAATTATATTAATTGCTTTAATAAAAAAATTTTATGCCAACTATATATTTTTTGTTTGTTACTATATATATATATATATATATATATATATATATATGTGTGTGTGTGTGTGTGTGTGTGTGTGTGTGTGTATGTATTATATAAATCAGCAAAAATTGCACATCATAGCTAAGATTTCAGTAGAGCAATTCACTTGAAAAGCTCTAATCAAATCAAGTAATTTTCTGTCAAATTTTCAACTTAATGATAATTTTATTGGATTAGCTTTGTGAAATGATGATGTGTTCCAAAAATTGATTATCAAAACACGGTGATTTTGAAGTTTTAAAGTAATGTTTCTATTTTTTATTATTATCATTATTGAATTAATATGCATGTCACTTTAAATTTACACTGTGCTTTTCACTATTGTTTATTTTTAACAGTCAACTTTAATGTTTTCACATTTCTCCATGCAACCAGCTTTTTCTGACATGTACCTTTCACCCATCTAAAATAGAGTTGCACTTAGTAAACTATAATTTCAGAAATGTTTCTTCTCAATTGCAAGCAAATGCACTTCTAAATTCTACAATATCCTATAACTGAGAAATGTTAATTAGGACCCTTTGCTCTTTTCTATAGAAGCATAAATAATAGAAGCATCAATACAATCATGAACCAATTGTTCAACCAGCAGAGACTGAAGGAGTTTACAAGTATATATATATATATATATATATATATATTGATGTAATCTGTTTCTTGATTTTAAACACCATTGGGTGAGGAAAATGGGAATAGCAGTTCAACCAATGTGTTTTTTTCCATAAAAGAAAGTATTACTCTTTCTCAGCAGTCAGCACTCTGACTTGAGTGTTGTTCTGAATTTATTAGTTCCCTTAAGCAAATTGTAATATATATATATATATATATATATATATATATGTGTGTGTGTGTGTGTGTGTGTGTGTGTGTGTGTGTGTGTGTGTGTGTGTGTGTGTTGTTCAGCAGCAGTTTAATTGTCTCTTGCTTTTAATGACTTTTTTAAGACATACTCATAAAAAACTAAAATGGACAAATCATCACAGATATCTACCACAAACCCACAGACATCCAACAATACCTCCATTTCAATAGTCAAAACCCAAAAAATCTCATAAAATCCATCCCTTACACTCTAGTACGTAGAATATGCACCATAATCAATTATAGAAACCTCAGAAAAATTTACCTTAAAGAGCTACACACAACCTTCCAGCAGAGAAGATACCCAACAACACTGATAAATAAGGGATTCGAATTAACTGAAAAAAATCCATTAAAAGAACTACGAAACCCCCAAAAAGATAACAACGAAAAACCCCAAGCATACGTCACAACCTACAATAAAAACAACCCAGAACTATTCACAGAAATGATAAAAAATCTAGAAGATCTTAAAAACAATGACAAAATTAGAGAAATACTAGACACAACAAAAGTCGTTAAAAACCGGAGACAAACTAAAAATCAGTAAAAAATTCTCACCTCTTCAATATTTCGGGAAAATACAACCCAAGGAGTTACTAAATACAAGAATAAAAGATGAGGAATACGTGATATAATTACTGAAGGAAAGTCCTAGACCTTCAAAAACCCAAAAACAAAATTCATAATAAATATTCCAGCTGCAACTCAAAAAATGTAGTCTACAAAATCGATTGTAACAAACGTAAATAAGTTTACATTGGATTGACACAAGCTCTCCATACGAGGATAACACTTCACAAAAGCAACATTAAAATACCAGAAAATTTTAAAAAATAGATATATCTAAACACCTATACGAATGTAGCAACGGATAAAACTTCATTACTTCAAAAGAAAAAAAAGCATCATAGAAAATTCAAGCCCACACTGAATAAAATATAAACTATACAAACACTAAGACAGAAATTAATACACAAACACAACACACAGAGGAAAAACTAAAAAAGTAACGTTTAGTTGAATTCTAAATCACATTAATAAAGACCAATAAACTCTATAGCATATCCTCTATAAACACACACAGAGACACACATACACACAAACACACACAATGACCCAGAGTAAAAGCTTTATTGCATATCAAATATCAAAGACTAATTGAGGAAATAAATAAAAATGGCACCACATGAAAAAATAGGAAACACACTCTGAGACGAGAAAGGAAAGAAAGAAAAGAAGAGAAAGAAAGAAAGAACTAACTCCTACATGGAATTTATCACTAAATTAAAGAAATAACCAGCCCATCGAAACAATGACCTCTATATAAACCGAACAGCACACCTGTAAAAACATTAAAAGTTCTCTGAAGAAAGCAACAAGCTGGAAACATATAGTAAGAAACTAATAAATAGATTTTATAAAGATATAAGTCTATTTGTGGACCTATTCATTTTAAAACATATATATATATATATATATATATGTATGTATATAAACATACACACACACACACACACACACACACACACATATATATATATATATGTGTGTGTATGTAGTGTAATGTGTATAGCAAGAATGGTTTACACCATTCTTCTTACGTTAAAAATCAATATCTGCAATCCTTGTCACAAGTTACAACTGTACACAAACACATGCACTCACACACACCTTATATATATATATATATATATATATATATATATATATATATATATATATATATATATAATATTATATATTCTAAATAACAAATATATACATATATATATATATATATATATATATATATATATATATATAATATATAAACAGTACTTTGCATTGAATTACCAACAAGACTTGATATGCCATAAAATCCAACCAACCCACCTAAATTACAAAAAGGATTATAAACAGGCTGCTCCTTTCAACAATAAGTTTAGAAGAACAGTTCTCTTTGAAAAGAACGCAAAAAAGCTTTCCACACCCAAATGGCAGTGCTGGTTTTTTAAAAAAAACTATATTATAATTGGAGCCCCTCCTGTGAATCTGTGTTTGGTGTTTTTACACTCATCAAATATCCATTTTGAAAGTGGGGCTCAAAATGACTGCTTACACAGTAAAGATATTAAGGAGTGTTTCACACTCTGAACTTCAGAACTAGAACCTCACAACCGGATGTAGTTTAGTGTCATATCCGGGACACATCTTTTTGCGGTGATCTTAAACCTCTGCAGGTTATATAGCCTGCATATTCTATGCCCATCAGCAGAGAAACAATTTTGCCAAGAACTGTCATATTTTTGTCACTAAATGCAACTATTTCCGCTGTATTTTTCTTTCAAATTTTTGCTATGGAAACCCAAAGAAGCAAACAATATCCATCATATTATACTAATCATGATTCTCGCTCAGATTTATGTGAAATTCGTGATCACGAAATTGATGTTGATCACTATAACATATATGCAGAAGATACTCATGTTGTGTTACATAATGCAATACAAAGCAAGAAACTATAAATTATAGAAAACATGTACTATACAAACATGTCATAGAAATTATATAATATAAAAATTATGTAGTTCGTGGTTTGGTTGGATTTATGGCATATCAATATTTGCAGCTAATTTAATGTCAAATCCATTTTATACAAATAATCAGTTCTATTTCAAACAATTCAATTTAGCATTACACAGTTTAATTGTTAAAGACATTTCTATTTCAAGCTATTAAACCTATTCAAACAGTCCTAATTCAAACAATTCAGTTTAGCGTAAGTACAGTTTCAATGTCAAAAACAGTTCCATTTCAGATAATTCAGTTTAATATAAGTACGCAGTTTAAATATAAGTACACATTTTAATTGTCAAAGACATTTCTATTTTAAGCTATTCAGTTTAGTCAAACAGTTCTAATTCAGACAATTTTAGTTCTACTTAATCCATAGAACGGGTCCTATCGGGATAGAGTGGATCTGGGAGTGATGTTAATGAAAAGGTGCTCTGCATTGCCCAAAGCTCCAGCATCACCGGAACCTCGTCACCAGATTGTTTAGTATCATATCCAGGACAGTCGTTGAGGAGGGGTCTTACCCCACTGCAGAGGCGCAGTCAGAATATTCTACAGCCCCGGCCGAGTAGGTGATGAAATTATGCATTATAGAAATTATATATTATAGAAATTATATATGATAGAAACAAAGACAGAAAAAGCAACAACAAATCGGGAAATTTACTGATTTTATTCAGAGAAATCTGTTCATAACATTTACAAAGGTTATCATTACATGGTGAGTGATGTAAAAGTTTTAAAGAAATGTTTTGTTTTGTTTTGTTTTTTGTTTGTTTGTTTTTTGTTTGTTTGTTTTTTGTTGTTGTTTTTTTTTAAGTGAGGGGGGGTTGACTGGAAGCCTCTAAAAAATAACAAAAAATATGCAGCTGTGAAAGGATTAAAAAGCTAAAAAAAAGCTACACAAAAAATCTTTAATGACATCTCAAAATGCAGCATTCAATCACAATCCAACTGAAAAAAAACAACTAAAAACAAGTTAAAAGTAGCCTACAACAGAACTTTTGAAACAGTGTGTTGCAACCATTTCTTGTGTATCAGTTCTAATCTCTAATTAAGTGTCCCTAGTTTAACCTCTTACCTACTAGGTGCATTGGGGTGAAAGGCCACCTAGCTACCAGGTAGGCAGGCTAAAACTAGAATCTACATGATACTTCAAATTACAAATAATTCAATGGTAGTTTCATGGAAGACATGAAAAACAGAGATCTCTTTGCCACAAATTAACTTAATCATAGAAGGAGAAATGCAGGAATACAATTTAATATTTTAGATTTTAAACCTTATCTGTATTGAGTGCTTGTTTTCTTTTCATGCAAAATTTGTTTTTGTAATTATTATTTACTCATTAGAGTTTTTCACATCAGCGTTAGCTGATGGCTTTCCACTGGAGTTTGAGTGACAGCAAGTCTCCTCAAGTCTCCAGGACTCTTCTCAGGATTCAGACCGTTCTCAATAATGTAGTAGTTTGGATAGTCTCCACTCGTCCGCCAACTTCCAAGTCCTCCAGTCTCTTTAGTAATTATTAGGTCTGGTCTTCTGGCCGAGATTAGGTGATCCGTGTGAATGTCAAAGTCCCATAGGAGTTTATATGTGTTATTTCCTTGAACAGGTGCTTGGTTGTGCATATACCATTTGTTCGTATGGTCAAATTAAAATTTTTTGCATATCTCCAAGTGGATCACCTTGTCGACCCAATCGTGTCTACTACTACTACTACTACTACTACTACTACTACTACTACTATATATATATATAAACCTGCATATAAAAGAAAAACCTTTAAAAATTACTCATATTTTTTGTTATAATATTTTTTCAGCAGACCCTATATTTTTTAAATGTTAGGTCTGCATCTTCAGACAAAGAAATAATGAGAAATTTCTAATGGAGATTTAGAAACAACCCACCTTGAGCTCTCTTTTGGATTTTGAATTACATGGATATTGTGGAAAGAAAATCTGAAAACAGAATTTTCCCACCATTGGCTGACTAAGCGTTGGATGATATATATATATATATATATATATATATATATATATATATATATATATATATATATATATATATATATATATATATATATATGTATATATATATATATATATATATTCCCTCTGGTGATTACAATAACACATGAAACATGGAGTAATGGAAAGCGTAATACAGGATATTTGATATTTTAGGTTCAAAACCTGCACTGCTATATTATGATTGAGCGCTTTTTTAAATTCTTTTCTTACATAATTTTTAACTATTATTACACACACATATATATATATATATATATGGGGGGCATATATCTACAGGTGCCGTTTTGTGAAACTGTCTACTTATTTCAAAGGCTTGACACCTGGATGTTATTTAAAACTCAAAAAATCTGTTTAATCTCAGTTCAAATAATGGTCGGAGTCTCTTGCTGTCTGATCCAAGCCATGCTGCAGAAATTCAATTAGAGCATATGTATTTAAGGGAAGGGCAAGATCATCTCTATAGTTTGCATCCATAATAGTTTCTGCTGGACATATCGTCTACTTTTTGTCTTTTTTAGAGTGAAAACATTTTCTTTCACTTCGCTGAAGCCTTGTAATTTTTCTACTATTGATCGTTTTCAAAACTGCACCGAATTCATCATCCACAATTTATCCTACTTTGATGCTTTGTTGGTCATTAATAATTTCTTCATTAAGTTTATCTGTGATTTCAGGAGATTTTCCGAGCAGATTTCTACAGTCTTATTTCTTGAATGGCAAATTTTAGTTTTGATCTTGTGTTGCTCTTCCCTCTGCTAACTTTATGTACTCTCTGCCTTGCTAATTGAGATTATTTATCTTCTACAGCAGGCATGGG
Organism: Sepioteuthis lessoniana; assembly: GCA_963585895.1. Lineage (NCBI taxonomy): Eukaryota > Metazoa > Mollusca > Cephalopoda > Myopsida > Loliginidae > Sepioteuthis > Sepioteuthis lessoniana. Next base: position 45,826,318 of record OY757927.1, on the reverse strand, counting down.
TAAGCTTTTTTGAGAAACAGGGCGCATGAGACATGGCTCACCATCTGGTCAGTCACTCTACTAAAAAAATTCTGGGTAATTTTACTTTGAAAATAGCTCAATCACTTTTATCAAATGCATAAATATCTGCTTTAAAAAATTGGGAACAGTTGATTTTTTTCTCTTCAGTAAAACGATCTTTTCGATAAAAAAAAGAATCAAAGTCTTGGGTGATCTATTCAGAAAACACCATTGGCTGTATGTGGCCCACAGGGACGCAATTTGCTTATGACTGTTCTTGAAAAGTTTTGATTATATTGACTTGGCCTTGGATGTATTCTAGTTGTTTTTTTTTTAGGTATGCTTTAGTTCTTTCTGGGCAAGTTTCTGCACATTGGTGCTGGTTGGGATTTTTTATTAAGTAAAGATGCTTTTTTATGTTATCACATTTCTCCTTAACTGCTTTTGACTCTCAGGGAACTCTACATTTGTTTCTTGTGTAGTCAGTATGCACTTACTTACGTGAGCAGTCACAAAGATTTTATATCAGTCATTTGGAATATGTCTATTTTGCTTCTCACACTTACTGTATATCGATTGCGTATATCACAATTGGTATGTGAGGACCAGTCATATCATATAGATTTACTTGTTTGCTTGTCATTTCGGCATAGACTCAAGCAGATATTTACTGAGAGGATTCTATGATCAAAAGATACTCCATCAAAAGAGGGCAATGCCTTACTGTTCATAGCGCTGTTTATCAAGATTTTTATAGATATATAAATTAAAATCAAAAAGGAGACATCTCTACACTATAAGGTGGGTCTCTGAAACTAGGGGACAAGTTCATATACTTCGGACAAGTTCATATACTTCATCTACTGAAAACAACATCAATACGAAACTAGCGAAGGCATGGACTGCTATCAATAGGCTATCGGTCATATGGAGGTCAGACCTGTTCGATAAAATGCATTTGTTCCAGGTAGCAGTCATGTCCATACTACTATGTGGATGGAACACATGGACGCTGACAATGCGTATAGATGAAAAGCTTGATGGCAATTGCACAAGAATGTTGCGAGCTGTAATGAGTAAATCCTGGAAGCAAAACCTATACGACCATCTACCATCTCTAAAATCATTTTGGGGTGTCCTCGTGGTGTAATGGTTAAAGTGATGAACTGCGGAATCGTAGTACGCGAGTTCGTACTCCAGTCGCGCTATTACGTTCGCTTTCGGGCAAATACCCTTGGGAAAGGTATGAACCCCCTTATTCTCCCCCCAGCTATGGGTAAATAGTAGGACGGACTAGGTTCTTCAGCCTTGATGAGGCAACTAGTCTAGGAGAAGGAAAACTCTGAATTCAAAACCTGTTAAACTCCGCTTAAAAATTGACCTTGTGTCATATCCTGCCCGAGCGGAGGGGTTGGTAAATAGTACCGTCTTTAAAATCATCCATGTCTGACGAACAAGACATGCTGGGCATTGCTGGAGAATTAAGGATGAACTCATAAGCGACGTTCTTGATTTGAAAAACCTAAGCCCGGCTGCTCTCTGACATGTACGATATATTCACTCAACGCAATCTAAGATGGGCCAGCCACTTGAATAGACTTGACGACTGATCCGGTACTTTCAACTTAGAGAAGTGTCATGTAAAACAGGTAGAACAAAATTCAGAATTAAGGATATCATCAAAAGAAACCTGGGGCTCATGAACTTTCCTTTAGACACTTAGCAATACATGTCCAAAAATCAAAAAGCTAGAGGTAAAAATGTCAACGTGACGTTATCATCAGTCACGTTGAACAGCTAATATAAAATAGTGGAACTCTGATAACAATAATCAAGGAAAATAATCACTTCCTATGTTATCTAAGCCATTGAAGTTTCATTAAAATTTGAGCAATAATAAAGAAAATGGTTCAGTTTTTTACTGTCTTTTTTTGTTTTTGTTGTTGTTCTTGTTTTTTTATGTTTCTTTTGTTTGTCTATTCAATACTGTATATGTATGCGTCTGTTCATGTAAATAGATTTAGATATAAAGTTAACAGCAATATCTCTTGTAAACAAGTTTTATTAAATACCACAGACAAGATTTGTTGCAATAGTTTCTTGTTTTGTTCTCTTCTTTCTTTCCTTTTTTTTTGGTTCTTTTTTTTTCTTGTTTTTTGTTTTCGTTTTTTTTTTTTTCACAAAAGACGAATGTTTTGATTCAATCTCGGATAGAAATTATCTAAACTTCAGAGAAACTTTGATGTTTTTTTTTCTCTATTTCTTTTTTCTATGTTATTCTTTTTTTTTCTTTTTTTTTTTTTTTTGCATTAAAAATTTAAATTCCAATTTCCCCCTTATAATGCACCAAACTGTTACAATAATATGTAAGTTACGTCTACATATTTCGTAGTAATATTTGGGATATCAGTTTCTGAATATTACCTTATTCAAAGAAATTTTTTCTTTCTTTCTTTTTAGTTTAACTTCAAATTTTTGTCGACTTTTATTTATTTATTTATTTATTTATTTATTTATTCATTTATTTATTTGTTTTTACAATTAACATTACATAAACAAGTATCCGTTTGTAGGAATAAAAGGATCCCTTCATTCAGTTATGGGTGTGGTGTATGAGGCTGAAGGTCACGGGCAAAGGGCTGAGCTGTGTTGCTATTTGATATCTGACTCCATATTTTGGTTATTTTATTTTACCTCCACGTTGACTGGTCGGTGTAATGCCTTGCCCAAGAAAACCCAAAAAAGAATTATACAAAAGAAAAGACAGCAACAGATAAGAGATTAAGGCGTTTCTTTTATACTTTCCTTTATTTACTGGGTTCAACAGCCATTCCATGGATGAGGGAATGTTTCCTGAATACATTGAAATGGTTGAATCCCCCAGTTAAGGTGTCAAAATACGTTAATCGTTTCATGCATGTATTTGTCCTCATTTGGTATTTCGGGCTTTCATAAGGGTTAGTTTTCTTTTGGAAGTTTGTCAAAGTACGGTAAGGGTTTGTTTGTAATTCATTTGTGGGTCTTGTATATTTCAGCATAATGCTAACCAAGAGAGAAATGCTACTGGGTGAAAGGGGCTAACCAACGCTACGTCCAAAGACGTATGTGTGTTGCCCGGACACGTCAGCAACGATGTTGTTAAATTGCTGGTCACTGCTTGAAAGAGAAAGATAGCCTGTTCCCCTTTGCCAAGAGGATGACTTTTTTCTTTACGCATGCGTCATCCCTTTTTCCAGTCGGGGACCTCTGGGAGTTTCTGCAAATTTAAGTTTTCCTTTATTTTTCTCTTTTTTTTTTTAAATTCACTTTAGATTTTATTTATTTATTTATTTGTTCCCTACATGGGCTAAATAAGCTATAGCTTAGGGTCACACACCCTCAAGGATCAATTTTTTAAATACTTTTATTTTTTCATTAATTTTTATTCTTTAACACTATTTTATCTGTCATTTCTTTATCATTTTTTACACAAATCTTTTTAGATAAAAGACTCAAATTTCATATAACTTACATCCTATATTCATTAATATAACAATATAGATTTGAATATTTGATTTCAATTTTTTTAAAAGATACATCAATTTTTCCCTGAGTTTTGAAATGACAGCATCTCAGTTTTATCTGAAAGAGGAGTCTCCATGGCGTAGGGGCTAACGTGCTGGCCAGCGACATTGTAGTAAGCGAGTTCGAATTCTAGTCCACTATTACGTTCACTTTTGTACTAGTACCCTTGGAAAAGAAAGGTATAAGCCCCCTTGTTCATTTAGCTATGAGTGAAATTGTACTTCGACTATTCTTTGATCAGGGTGGCATTCGCATTGAATAACCTACAAAGGTTGATATGCCATTAAACAAAGAAACCAAAGCAATCATTTTTATCCCTGAAGATGATCCATGGTGTCAGAAAAAAAGTTTTAACAATTTTTATACAAGCTTAAACTAAACACTACGTCGTAGAAAATGGACACGTCGACACGATTTCAAATCCTGGACGAGACTGATTGCATTTCACATAGCACTAATGCCCTTGGAAAAGGTATGAATCCAATTATTCTCCCTCCAGCTATGGGTAAATAGTAGGGCAGACTGGTTTCTTCAGCCTTGGTGAGGCAACTAATCTAGGAGAAGGAAAACTCTGAATTCAAACCTGTTAAACTCTGCTTAAAATTTGACCTTGTGTCATATCCTACCCGAGCGGAGGGGTTGTAAATATCTATGAAGACAAGAAAGAATTGCTTTTTAATATTCGAGCAAACATAAAACTTGAGGGTACTTTATTTCCTCATTCCTCTTGTTGTCTGATCTTTTTTACAGTGTGCTTCCATTTTATTCTTGTTCTTTTCCTCCATATTAGGCCGAATCGCTTGACAATTTCATTTTCCCATTATCGTGGGGATCTCACCGGTTACCGTTTCTGGACTCTTGAATACCATGAGACTACAGCATGGGTCCACCTAATGTCTGTGAATCTTGTAACGTGTGAACTCGAGGAGAAGTTCTACTTTTGGTACTCCATTATTAAAACATCAACTAATAGCGAGATTAAAAAAAAGGCAATAATATGAAAAAATAAAACGAATAAAAGAAAAAATAACAGTTTCCTAGGAGGCCTCCGACTGGAAGCAAAATCGGCGCATGCCTAAAAAGAGGAGTTTCCGGGCGCCAAAAAGAAACTCAACAGCTCAGTTATCTCAAAACGCCTCAACCGAACGGACCTTTTTCTCTCAGCTACTTGTCTTGAACTTAGAAACGTGTTGTGCCGCTCCTACTAGTAGTAGCCTCTGTCGAACGTAACCATAGAACACGGATACGTATGACGGACCTTCAACTTACAATTGGCAAAAAGATAATTCCCTTATGCTCTTTAAACGCCTTGTCTGAGGGAGCTAACTATTTCTACTGTTTCAGGAAAATATACCACACCAGAGAATAGTCGTAAACCCCCAAAATAAAATTTGAGTCTAAAGGTATCCTCGTCTTTTTCCTCGACCGACAAAAAGAAGACAAGTGAATGGAATAAGAAGAATAAAAGGAGCCAGTTTATAAACCTCAGGACTTCCCAACAGCAACACACCAACAATTTACCACATACCATGAAAAACCATTCTTGTATATTAAAAACTCTGCTTCCAAATTGTCTCAATGTGGATGTACTCACGCAATGATATTCTCAGCATAGATCTTTCCATATACCTCTGTACCATAATCAGTCATTGTTCTCCTTTCTTGGTAGTAGCTCACGTTTAACTTATGTATAAAATCACAGGCAAAATGATGCTATTGAAGAGATTGACATGTAGAGCCTTGTCTAGCTCTGCCTTTTGGATATCTTTTATCATGATAAATACCTTCCACACAGATCTTATACTCCGCAAGATTTCCACATTCATGAGTCAGCACATATTCACAATCCGCCCCTTAATTGACGTACTCTTTACCTTCTCAATTTCATAACTTCCCATCACGAAACGGCCGTGTGGTATATCTTCGAACTCGGGATGACTATTTTGGGACAGTGAAGAGTTTCGGAGAAGATTGTGTTACTGTATTTGACGCCCTTACCGACTGGTATTGTTATCAATGACACAATTTGTGTTTGACTCCGTAAGTAGTATCATGTACGACTCCTTGCATTTCTAGAGAACATGTTTATATATATATATATATATATATATATATATATATATATATATATATATATGGGTGGGGTTGAGAGTGCGCGCGCAGATAGGGAGTATGACACAGAAATCAAGATATTGGGACTAACAGTTCTGTTTTTATTATCATTTGACAATATGATTGTCTACACTACCTATATATATATACTCTATCTCAGATATTTCCTCATTTTTGGTGGAGGTTAAAATAAATCAACTGAATCCTCCGTAGAGATGTAAGACCCTCCTCAAATGGGATGCCTTGGTAGGACAATAAACTGCATCTGATGGTGAGGCTCCAGTTCAAGAGCTCTAGGGAGTCTGGGTTACCTCTTTATGGTCATTATCCCCAGGTCCACTCTGACCTGGAGAGGTAGTGCCTGTTAAGGTCCTATCTACGAATCAATTTCGAAAATTCTTAGTATTGGATAGGGAACAATATAACTAGATGTAAATTATTTTTGTTTGATAAATTTTTAATATTGTAAATATATTTTTATCTAATAATAATTGCAATAGAACGCAGAAAATATAAATGGTTATGACGAAAATAAAATGTTCACAACAGGAATCAATTTCGGGGATTAAATAATGCAAAGGGAGTTCATAAACTGTTGAACAAACCATATGAAATCAAGCATTCCATTCAGTAGAATAGCCTGACAGTATCCCCAGTAGAAGAGTAAGACACCCATTAAAAAGAAGGGGTACTTGGTGTGACACTAAAGCCAGTGGTGAAGCTCTAAATCAGAAAAGGAGAGTCCACGTGGCGTAATGGCTAATGCGCTGGACTGCAATATCGTAGTGAGTTCGAAGTTCAATCACAATATTATATCCACATTCAGGCTAATAACCTTTTGAAAGGTACCAAGCCATTTATCCGCCCAACTATCGATTAAATAGTATCACTACCTTTCTTCTACAAAAATGGCTTGGGCATTTAATAACCCATGAAGGTTATATATATATATATATATATATATATATATATATATCCATCTCTATCTCACTATTTATTTCTCACTCCCCCTCTATATATACACACATACACACACGCACTCGTACATATATATATATATATATATATATATATATATATATATATATATATATATATATAGAATACAATGACAAATGTTTTTAAAAGCGTTTGACAAGGTACTCAAATACTTACTTGAAGGCAGTATAAAAAAATGAAATAATTAGGATCTTATCTTCTTGTTTTCAGCTCGTTACCAATAGTCTCATATGTTTCCTGTAAAATAGAAAACACAACTATTTAACATGCACACAAAACACCTGCCTTTATGTACATATGGAGAAATGGTAAATTTAAGTGAATTTGAAAAGATGATAAAATAAAATGGAAAGGTGGATAAATCAAACCCTTTGTTTAGTGGTAATATTTCCTTCTTTAATCACGGAAGATCTTAATAAGTTATTCTGTGAATAAAGAAGGAAACACGTCGTATGTGTTTGATTTATCCACTTTTCCATTCATTTTATTATATATATATATATATATATATATATATATATATATATATATATATATATACTATGAACATTTAAATTTTCCTGGTAAAACGCTCAATGTAACAGACATCACAGAGCAATGATGTTATTGATTCATATCAATACCCATTACAGGATGGAAATAAATTTTTAATCCTAATATGACCGTTTTTTTGTTTTTCTTAAAATATATATATATATATATATATATATATCTTCTTATTTTTGTTTCATTACTAATAGTCTTTTGCAAATTAAAAAACAAAATTACCATACAAAACACACCTTTTGTTGATACCTAACACATGTAAATAAATATATATATGTACATATTTATGCATACATATGTATGTGTGTATGTGTGTGTGCCTTCAATATTTTTGTTCTATTACTTGTTGTTTTAATACCAGACCATTGGCTGATAGTGTTCGCCAATGGTCCGGGAGACCAGGGTTTAATCCCAGGTCGAGTCATACCAAAGACTCAAAAAATAGTACTTAATGCCACCTTGATAAATACTCAGCATTATAACGTAAGGATCAAGGGTAAAGTGGAGCAATCTAGGGAATGGAGTGGCACCCTCCCTTACACCTTGGTGTTGTAGCTATTGAAAAGGGAGCCTTTGGGTCACCCTCGACAAAGGTCACTAACTTTAATTACTTCTACTTACATTTAATTTTATTCGTCTTTTATAAATCAAATAAGACAATCGTCAGATGTATATATATATATATATATATGTGTGTGTGTGTGTGTGTGTGTGTGTGGCTCATGATATTTGACAGTGGGATAGAACATAAATCAATCTCTTCTTCCTTCATCTATGCTTTAATAGTAGAGCAGATGTGGTTTTAATGGCACGAATTAATATCATCTTCCTTTGTAAAATAATTATGGATTTTAGTTTATTATTTTAGTAATAGATTGTTTTCTAGCTAAACTTGAGGTTCGGGGTTGGAGCGTTTTCGATTTGTAAAGATCAAGGCAAAGAAACTTTGTTTTGCGTGACGTGTCACTGAACGTTGGAGGAATATTTATAAGGGATTCAAGGCAGTAGAGGGCAGTCGGAAGAGAGAGCAGATACCAGACGGAACCCAGAGCAGTCAGAGAAAAAAACAGCAGAAGAAGCTGAGATGAGACAGACGAGAGACGAGACTCCGAGGGAGGTAGCGGCCGGGTCTGTGGAGGAAAAAGGACTAAGTCTGTGGCCATCCCTTTCGCCTCGTACTGCTTGTTCTCTCGGTCTATCTAAAAGTTGATGCATTTCCTATTCTATCTCTCTTTTCGCCAACTACGAAGAAAGGCCAGTAACAATTAACTTTCGTATCCAGCGAGCCAACAGACAGTGTTTTGTGTTCGTCATTTATTATCACCGTGAGGTTACCACGAAGTCTAACTGAAACCTAAGCGGTAGTGCTACACCCATAGTCTATTTTACACCTTCAACTATGCTTCAATGGTAGTGCAGTTGTGGTTTTTAATGGCATAAATCAAACTCTTCTTCCTTTAGCTGAAACAAAGTTAACAGATTGCAATGTATCTGGGTAAACTTGCTTTTAAGAATATTGTAGTCATAATTTTCTTCACAGATGTCAAGATTAGATTTCTATGAAAAGTCGGGTGTTTGTAGTTTTCTCAAAGAACTAGCTAATTGTTGAGAAGACCAAGTGTGACCATGTATGGGGAGAGATGAAATCGTTGTAAATTTCTAAGTTGAACAGAAGTAACAACCAGCTATCGGCTGATGATTTTGGAATATTGTTAATTAGTGAAAAAATGGTCCTTAAACTTCATCTGAACAATATCTGATGTGGGATGTATTTTTTGCGTAAGAATAGATTTGAATTATTTAGAGATGTGTGTAGAATATACTGTTTTTTGGTATTTGGACAACAACTTGCATGGATCAACTCGAATTGAGAGACGCAGAGCACCTACGCCATCTTGAGAGCAGTCGGTTGAGAGAAAACTCCAACTCACATACCTACACACTCATCAATGAATTACTCCAGCATTTCACTAAGTTACAAAAGTTAACTTAGGTCTGACACACACATAGTCAGCCCAAACGCTGTTTCTGTCCTATATTCTACTTTTATATAAATATAGATGCCATACAATAGTTGAGTGTATTTCACTTGATATACTGCTATTAAACTGTTCATATTAAATCAACTGACATTATTGTTATTCCAGAGAAGGGACAGACTTATCCTGCTCAAAACATTCATCTCCAGAGGAGATTACCACAGCTTATCGGTGTAAGATACAGCTGTTTCCATGGCCAATAATAATCACAACAATTTTTGAATATCAAGCAAGGCGATTGAGGACTGAAACTGTGCCTTTGGGAGAGTTTCAAATTGTAAATGCAGCACATTCCGACATCTGTGAAAGAAGTAAGATTACTCACGGGTTCAAACTGAACAGCAAGTTGATCAGAAATCCGATGCATTTGGAGTGGAGAGCTATGCTTGAATGGTAGTGCAGATGTGGCTTTTAATGATATGAATTAATTTCTTGTTCCTCCAGCTATTCTTAGATGGTTGTGAAAATGTGGCTTTTGATGATATGAATTAATTTCTTGTTCCTCCAGCTATGTTTAAATGGTAGTACAGATGTAGTTTTCTTGTCTGGATAAGGCAACTGGTCTAGAAAATTGAAAATACCTGAATTCAAACTCCAACCAAAATGTCATCAACAAGCATGACAGAGTAAGGCCTATTATTCCCCATGGTTTTACAGATCTTGGGGAAGGCGTGTCTCCTGCAGTGGACCAAAAAACCAGAAAGAAGAAAAAAATCCGATGGGAAATATATATATATATATATATATATATATATATATATATATATATATATATATATAAACACTATTATATTTAATGTGTAATTGTATTTGCATGTCTCTACCTGCTTTGAGAATTACATCCTGTCTTAATATTTAGTTTTTGTTTTTATCTATTTGTCTAGGAAATGAATTTCCCACTTCATCTCAACTTCATTCATGATTTATGATTTCGGTATAGCATAATAAAATTATCGCTTTGTAGTTAATGAATCAATCAATTTTATTTGACTGCTACTTCCTTGTTAGTAAAAACAAAACCAGAACAGGCAGTGAAAGACAATTGCAAGTTACTTGGCCATGCAAGTTCATTACATTAACATTTGCAATGCAGATTATTAGGTGCATATTATAACAAACAATATCTTTTTTTAGTCTAGAACTGACAATCAGAAGGAGAATTGAAGTTTAACCTAGAAATTTGGACTTATATCTACAAGTAAAGTTGGTCGATTTTAAGGCAAACCAACTCTTGTTGGGTTATTTTATGCTAAAGTCTGTTTAACAATTATGGTTGGCATAAACATGGAACTTCACAATCAATTGGGATATGGCAGTGTTCTTGCCATCAGGTGGGATAAAACAGAAAGCTTGTTCCACTGGATTCCAACCTTTGAGCAACACCTCCACATTGTTGAAAAGAAGAGAGTTTAAGTAGTTGTATATATTATATGTGTGGACAAGGACAAAATAATATTGTAAACAGAGTTATTAAAATGTTTAATCATTTTAAATAGGTAAACTCTTCATACTTTTCTGCTATATCAACGTTTTACGAGCCAATCTATTATTTACACACAGTTCTGCTTTTAACTATTTTTATCGAATACTAATAATTTGTTAACAATTATATAGTTTCAAGTAATCCTATCTCTTGATAATAATTTGTACCCAAAAATTTTGTTTCAAGTAATCTTACGAGAGTTTCTAGTAATCTTATCTAATTCTAATAATTTGTACAAATTCCAATGGTTTCACGTATTTTTATCTAATTTAGATAATTTTAAAATTGATCTATTTGACTCATAGAGGAAATCCTAACCGATACTATTTCTCTGGGATCAGAGTGATTATGTGAAATGTGAAATTATGTGAAATGTGAAATTATATTCCACATTCCTGAAAGATCAAGAAGTGAAGTTTCACCTGATCCAGTTTTATGTCATATTCAGGACACCATTTGAAAGTTATCCCTCTTTTATCTAATCTTGCATCCAATTCCACCATGCTAACAGAAATATAAATAAAAGTGACTTTAGAAGTATATATATATATATATATATATATATGTATATATATACAGAGAGAGAGAGAGAGAGAGAGAGAGAGATAACAGATTGGACAAATCTTATAAAATGTGAAAAGATAAGTGAAGAAGTGGATAGACCGAAACACAGACAACGTGTTCAATTATTATTTCGTCTTTATTTACCCAAAGACTTCACCAGAATGTTGGTGATTTCATAGCGGCAGGCATAGGAGGAAATCGATAAAAGAAGGAGGGACAGAAAAAAGGATGTGAATTTTAAAAGGTTATCAATTTTTCTTCTCAATTCCTGCTTTCACTCAACTATCTTGAACCGTTTGATTGCAACCGGCAAATGCTTGAACTAGTACTAAATAACAAAATCACCATTTAAATTGGTGCTTACCCAAGTATGCACTTTGAGATGAAGCTATAAGTGGCGTGAAAACCATATGAAAAATTAGCATGAAATAACTGTAGAAGTCATTCATTAAGCTTTTTTTTTTTAGTTTAGAACACGTATAGAAGCATGGGACACCTAGTAAGATACAAATTCACCAATGATTGCTCCCTATCCTTGCTCATTACCTATTACACCACATGAGCTGTCCATTATCTTCAGAGTATTATTATGTCAGAGATTGTTTATCGTCTAGAGTGGAAGGAGACACTTATGAACACGTCAAAAGTGTTAGTACTCCTGGAATTTTATCCTCTTCATTCAGTTTCTGCAGCCGTGGAAGGATGTGGAAATTGATAACAAACACAACGTGGAGGGTAGAATCTTTGGTCAAGTAGGAATCAGCACTTTTCGTATATTTGAACGGTTCAACTGATTTCTGTCCACACAACCACTGGTCCCCTCGTACTCTAACCACCAAAAGGTAACAACCAAGAAACCAAACTTCTTTTATTCATGGTTTTTATTTCAAAAAAGGTTTTGCGTGGACAGCCTTATATTTTGGAGTTGATTCATGAAAGTGATTAATATTACAGTAACAAATCTACGAAAAAAAAAGAAAAAATACTTCAAAAATTGTTCTTCATAATTTTAGTGTAATTACACGTAAATTTTGCTTTATATGTTTATTCAAACCCTACATAAATGAAAATGTGTAAATCTGTCTGATTTTATAAAGAAAATAGTTTAATTTCTAAGATTGTATTGAAAAATGACCATTTTCTATACTTTTACAACAAAAGAAATTAAAGAATAACACATACTCTTCAGAAATGAAATTTATCTTACAAAAAATAATGTTTTGCAATTCGAATTATTTTTCCAAGATAATACAAATAAATAAACATTTATTTTAAATATATTTTTGAATTTATGTACGAAAGGTGCTAGATGGTTTTGTTATGTCTAAAGTGTATCTCCAAACAAGGAAAGTTGGGAAACTACTGATTTAGATCAATGCATTCCTTTGATTGCTTTGAAAAGAAACAACTTAGGTACCAAAAGCATTACTAATTGTAGCTATCATTTTTCAATAAAACTCTTAAAGCCTCTTGCAATAATAATACTACTACAACTAATAATAATAGTAATTCACTGATTTACTCAAGACAGAAAGTTAAAGACAGTAGAAAACATGGAAAATTGTAAGTAAACTTTAAGGTCCATTATCACAAATTCCTTTTGCCAGTATCAGATGAATATGTGTAAAATTTAAATGCTGTAATCCTTCCCTGAATTTAGTATCCTACGGCCAAAAATTGAAAATAGATGAGAAAAAACAAAAACCAAAAACAAATGAATATAAAAAAATGACTGCTCCCTGGACTTAAATGCATGATATCGTACGAAAGATTCAGATAAAAGGTTTTGTAAATTTATACTAACTTAAAATTTACTTGTTTTAAAGGCTTCAGAACCTTTTCATTTCTTCTTTTTTTTTTTTTTTTTTTTGTTGACCCACAGAAAAATGTTCTAAAGAATACCAGGTCACATCTGTGTCAAGATATAATAATAAACTCATGAGTCTGGTATAGCCACAATATAGAATCTATGAAAAATGCCAAATCCAAATTCCAATTGACGTTGGACAGATATGAATGTCATGATTGGCAGGTGCTCCCTTGATAGCCAACATGTGGGATCTAGTCAGAATTATGCAAATGTTGGTTTTTCTAATTTCCGGTTAACAAACAATGACCAAATCTACAACTCAACTCTGAGATACCACCGGAGAAGACAACAAAAATGTACTTCAATATTATTTTAAAAGCAATCCAACACAAAGAGGGTACAGAAAACAATTATAGAAATTTAAGCAAATTCCACTAGACTTAATACAACTAGCCAAAGACTTGCTAACCAAACTAAAATATTATTAAACAACGGTTGTTTTTCTGACCTTGAGATACTAGAAATATATAGACAAATAAATAGTGAAGGATATCCACAAGATTCCCTGGCCCGAATCTAAACACAAAATACGGAAAAGCAAAAGCCCCTTAACGCAACTGCAAAACAAAATTCCGATGACCAAAAAATCCAAGCACCACAAAACAAATGTTAATTCAAGAATACAGAATAAACGTATAAAGAAAATCATGAGTGAAAAGAAGATATTATAATCCCTCGGAAAAAAGACTGGAAAAAGTCAAGATAGAAATCGAAAAGGTAAACAAATTATAACCAAATATCCCAACGAGCAACATCACAGAACTAAACGAGCTAATTCATACATGAGCGAAATTAGTCTGTGATCAAATCAGTGTTTCCTAAGAGGTATGTTTGGATAAGTAGACAAAAAAAAAAAAACAGCAGACAAGTCTGTCAATGCTGCTTGAAGAGATAAATCAAAAGATTTTGGCGAAAGAAGACTTAAGAGATACTGAAATAAGGTCAAGCAATACAAACAATACAGGACATTTCAAAATAAATAAATAAAATTCTACCAAAAATTGGAGGAGAATACACGAAGACAAACCAACAACCCGATTCAAAGGAATCAAAACAATTTTGGAGTAAAATATAGGAACCGAAAGAACATTACAGAAAGGCCGAATGAATAAATAACATGGTAAAAGAAATACAAGGAATCAAAAAAGGTTCTGTGGCGGACACACACTTAGAATCACAAGGACAAACACTCAAGAAAGTAATAAATAGGAAAACGCAAGGCCATATTGGCATACATAGATTCTGGTTTAAGAAATTCACGTCCATACATGACGCAAATGCTCTTCAACTGAGTAGATGCTTAGAAAAGGCCAGAATATACAAAAGGTTGGCTAAGAGGTAGGTTAATCTAATCCAGAAAGAGCTTCAAAAAGGAAACATAACCAGAAACTATAGGCCGATAACGTGTTTACTTATGATGTGGCAGATCCTAACTGCACAAATTAGAAAGGAGATCTATTACTTGCGAGTATGCCGCGGACTTTCCCAAAGAGCTGAAAAGATGCCGCAGAGAACAAGAGGAACAGGTGATTTACTATACATTGATCAACACATCCTCAAAAAGAGCAAACAGAGGCGGGAAAACGTAGCCAAGCGTAAATTGACAAGAAAAAAGGCCTATGATATGGTCCTGCGATACTGGATTGTAGATTGTATGAAAATGTACAAGATATCCGACAAAGTTATAAACTTCATTGCGAAAGCGGGGAAAAACGAGAAATTGGAATTGACAATAGAAGGAAAAACTTTACCAGAGGTGAAAATCCAGAAGACACCTTACATGGAGATACTCTTTTGCCCTTACTATTTGCAATAGTACTGAAGCTACGCAGGTACATTCAGAGGAAGTGCAACGAGGCCAACAAATTTACTAAATCACAAGAAAGGAATAATCACCTTCTGTATATGGACGACATCAAGCTGTTTGCAAAAAAGAAAAAGTGGGAAACTTTGTAGCAAAAAGAATTTTGCATTTTTGTTTGGCGCGTAATTTAATTCGACCGTTAGGGTCGACGCATAATTTACCCAATCAGGATGACTTATCCTATTCAATCCGAACCATCTTTCTGGGCAGCACAAATTGGGGAAGCCGTCAAACACCCTCTCTGAACAACTTCGTTCAGTGCAGACGTCTTACTGTCTGCTCTTCAATAGCAGCAGCAGCATCGACACAATGAGGGAAGCAGTCTAATTTATGGACCCCTTGCGTCTATTTCTCTTAGACCAAGGATTCTCAGTTGAATATGAATTAGATGAGTTCAATACGCCACACACAGGAACAACTTTACGTCACCCCCAAAATTGGCTATGTCGACAGCGATGCAGTAATTCGCTCCGACATCTAACTACTTCTTCACTGGGGAACATTTTCTGGAGACATTCACGCTTCTCCCCGAAACAAACAGAACCAAAAACTCACGGTGACTTCAACATTTCTCTCCTCAAACAGCAAACACGACTTTCGCTACACTATGGGGAACATATCTCCCTCGCACGTCCAACAACACGCGCAGCTTTCTCCATTTCATAACAACTTCATTTCGTTTCCTTACTTCTTTCCTTCCCACAAGACTTGCAGCATAAACGTAAACCCTTTATTCCATTCTGCCATTAAAAACCTTCATATAAAAACTAACGGCATCTTCGTCTTCTTGCTTCTTCATCCTCCTTTATTAACAACAACAATTAGCGAGGGAATAACACACACGCGTAAGAATACATTTCTTCACTAAAAAGAATAACAAACATTTTTATCGCTAAAACTTTGCCAGTGACAAAAAGAATATACAGTCAGGATATAGGAATAGAATTGAGCATAAAAAATATACCGTGCTCATAAGGAAAAGTGGAAAAAGACAATAACGGAAAGAATGGAACTACCATACCCAGAAAAAAATCAGACCGCTTGCAGAAAAGGAAAACGACAAGTACTTCGGTATTTTAGAACCGGACACCATCAAAGAAACGGAGATGAAAGAAAAATCAGAAATTAGTATCTCAGACGAACAAAAGCACTTCCCGAAACGAAGCTCTGTAACAGAAATCTCATTAAAGGGATATGCTCTTTGGCAGTCCTCCCTGTAAGATACTCAAGATCATTCCTAAAATGGACAAGAGAGGAACTCAGACAAATGGATCAGAGGACAAGAAAGCTAATGACGATGCACAAGGCCTTACATCTTTGAGATAATAAAGACAGGAAAAGAAGGAATAAGAGGACTTGCCAATATTCAAGATTGCATGGATACATCAATACGGGGACTACATCAAAAAGAGCAAAGACAGACCAATTACAGCGGCCATTCACAGCACTGAAAACATAAAAACAAACAGAACATCCAGGAAATGTAGGAATCAGAAATAGGAAGAAAAATAAATGTATGGATATTTCAATCAACAAACTGACCAGATTGTACACGAGATAATCTGGAGATGTCAACGAAAGGGAAACGTTAAGAGAGAAAATGAATCTCTTCTAATAGCAGCACAAAACAATGCCATAAGGACCAATTATATTAAAACGTAAATTGATAATACGCAAAAGAATTGCAAGTATAGATTATATGGTGACCAAGACGAAACGATTAATCACAATAATAAGCGAATGGAGCAAACTAGCATAAAAGGAGTATAAGTCTTCCCTACCCAAGTAATTGAAATTTACCATACTACCAAATGGTATATGCACAAACCAGAATCCACCCCAGAGAATGAGACGCATGAAGTTCTCTGAGATCGTGAAATACCGAAGGATCCACTGATACCGCCTAAAAGACCAGACTTATAAGTAAGTAAAGTTGGCGACCGTAGTCGAGGGTGACCAGAAGGCTCCCTTTTCAATAGCTACTACACCGAGGAGTAGGGGAGGGCGCTACTCTTTGGTCGTCCCAGCGGTCTACAGAGGGAAAAGCAAAGAAAGCGAAAATGGAGAGAGAAGTACTTACATCTTGCAAGAGAACTAAGAAAGCTTCGGAACTTGAAGGTAACGGCGATACCACTTGTAAGTGGCTTGTAACAGTTTCCAAAGGCGTGGAAAAATAACTGGAGGAGTTGAAAATTGGAAGACAAATCGAGACTATCCAGATTACCGCATTGTTAAGATCGGCTTACTGTCATTCAGACTCCAATGAAAGAGTATAAGCTAAAGCTAGCATGAAAAAATCGCAAGGATTATAAAAGTGAAAAAATGAAGATGAATTTTTGTAAGAGCAGTATCCTCTTTGCATTCCAAAGTCACGTGATTAGAAATCTTTTGACAAAAAACATTTGAAATATTCAAAGTAACAGATAAGAGAAGCGGTTAAAGCGAAAGACATTGTTCGCATTTATTTATCTTCGTTGATTGTGACTTGTTTATGTTTCCAAAATATCTCTGCCGTAATATCTAATTAATATTCAATTTCTTTCCTTTTTAATTCTAAATCGAAATTTTTATTCCAATGCATACGGGATGAAGAAAGAGAAAAAGTGAAAGAAGAAATGTAAATAAAGATAAATTTTAGTTGTTGCAGTGTCCGCCTTCCATCCCTAAGTCACGGGACTAGATCTCTTTCAACAAAAAGTCGATAAGCAAAGTTTAAGATGGAGATGGTGTTGATGACTGCTCGAAATGTTGAGCAAATCGATGAATACCACAAAATAGCTCAGGTTTAAACAACTAAACATTAGTATCAGCCATAAGTTAATATAAACACCATGTACCAGTTTAAGTAAAGAATGAAAATCTTAAACGAACAGGTTTAAAAAACGGAATTTGTTTGCTTTTTTTAATTTAATGATGATATTTTTTAAATTTAATATTAATCATTTGTTTGCCCTGTTATATGGTTTCAAGTTTTCCTTTCTAATATCGATAATTTTTGAAACGATCTATTTGACTCATATATGGGGACCTAACAGGTACTTCCATTCTAGGCAAAGTTGATCTGGGAGTAATGCTATTGAAGAGTTACTCCACACATGTAAGAGCTTGGTGATCACTGTTAAGAAAAACAGAAACATGACCCGTGTAAATAATGTTCTAATGCAACCGGTATGAAAAAATCATAAATGTTTTTGTTATAAGAGTTTGGCGTTGTTTATTTTCTTTCTTCCTTTTTTCTTTTTCATTTGCATTTACATTCAAAACTCTAAGGATTACAAAAAATAAAATCATAAAAACAATTTAGACCCCTATTATTATTAATATAACATAAAGGGTGGTAGGTTATTCATTCCGTTTGTTGTCTGTAAAATCACTCGGGCCTAAATTTGTTGACATTACAAAATTATGAACATAATCATCATCATCATATCGCGCTGGTAGCACGGATATCCCTGACCCTCTCTCGCCACTCCTCCCTATCGTTCATCGCCCTAGGTAGGTCTTCAGGACAACATCCCGTATCCTCACATAGCTGCTGAATGTACGTTCGTGCTGGTCGTCCTGCTTTTGCGCGGCCATGTGTGGGGATCCATAAGAGTACATCTCTTATGAGTTCATCTCTGCTTCTCCAGCAGTGTCCTGCAAGTCTGGTTCATCTAACTTGAATAGTTTTCGTGATAGGGGGCAGGTGGCCGTACAGTTGGTGTCTTGTGGGGTGTTGCTGCCAGGACTTGTTCAGGATTGCACGCAGCATTCTTGTGTAATTGCCATCTAGCTTCTTCTCCAGCCGTTTTGTTAGCGTCCATGTAGTGCATCCATATAGCAGTATCGATGTGACCGCTGCCTGGAAGAAACTGCGTTTCATTTTATCGGCTAGGTCTGATTTCCATATAATCGATAGCCTATTGATAGCTGTCCATGCTTTCGTTAACCTCGTTTCGATGTCCTTTTCGGTTGATTCGACGCTGCTTCCTAGGTACGTGAATTTGTCTACTAGTTTAAGAGGGGTTCCTTCTAGAGTGGAGATGTCCCCCGTTTGGTTATAGCACATATATTCCGTTTTGTGTGCATTAACATAGAGGCCTATGCTTGCTGCTGCTCGTTCCAAACTATGCAGAAGTGTTTCGGCTTGGTCAGGTGTATTTGCCAGTATCTCTATGTCATCGGCGTAGTCGGCGTCGGTAATTGTTGTTGCGGGGTATCTTCTGCTTCTTTTCTTCGTCAGTTCGAAGCCATTCTCTTTGATTTTGTCAATTGATGTTCTAAGTACGTAGTCTAGACAAATAATAAAGAGGTACGGGGCCAGCGTGTCCCCTTGTAGTACTCCTGCTACAATGTATTCTGTGTCTCCATCCGGTGATCGTACTTTTACTTTAGTGTTTCTATAGAGAATCGTTATTGCCGCTACGGTTTCTTTAGGTATGCCGTACGCTAGTAGGATTTGTTCCATCTTTCCTCTGTGAATGGAATCGAAAGCCTTGGTAAAGTCGACAAATATTAATGTCACTTGTAGGTTCTTTGCCCGTGTCTCCAATAAGAGGCGATAGGTCAAGGAAGCTCTCTTTCTATCTATTTATATTGTTATCCAAAGACAGACAGTTTCATTCTATCAGAACTCATCAGTGTGGCTAAACAGGTTAAATTCCCAAAGCTGAGATCGAAACCTGGATGACTATGACGCCAATCCAAGGTTCTACCTCACAGCCACGAGAAAACCAGCGCAAGCAAAGGAAATTTAAACGCTTATGTATCACATTTGTTTTGTTTACATATATCCGCTTAACGGCTACCGAGAGCTCAATTCATTTGAAGAGCCTGGCTTTGCGCTAGTGGCAATCATTACTTTCTTCGCTAGAGAGCTATATATATATATATATATATATATATATATATATATGGTCGGTTGTTCGGGTTTTATAGCATATCAACCTTTGTGGGTTATTTAATGCCAAATCCATTTTTAAACAAATAATGAGCTCTATTCCAAACAATTCAGTTTTGCATGAGTACACAGTTTAATTGTCAAAAACATTTCTATTTCAAGCTATTCAGTTTAGTCAATTAGTTCTAATTCAGCTAATTCAGTTTAATATAAGTATAAATTTCGTTTACACACAGTTAAATGTCAAAACAATTCTATATTAAAGAATTCAGTTTAGCGTGAGTACAGTTTCAATGTCAAAAGCAGTCCCATTTCAAACAATTCAGTTTAATATAAGTACGCAGTTAAAATGTAAGTACACAGATTGATTGTCAAAAACATTTCTATTTCAAGCTATTCAGTTTAGTCAAACAGTTCTAATTCAAACAATTAGTTCAGCCTAAGTATGCAGTTTATTTCGATTTAACCCATAGATAAAGCCCTATTAGCTGCTACCATTCCGGGCCAGAGTGGATCTGGGAGCAATGGCAATGAAGGAGTGCTCTGCATTCTACTGGAACCTCACCATCAGATTGTTTAGTGTCATATCCAGGACACTCATTGGTAGGTGGGGTCTTACACCACTGCAGAGGTGCAGTCGGTGTATTCTACAGCCCCAGCCGACTAGGCAATACACAGAGTTAATATCAAAACAGTTTTATTTCAGATAATTCAGTTTAGCATAAGTACACCGTTTAGATGCCAAAACAGTTCTATTTGGAGCAATTCAGTTTAGCATAAGTACGCAGTTTAAATGTCAAAACAGTTCTATTTTAAACAATTTAGTTAAACATGAATACGCAGTTTAAATGCAAAAAACATTAAACTCAAGAAACCACAGTTTAGTTCTATTTGACCCATAGATAGAACCCTTATCAGGTGCAACCACTCAAGGCCAGAGTGGACCTGGAAGCAATGGCAACGAAGGGGTATTCCGCATTCCCCAAAGCGCCAGTATTACTGGAACCTCACCATCAGATTGTTTAGTGTCATATCTAGGACACTCGTTGGGAGGGGGTCTTACTCCTCTGCAGAGAAGCAGTCGGTGTATTTTACAGCCCCAGCCGACAGGACAAATATATATATATATATATATATATATATATATGGGGGGGGCAGCAGATTTTCTAACAGGTATATTTTATCAAAGATAACAGGTGAGGTTTTGGAGTTTAATTTTTTTTATTAACCTTTTCATATTCACAAGATAGATGTTGCAACTGAAGGATGAATGCCTTTTAACAATTGCTCGAAATCCCTGATACTGTAAGTCGAGTTCAAGTACTTTCGACCTTCGTTGGTCATTATTGAGGATATGGGTAAGGCCATGCTAAAGATTATGAGATGTTTTATGTGATCAATGAATATTTTGAATAAGAGTGTTCATCACGTGCTGCTGACGTCATGTTTCAACATGCAGTTCTTTGGTACTGGTTTGAATGTATAAAAATCACAGATCAAGATTATGTGACTATGAACTACCGTAGCTGTAGAACTATATATATATATATATATATGTGTGTGTGTGTGTGTGTGTGTGTGTGTGTGTGTGTGTGTGTGAAGAGATATGGTTGGATCGGGTTAGCCAGATCATCAAACTCTAGTTTGAAGTCAGCTTACAATAGGAGACACTAAAGGACTGAGGAAAGACAAAGATAAATTTATAAGACAATTGAAAAAAATAGCTAACTAAAATCATACCATCTCCATAAAGACACAAGAGAGAATTTTTAGTCATAAGAATTTTTCTAAACTAGTAAAGCGATTCATTGAATTCCGTATCTGGATTTGCTTACGCACAAACGACCATGCCACCGTAAAATAAGTAAGCGTTTCTTTCCTGAGATGGACGCGGAATTATCTCTTCACTGAATATCTTTCGGTTATTTCACTTGGTAAAAGTCAGCTGTATCAAACGTCCAAGTTGAATTCTTAACTGCAAAGCATTTTAAGTTCTCCGATGCAAGATCGATCTTTGCCCACCGAATTCTCTCTCCTCCCAGAAAATTATCCCTTCCGTCCAATTTGAAACGGCACATTAATTTTTCATTACAACATCATCGTATGGATGCAAGCTAGGCTTAACAATTACTGTTATGAGAAATGGAGTGGGCAACCAGAGTTCAAATCTTGATGGAGACTGGCAGTGTTAATGACTCAGGTAAAGTTGAATAGTTGGGCAGATTGTGTTTCTCAGCCTTGGTTAGGCTACCAGTCCAAAAGGAAAACTTTTAATTTAAACCAGCTGTACTCCGCTTAAAAATTGACCTTATGTCGCATCCTACCCATGGCAGAAGAAGAGTCGAATAAATGCATCTTCTTTCTTTTGCTTTTAATTATATCCAGTTATTATTCTGCAGCCTTTAAATAAACAGCATGAATTAGAATAAATAAATAAATTTCCATTGAAATCATTGGGAGCCTTTTTTGCCGACGTGATTAATCATAACAGTTTCACTAGTAGATAACTGTTAAATAAACTGTTGGATTACCTACTCTTGCCTAAAGGATAAAATCTTCGAAACGATCGTTTGGAATTTGACATAGCAACAATGAAAAAGATGAGAACATAGACCACTCTCACTCAACATGCCTAAGGAATAAGAGTGTTTCATTCCATCCATGAATGTTCCCTACAGGAAGCTAAAGCTCTTGTTTATTGACGCACATAAGGCTATTTTAACTTTGAGACAACAAAATATAACGAAAAAATGGTTGCCGAGTTGGTAAAATGGTCTGTCGTTTATTCTATTTTTACGCAAACTTCTTTCTTTCTTCTTTATGACTGTGTTGGTACACGCCAATAAAAGTTGTCATAAGGATTGTCTCTTAAATTTCTTTCTGAATAGGATTTTATATCTTATTGTATTTGTATTAGGTGTTATAAAAGGTTTAACATTACCATTTTTCTTTCGAGCTATATATTCTTTTCTACCAAGCTATGTATTCTTTTCTACCAAGCTATATATTCTTTTCTACCAAGCTATATAGTTATATTCTATTATTACACAGTCTTCACCACTCTATGAAATTATTGTATCATTTATTCTAATGACATCAGATAAAATAGTCTTCAAATTTCATGAAGACGAAGAGTTATTATTGATTTTTTACAAATACAAGTTTTCAGGATCTTAGCATCATTTTTATAGTCGCAGAAAATCAAATCGACGACCTAAGTTCAAATCTTGGACGAAGTTGTTTGCATTTTACTTCACCCTAATACTCCAGCTATGGCTAAACTAAGGGCAGGCCGGGTTCCTCAACTTTGCTTTCATAAGAACATTTTTGTTCTCATATTTTTCCTTAATTCTACTGTAAACCGGAGTAACTAGATATATTCTTCTTCTTACATCAGATGAACTTCCAGATAAAACTGATAGCAAAAATATAAATACAAATTAAGAATTGATATATTTGGTATTGTAGAAACGCACTGGACGAAATATCTTAGACATCAGAGCAAAGTTGATATAATCAAACACTGATTATATTGGTTAACAGTACTATTGCCGGTTACAGGAGATTTAAAGTGACCATTTCTCTTTGATTCCAATACCCGTGGAAAAAGGCATGAATCCTTTTCTTCTCCCCTCTTCAGAAGGGCAGATTGTTTTTCTATCCTTGATGATCCAATCAATTCTAGAAGGAAAACTCTGAATTCAAGCCAATAGTACTGTGCTTCAAAATTGACCTTGTGTCACATCCTCCTCGTGGTGGAGGGGTTGGATAAATGCATTCATCCCTTTTGAAACGCCTTGTCCCCAACCTCTAAGTTCTATTTCTCCCTCTCTATATCTGTATCTCCCCTAACATCTGATATTCTTCCATATGCATGTACAAACTGATACGGTTTTTTTAACAATAGCATTGATAAATAACCTTTTACAACTTTTCATACTTGACATTGATACGAGAACCATTAACCACCTGAGGGTCCTTTTTCCTTTTTATTTTTTATAAGTTTCTATTGGATGACACAGTTCATCTTTTTGACTCAGTTTATCCAAATAACTAGAGTCTGAATTCCGTTACTCCTTTTATGTAATCTGAACCTGAAAAAGAGGCCTTTTCATCTCTTTACCAATGTATCTACATTTCAGTTGAGTTCTTCTTCACCCTTTTAGGCCAAAATGTGTTTTGCTATGATCTTTGCAAATGAGAATAAAAAAAAGCATTACCTGCAGTAAAGGAATTTTATTGGAAAAATAGAATCCAAAGCATTGGATAAATCCTGGTAGGAAGGTGGGAGTGTTTTGGACTACGACTTTGTGTTTATATCTTTTTTATGGTTTCTTTTTTTTTTTTTTTTAGTGCATGTGCACTATACATAGCATGGTAATTCTTAGATGTCACGCACAGACAGTCATAGTTATATTTTTTGAATCTTCACATTTACGGCTTTATATATACTGAGCTCTAAAACTCTTTCAGTATGGACTTCTTTCTCAGTGATTCTAGAAAATGCTACATTCTAGAAAATGCTACATTCTTTCAAGGGCTTAGGTGATTATAACTCTCCATGACTTCCTTTCTCATTAAACTGCGCATTAATACAGCTGTTCTTGGAAGAAATAGTGGAGTAGTTTTCCATTGCCTTCCCAAGAGTTTCGAATTTACAGTTATCTTTCTCCTTGTGGGGTTGTCCACTAACGAAGCTAGACTGTCCAACCTGCCGTACCATTTTACATTTCGCTTGTGGGGAAGAGAAGTGGATTCATGCCTTTTTGGAATGAAACGAAACAGACTGTGCAGAAGTTAGAATTGCATTCCAATTTTACACATTCATAGATATTTTTTCATGAAAAGAAAAAGATATTCAGAGTATGTATATATCTATATATGTATAACATGCTATATATATATATATATATATATATATATATATATATATATATATATATATATATATCCATTGAATATCTTGTTTTTTTATGTTTCAAACTTTCACATCGTCAGATTTATTTCTATTTATATATACACACATTCTACATACTTTCTTTTTTATTATACATATATTTTTTTATCATTAATATATATATATATATATATATATATCCTTACAGATATATTTATACATTAACATTTTTCTTCTTATTATTATTTTTAAACAATGAAATTGAATAATATCTATGAATTAAAATGTTTTCTATGAATAAAATTTTTAGCTCTTTGAAGGCAAAAGAATTTAAGTAAGACTTATGGAATTTGTAATTTGCATTGTTCAAACAAAAGAGTGTGTAGTCAGTAATGATTTAGTTAATCTCTTTTGCAAACCATTTTTTAGATATTATTGCCCTTTGTGATGGGATCAGTAAGAAATCCATATTAGACATTTTTGTTTTGATTCCAAACAGATTATTGCAGCTTTGAATAATTGTAAGAGATTAGCCCTTATTACAAAAAATCCTTTCTATTACCGGGTTAAAAATCTGTTAGTTTCTAACTAGAAATCAACAGAATCTTCAGAAGCTTAGAGTACACTAGCTGTATTCCATACAGAGAAATAAGACCCCACAAAAAAGGATGTCTGGAGTATAGCACAACTCTGTATCTGATGGCGAGGTTCACTCTCGGGAGGTATTCTTTGCTTAACGGTTATCCTTGTATAAAATGGAATCGGTGATCTGAGTTCAAGTCGAACCTGTTAATGTTTCACTTCGTATTTATGCCCTCGAAAAAGGCAGAAACCCATCTATCCACATGCTATGGATAAACAGTAAGGCTGACTTGATTATTTAGCTTTGATTAAGAAATCATGGGAGAAGGAAAACCAGCTTTGTGTCACATCTTGCCCATGGTGGAAGGATTGGATAAATACATATTGGATCCATATACAAAACCAATTGGATGCTGCTATCCTATCAATTGACGGTCGATAAATGGCAAGTTTTCAGTTTTGCTAACTTTTGATGCTATAGTACTTTGAAACATCCAACAGAATCATTCAGTTCTTTATTTGCAGCTAGTCTGTCCTTTCTTTTGACAGGGTTCATTGCTCCCTCAGCCACTCGCCAGATCTTAGGACTTCCAGTCCTGTATTTTGAAGTTCTACCTGCAGTTTATCAAGTTTGGGCTGTAGCAGCCCCTTTGAGCCCTATAGTTGTAGGTCTCTATTACAGCACTTTACATTTCTTGGTTAAATACCAAAACCTCATATTTTTCAAATAAAGAACTATGCAGAGAATTCAAAAGAGATATATAGCATATAATTTGCAAAGTAAACAAGAGACACCAAATTCATTTGGGAATAACATTCCATTTTGTATTTCTAACTGACGTACCTCAATACTATAACTATAAATGTTTGAAATGAAGTTTTATAAAAAAATTTTATCATTCAGTGTTTTCGAATTATTGTTCTGCAGTATAACGCAACGGCTTTCAAATAAGTGTTTGTACTTCTACTATGCCACATAGACACTTGCACCACCACGGTTCCAACGGGTCTATGTAGCACAACGCCTAAAATGTCTGTCGGACCCCATGGTAACCTCTACCGTGATGAAAAGAAGTGAAGAACGCACCATAAACTGTCTTGGTTCGTTAATACAAAAGTTTATTCGCTACTATACCTCTCAGTAGACGTTGAGATAACAGAAACAGTGTTTGAAAAATGAGTCGACCGCTTTTGCTAGATAGAGAGAAATAAAACATCGTGAGGGGAGAGAAGACACAGACCTTGAATTATCTTTCTAGCTTTCTGTTGTAGTTCTTGCCCGTGCTCGCTCGCTGGTCCCATCTTCATTGCTTCGCGGTGGATGTGAGATCCTTTCACGAAGCTCACCACAAAAATGGTGGCCGGAATTTTCGGCCGTCTTCATATCGTTGCATCTGGTGTCCAAATAACTCTTTTCCCTTTTTCTAACTCGTGTCCACTCCCACTTCTCCATCTGAGTCCGGTGTGGGTCCTCGTACTGTAATGGTTAAATCAATGGACTACGGAATCGTAGTAAGTGAGTTCGAACTCCAGTCATGCTATTGCGTTCACTTTCGGACAAATACTCTTTGGGAAGGTATCATATCTTATCCTCCCAGCAATAAATACCATCCAAACGACGATATTACAAAGATCAGATAGATTTCTGAGGAGAGTACTGAGTATTAAGAAAATTTTCTGTCCTTTTATCTCCAATGAAAGACAGCAGAGACTGCCGGCGTGCAAACCCAAATAACAATTATGATAATGACAATAACTGATCACGATGTGCAAGGGAATTTATGGCGATGTGCAAAGCTTTACATCTATAGACAGATT
>OY757927.1:45789098-45796598 GCA_963585895.1 Sepioteuthis lessoniana | reverse complement strand
TAATTACTTTTTTACTTTTTAATCTCTAAAAATATAACAATAAAGGCAGGGACAATAAAAAGAAGCTAAGAATTAAAAATGTAAATTTTTTCTCTGTACAATTACCTTGTGTGAGGAGAGGGTACATTTTAAATAGGATTTTTAAAAAGTACTGCTTGGCTGGAAATATTTCCACGATTTATTTAGTAAGTGAGTTTAGTTTACAATTGATTAAAATCATTTAAACAATTAGTACTTCTTTTTAGAAAAGCATTAAATTCAAATTTCGCCAATGGAATCTCGGTGATATTCAAACATAGGAGAACAGGAGAATTGCACGTGTTTTTTGTACTTACTAATAAAAACACCGAGAGTTCCAAAAATCGACTAATTTTAAATAATTGAATTATATCATTTAAACAGTAAAAATCCAAAATAAAATGTTATTAGAAACAAACTAAAGTGCGCTATTTTAATGCGCATTGAAATCTCTTTCCTATTGTATAAGTCGTACAAACTAAAGCAGACGTGACTCTTACAATTATATAGATACTTGTAGATATAAATAAACATACAAGTATATATATATATATATATATATAAGTACTTTTATATATATGTACCAACATGTGGGTATTCATATGTATAAGTATATATATAGTGAATATGTATGCATATATGCATAAATATGTGTATATGTATATATGAGTGTATCCATATAAATGTATATATTTATGTATTGTCACGTGGTCTCCCACTAAGAGAAGAGAAATTAGGAATTTCCACTACCCTCCGTGTTTGAATTAGCCAAAGATTGACCGTTAAAAGACAAATAAAGAATGTAGGTCAACTTCGGCCGGCCGTTGAAGGAAGAAAAAAATGTGGGTCAGGCTACTCCGTGACCTCACTCGGATCGCCTAGAGAATGAAAGCCAACAGGTGTTTGCATTGTGTGACCGGAGGGAAGGAGATTAGAAGCCAAATGATTGGCTAGAACCCTAAAACGGAAGTGGCACCTTAGTTCCGTCTGCGGAAATGGAGAAAAAGAAAATCAGTTTTGAAATAGATGTCGTCGTGAACAGATGGGGACGAATCTCGCGCCAAACTCCAGGTAAAGAAAGCAGAAAGAATCTTGGACAAGTAGAACCTATGCCTTCAAGTCAGAGCCCTGCGAATACATAAAATTCCGTCAACCCGTAAAAGAGAAAATACTCTCCGAAGGAACCCGTCGAAAAGATAAGTAAACATTAAGACTGATTCTCCCTAAACCCAATTACATACTCTCTCTCTCTCAATTTAAAGAAAGACGAAAGAAAGAAAAAAAGGAAGAAAGACATTGATAGTTATGTATTATCTGCTGGTAATATAGCTGACACGTTGAAGATGTGTGTCTGCGTGTATATTAAAAAGATTGTTATATTTTAATGTCCCCACGTGTTGAAGTTTGCTCATTGTGTAGTTTGCTGTCAAGTTGCTATTTCATGTTTCTTTTTCAGCTTCTTTCACCGCAGGTTATTCTCGCCTAAGTTATCCTATATTTTCCTTTAAAAATATTATACGGGAAACCGAAGTTGTCGACTACTATAATTAATATTATTACGTCTAAACCTACAGGTCCATATCTTCCATTGTTCTAGGGGTAGGAAATAAATTTGGAAACCTCTTGCCAACGGCGGTCAGTCTAGCCTCAAATTAACCCCCACATAATATGCCAGTTCCTATATGCCCGAGAAAGAACTCTGAACAAGGACTTATTCTACGAGGGATAAAGTGCCAGACCGCCCCGTCTTCACACGTGCGAAAAATAAACTCCCCGTTTGGTGATAACAATATTTAAATGCACCAGTTCCCATACGCCTTTAAATGGTTGCTCATCCGGGGATCTTTTTATTTTAATTTGCCGTCACAGTATATTTACACACACACACACACACATATATATATATGTGTGTATATTTATGCGTTCATATATACGTATTTTTAAAAAGTTGAGTGAACATAAATCACTAGAAGCCATGGGAAGCAGCATGGTGGATGTGAAGTAAGGCGGATGAATCCAAAGTTGGGTCAACGGCGAAAGAACTTCAGAGGTCAACGACTAGGGTTAAATAGTTCAGTCAAGAAACTATTGTTAATCATCTATAAGAGTGACGTTTATTGATTGGATTTTTTTAAAAAAAGCCAACGAAAGATTACTATGACTCTTAACCAAATGTTATGTCCAAGTCGCATCGCCCCTCACACGAGAAAACAAGGGGTGCATCCTGCTAAGGTTAAAGCTGTGGACCCAGTGTTCTAAAAATTAGCAACAAAACTCAAACACAAACTCAAATCTACAAACATACATATACACTCATTTATATGTTTATAGATATTCATATACACACATTTGTGTGTGCATATACGACATTATATACATATATAGACACATGTGTATTTGTACATACGTATATGTATACACTTAGATGCAAAAACATAGTTTACATAGCAACATTTAACGTTAGGGTTTTAAATAGATTAGGCAAGTTACTTGAGCTGACAGCCTCTGCTGCAGAGCATAATGAATAGACATCAAATACATACAAGAACATAGATACTATCATAGCGAACTAGAAATAAAATACCATGATACTGGTGATAGATGGACGTTTGTCGCCGAGAAAACCTCCGTCAATGCCATCATAGGAGGGTTAGAAATGCTTCTCAGTCTTCGTGCCCTAAAATCACTGAATTGCATGGGGAAAATACAACCAAGAATAGCGTGTGCTTCATTTAACGGCAACTCTTGCACAACTATCATCACCTGCTACAGTCCCGCCCATGCCAGTGATAAAACGAACATCATTACCTTTTACAACGAGCAATCTTCTCTTGTCCGACGCATTCCGAAACACAATGTTCTGAACATTAGAGGAGACATGAAAGCTCAAATAGGCAAAGACAAAACAAACAAATTCTGCTTACACAACTCGTTAAATAAAAAGGGGAATATCTAATAGATATCGAAAACAGATTAATATGCCACAATACTAAATTCTAAAAAAAGGAAAGGGAAATTGTGGACCCAAACCGACCCAAATAATGGTAAAATACAGATAGATTATATACTCATAAACAAGAAGTGGATAAATTGTGCTCTGAACTATGAAGCGTAGTCCTCTTTGATATTTCTGCTTTGGCGCAGGAGTATCTTCCGACCGCAGAATTGTCACAGCATAGATACTCCTGCGCCAAAGCAGAAATAAGGCACAAACAGTCAAAACGACAAGCTACGACTAGTCCTTACTTACCAACAAAGATATTAGCGATAACTTCACAGTAATTGTAAGAAAATTCGATACTCTTCAGGAAATATCTGAAACTCATACTTCGAATGAAGAATATGAAAACTTCGTCAATGCCCACATAAAATCAGCAGCAGAATGCATACCAACCAAATCAAGAGCCAAGTATATAGTTCCATGGGAGACACTAGCGGTTAGGAAAAAACGAGATGACGTAATTATTACGTATGTAATAAAAGAAACCAAACAAAAACCAACACACAGAAACTTAAGGCACAAAAAGAACCAACATATACCAAAAAGAACAAAAAGAATATATTCAAGGTCCGATCAATAGAGTAAGAAACTCGGTAGAAGATAGACAATCTCGAATAGCCTGGCAGAAATTAAATGAAGTGAGCAAAAGAAAGAGCACCGTGAGAGGAAAACTAAAAGCTGCCAGCAGAGAAAAGTGAATACAAACGAGGAAAAAAACATTTTTAGAATCTGCTTGGAAACACCTCTAACGAGACAGAAAAACCTAGTCGCCAACTAGACGTCAAACTAGGACAGTTTACTCGAGAAGTCAATGTAGAACTGACAAAAATTAAAAACAAAAATGCTGCTGGGCTTGACGAAATACCCCCAGAAATATGAGACACAAGGAAAATTGATGACCTACTTCGTCTATTTTGCAAAGCCGAGTATAAAGTGAATACAAAAGAGACATGGGCGAAAAGCTGCATCGTCCCCTTCCCTAAGAACGGTGACCTCGGATTCACCAAAAACTACTGAACCATATAACTTACTTCTACAGTGGCTAGGGTTTATCATGCCCTGCTTCTCAATCGCATCAAACTTGAAATTGAGTAAATTCTTAGGAAAAATCAGAACGGTTTTTGTGGATATGTATATAAGTCTATATATATATATATACATTTATATACAAGTTTTATTATTTTTATGTATAAAAATATATATACACATGTATATACTCACATGTATATATATATATATATATATTACACAAATACTTACATGCAGAAATATATGTATACGTACACACAAACACATATACACTCATATATATATTTATACATATTCATATATACACATATATGTGTATATACAAAATTATACACATATATAGACACATGTGTCCATGTACATACATATATGTATATGTAGAAGTATATATATGTATATATCATTATTATCATCATAAAGTTGCAAAGACAGCACGGAGTTTCCTGACTCTCTCTAGTCATCCATCCTTATCATTCATTGCTCCAAGCAGTTCCTCAAAATTACATTTTGTGTTCACACAGAGCAGTTGAATGTAATTCTTTGGTGGTCACCCAACAATGGCATGTCCATATGCAGAAGTCTATAAAAGAACAACGCTCATGGGTTCATCCTTGCCACAAAACAACAGATTTATGCCAACCAACCTCTCATCTCACAAACAATTCAAGACATATATATATGTGTGTGTGTATATATATATATATATATATATATATATATATATATGTATGTATATATACATGTAAATATATATATATATATATAACTATTTGTATGTATGTATATATATAATTTCAGAAACGAAAGAGAAAACTTTGGGCCAACACATACCGAAATGATGCTAAAGATAGACTATATCCTCATGAACAAGAAATGGATTAATAGCGCATTGAATTGTGAGGCATATTCCTCTTTTGAGGGTGTATTTTCCGATCACCGAATTGTTAGAGCAAAGATACGTTTGAGCCTATGCAGGAATACGGCGCAAAAAAGCACAACCGCACATTATGAGTGGTCCCTACTTAACAATAAGGATATTAGCAAGAAATATACGATAACACAAAGAAACAAATTCAACGCACTGCAGGAAATATCGGAAACATCTACCCCGAATGATGAATATGAGAACTTCGTCAATGCCCACATAGAAGCGCCAGCTGAATGCATACCAACCAAACTAAAAACAAAACATAGTTCCCTGGGAGACATTAGCTGTTAAGAAAAGACGTGACGATGTGAAAACTGCACCCCTATGCAAGAGGAGAAACCCAAATAACACCAACGTTCAGAAACGTTAGAAGGCACAAAGCAAACTAAATAATGCATACCTAAAATAACAAACAAAATACATCCAAGACCCGATCAATAAAATTAGAGACTCGGTTGAAGATAGGCAAACTAGGATTGTACGTCAAACTGCAAATGAGGTGAATAAATGAAAGAACATCGTGAGAGAAAAACTAAAAGCTGCCAGCCAAGAAGAACGAATACATCTATGGAAACAACATTTTAAGAATCTGCAAGGAAAATCTCACAAAGTTACAGATGAACCTATCACGAAAATCATTTGCAATCCACTAGACATCAAACTAGGACAGTTTACGCAAGAAGAACTCGACGTAGTACAAAGAAAAATTAAAGATAGGAACGCTGCAGATCTTGATGAAATACCTCCAGAAGTATGGAAGACAAGGAAATCTGACAATATACTGCGCTGATACTACAACACCCTATACAAACAGAACATAATAGACAGATGGACAAAAGGCTGCTTCCTCCCTTTTCCCAAGAAGAGTGACCTCGGAATAACCAAGAACTACCAAGGTATAACCTTTACTTCCATAGTGGCCAAGATTTACGACGCTCTGCTACTCTGCCGCATAAAACCCTGAGAAAGTTCTTAGAAAGAATCAAAATGGCATTCGAAGAAATCGATCGAGAACATCACAAATTTTGACAATTCGTCGAATATTGGAAGGTGTTCGTGCAAAAAAACCTCGAGGTGACACTACAATTTGTAGACTTCTCCAAAGCATTTGACTCCATACACTGAGGGAAGATGGAGCAAATATTTCTGGCCTACTGTCTCCCCAAAGAAACTGTCGTAGCTATAATGATGCTATATAAAACACGAAAGTATAAGTTCGCTCACCGGATGGGGACAGACTTTTTTAACATTATCGTAGGTGTGCTGCAAGAGGACACATTGGCTCCATACTGGTTTATTATCTGCCTAGACTATGTCTCCAAATGTCTATAGATTTAATGAAAGAAGATGGCTTTACGCTGGCGAAAGCAAGAAGTAGAAGATACCCCGCACGAACGATTTCAGACGTGGACAACGTTGGTGACATAGCACTTCTGGCATATTTGCCAGAAGTGCTATGTCAACAATGTAGTCCGCCCAGGACAAATTCCTGCTGCATTGTCTGAAACAAACAGCAGGTGGCATAGGCCTCCATGTCAACACAGACAAAACAGAGTTCAGAGGCAACATCTCCACACTAAATGGTAAATCTCTGAAAGTTGTGGACAAGTTCACCTATCTCGGAAGCAACATTTCATCTGCCGAAAAAGATATCAACATGTGACTAACGAACGCTTGAACAGCTATAGATAGACTATCAATCATACGGAAGTCAGGACTATCAGATAAAAAAAAAGAGCAGTTTTTTTCCAAGCTGCGATCGTGTCAATACTACTGTATGTATGCACTACATAGGCATTGACTAAGTGTATGGAGAGAAAGCATAATTGCACAAGAATGCTGCGAGGTGTATTGAACATGTCTAGGAGGCAGCATCCTACAAAGCAGCAACTGTACGGACCTACCATCCATCTCGAAAACCATGCAAATTAAATGAGCAAGATATGCGGGACTGCTGGAGAAATAAGGGGAGCTCATAAGCGAGGTAGTCTTGTGGACCCCATCTTAACAGCTCTGTACTGATACAGGATGTAGCATGGAAGACCTTCGGAAAGCGATGGGCGATCGGGACAAGTGGCGAGAGAGGGTCTGGGAAATCTATGCTAGTGGCACACCATAATGATGATGATGATGTATATATGTATATGTGTACATATATACATTTATATTTATATATATATATATATATATACACATGTATGGAAGTAGATAATGGACTGTAATCCGATAATATATAGAGAAAAATTGATAACAAAGTAATCCAAGAGGAGAGAGAGATTTATTGAGAAGCCAAGTCGACACTAGACAGTTTTGGTTCTAATGAACCATCATCAGGACTGTGACAGATGATAATAGTGAAGATAAATCAACAATGGATGTTTAAAAGTACAAAATACAAAAACCTAGGGAAAATTTGTATAAAAAGAAAAAGTTGGCCCTTACATTAATGATTCATTAATTAAATGGCCAACTTTTTGCTATTAAAGTTTTTTTTCTTTTTTCTTTCAAGAGCCCTAATGTTTTT
>OY757927.1:45721598-45786598 GCA_963585895.1 Sepioteuthis lessoniana | reverse complement strand
GTGTGTGTGTGTCATGACTGTCATATCTTGACAGATGATAGCTGTCTTAACCACCTAAATTATAACTAAAACAGCCTGATTTATTACTAATTCAAAAATATACCAGATAGCAAAGTCAATAAAGTTGTAAGACATCCATACATTATTGGATTATAGTACATATACTTATAGGACACTTATGCCACTCAATGACAGCCCAGTGACAAGCATAACAAGTTGACTATGCAAAGAGGAGGTTTTATTCTAGAGTACCTCCTCAAAGACTTTTCCAAGTCAACAAAGGTTTCATACTGAAGCCTCTTTCATCAGTTTTGATTTTGAACTTTTGAACTTCTAGAAAGGTTGCCTTTATTATAGCTTTTCATTTGACTGTAGCCCCTTTGACCCCACAGTCTATTTATATATGTATATATGTTTGCATTTCCCATAGCACTAATACCCTTTGAAAAGGTATGAATCCAACTATTCTGCCTCCAGCTACGGGTAAATAGTAGGGCAGACTGAATTCTGGGCTCTTTAATGTTGATATGGCAACTGGTTTAAAAGAATTATTCTGATTTTAAATCTATTAAACTTCACTGAAAAAATAAAACTTGTGTAATATCCTGGTCAATTGGAGGAGTTGAGTATATATATTGGCTTAAAATAGTTTACTACTTGTATCTGCCATTATAGCATGTGAAATAAAATGTACAGTTATAATACTGTTAAGTCATATATCTTAATAATATAGTGAAGTCATATTTGAAACAAAACATGAGCAAATTATTGATAAAGAGATGTCAACATCATTCATAACTGAAACAAGGATGACAATTGATAGAATAACAATCATATGGAAATCTGATCTCTTTGATAAAATAAAATGAGAATTCTTCTAAGCTGTAGCCCTGTCAGTACTATTGTATGGTTGCACCACTTGGAACTTAACAAAATACCTGAAGAAAAAGCTAAATGAGAATTACACAAGGATACTGCAAGCTGTTTTGAACAAATCCTGGAAGCCATCTAGAGGACTTACCAAGAACTATGGCCCACACAGATAGCAAGTGAGAATCAAGGAAATCCATGTTGTCAGCATGTCTTAAAGATAACAAGGACAATGATGGTGATGATGATGATGATGATATAGAATGACTTAGTGAAGTCATAGTCT
This sequence comes from Sepioteuthis lessoniana, assembly GCA_963585895.1. NCBI lineage: Eukaryota > Metazoa > Mollusca > Cephalopoda > Myopsida > Loliginidae > Sepioteuthis > Sepioteuthis lessoniana. The sequence goes on along the minus strand of OY757927.1, from coordinate 45,785,442 downwards.
TTAAATATGTACATAAAATAAATTTTAGAGATAAGAGCAGAAAAAGAAAAATATGTTTGATTCAGCTGAATATTAGTTAAATTACTGTAGTCGCTATAAGAAATAAAAATATTTCAAACTACTCTACAACTCAATCTGATCTATGGGTTATACAAGAGTTAAAGTTTTTAAGTTGGACAGCTAAGGAGTAGGGAGGAATTATTTCAAGCAATAAGCTCAAAATGCTCTTGTTAACATTCTTTACCAGTAAGCACTATATGAGGATATTATGGATTTCATATAAATAGGATTAATGGTGGCTGAGGATATTATTTACATACTTTGCAGCCAGCCTTGTAGGGAAGGTTTAAATCCATTTGTATTTGTAGCCAGTCTCATCATCAGTCATTTTGACCAAAGATTTGTTACTTGTATGATATTATAGTACTTACCCCTAATATGTGATTTTCTTTACATCATCAAGTATTCTGCTATGCAGTCTCTTATTTCTAATTATCTATGACAGAATATTCTTGACCGTTTCTGTTTTTACCAAAGAATCAAATATAATTGGTCCTTTTGGTATGACATGAACTAGTCATCTGCAGTGGCATCTAATGTAAGTTGTACTTAAGAATAGAGTGAATTGCTTTCAAGTTCAAACAATTTGTCACTGAATCATAAAATATTCATGCAAAATTTCTTTTATGGTTTGTCTTTTTATTTTTCATCTCAACCTATTATTATTTTTATTGTGCTCTTTGATACCAATGTATATCTCATTTGAATATAGAAAAAGAAGAAGAAAAATGCTTTTTAACTGTCCTTATACTTCTGATCTGTGCTTGCTGGAGGGACAGACAACACTTGCAGTCACCCAGGTCACTAAGTGCTTGAGGACACCTGTTATGCGTGTGAGACTTTACAAATATAAACAGTAAAATGAATTAAACAGAATAAAAACAGAAAATTCTCTAGTGTGAAATCTGAGTATTCAAAATAGTTGGTAAATGGGTGAGAAGGTAAGCAGGGTGCAGGAAGAAAGCCAAATAAGTATTTCGGGGCTAAGTTTGCCTTCTCTTTTACAATAATATGCCATACATGTAACCAATTTAGATATGAATTTAATCAACCCATCTGCCAAGAACAGGCTGCAACACAAGGTCTGTCCAGAAGACCTGGGTTCAATCCCAGGTCGCGTCATACCAAAGGCTTTAAGAATGGTACTTGATACCTCCTTGCTTAACACTCAGCAATATAAGGTATGTATCAAGGGTAAAGTGGAGCAATTCAGGGAAAGGAGTAGCACCCTCTCCAACACCTCAGTGTAGTAGCTATTGAAAAGGGAGCTTTTGGATAATCCTCGACTACGGTCACCAACTTTACTTACTTATAGCTGGTTTAAATTCAGGATTTTAAAACAGAAAATTTACTCAGTATTTAGAGCAAGCATATGGATATGTTTACACAAAAAAAATACAAGCTTGCAGTAAAAATAAACTCACAATAAGAAAAGCAAGATTATAAACAAACACACATTCCAGTGGATATTTCTCTTTAATGGTATAAAACACTTCATTGTAGACTATAGAACTTATTTTGGTCATCCAGTCCTGAATATGATGAGGCATGTTGTTGGAAAAAAAGTTAATTATATTGTTCTTATGTATAATACACACCCCTAAAGTCATCAAAATTGTCTTATACACAAATAATTACAGAATATATATATATATATATATATATATATATATATATATATATATATATATATGACTTCCTTACATCCATATATTTATTCTTAATACAAACATATTCACACAGATCTTTTATATACCAGTTTATCATTTACATATCAGTAAAATAGTTTGTCACTTAAACGTCCATTAAACTGAGAATTTGATACCCAGAGCAAATTTTTGAGAAAATTGTTTCATAATAGCCCCCATAAAAATAAAGAGTTTTCATTTTAGCATTTGATAAAATTTCAATAATTGTATGTGAAGAGTGCTTAGCAAAATTTCAGCAGAAATTGTTTTCTGTAATTGTTTTTATTCTTCAGGTGGAGATTTCCAAATTTTATTCAAATTACCTGAAGAAACATTTCTATATTTGCAAGCAAAATATTTTCCTGAGATCTAATACACCTATCCACATTTTCATTTGCATACTTTACATTAAACTTGATATAATCATTCAGAACAACATTTTATATACTGAGTCTCACATGTTTTTTTCTTTACAAATCAAATACTCATCCCACAGACAGAAAAAAATTTAATCAAAATAAAAGTTCCTTTTTCTCGATAAAATTTCTGTATTCACAATATTTTCTGTCATACATCTATTTTTCTGTATTTCTTTTTGTTAGTCTACAGAGTTCATATGAATTTCCTGAGTTTGGCATCACTACATATGTTATATCATAAAAGCTATCCCCAAAAATATTGTTTATATATGAAGTTTAAAATGCCAACAAGAAAAATTCAACTTTATCGGAGTTTTTGAATTCATTTTTTCTTAAAAGAAAACTTTTGGATTTCGGTAGTGTTGAAATTACATTTATATTCATATTCATGGTATTAAATCTAAACCCACTTTTAAAAAAGCAATATATTTGATTCTACAGGAAGAGTTAATTAACTTCAAATCAAAAATGAAATTAAATATGTCTTAGATTAGTAAAATTTTTGATATACGCGGTGCCTTCAATAGGTTTCCAGACTTTTTTTGTACAGGCATTTAAAATTGTCGTAGACTCTTGAAAATTCACTATGTTATTGCTATACATCTTATGAGATGATTGAACAATTTATATGGTTTCAGGTTCAAATGAACAGCTACAGCAGCAATTGGAATACATCCTACTAAAGCCTGACTGTCACAGCAGGTGAATTTCAAAAATGCAATCTGGACATGGGGACACTTTAGAAGAATGATATGCAATAAAATTGTGTTTTAAACTTGGAAAAAATGTTACAGAAACAACGTATCAAATGCTTCAGACTGCTTTTGGACCATCTTGCATCAGTTTTTGAGTGGCATAAGAGATTCAAGGAAGGCAGGGAGTCTGTGAGGGATGATGAGAGGTGTGGGAGGAGTAAGGAAGTAAATGCAATGTACCAGTCTACAACTCCATCCTTGTCATGGACTATTTGACCAAGATGGGCATTAACACAGTTCCTCACCCTCCCTATAGTCCGGACCTTACTCCCTGTGACTTTTGGTTATTCCCTAAGCTCAGAGGCTATCACTATGAGACAATTGAGGAGATGAAAGAGGCTGTGACAAAGGTCATTGACACATTCACACAAAAGGACTTCCATGGGGCCTTCCAAAAGTTGTTCAAGTCCATTGCAGCCAGAGGAGATTACTTCAAAGGGGACTAGAGTTTCATGAGTGCACTATCAATAAAAGTGCCCATAAAAAAAAGTCTGGAAACTTATTTAATGATCCTCGTATTATATACGAGGATCATTAAATAAGTTTCCAGACTATATATTTTAAAGTATTTAAAGCAAAATATTTTGAGTGAATTTCCAAACATTAAATTTTCCCTTTTATTCTGATTATGTTACAATAAATGTAAACAAAGTGAGAACTCTGTTATTGCTAAGTTGCAGCCATAAGATCAAATGAGAAGGCAGAGTTAAGGAATAATTACACTGGTTTGCAAAAATAAATTTTTGGTCTGAGGCAAGAATGGGGTTAGGTGTTTTTTGTTAATTTGGGTGTGCTGAATTCAAATTTATAAATAGTTTTGCTCTGTAACCTCTAGTTTTCTGGCTTTTAAATAGTCTCATTTTAGTATAAACAGAGAATATATGTGCATATTTCAAGAGTTGCAGCAGCTTATAACAGATAAAACAGGATAGATAAAGAATACTGATTGAATCAATATACTTGGATGACACAATTACACAATTCATAGTACCACAGACAGTCAAAAGTGTGTTTTCTTAGAAGATCTGGTGTATTTTGCCTCCGGGATGTCACGCAAGGGCATCCAGCAGAAGTCTCCCATCATGCCTGGCTTTCATTTGCCTTGATAGTTGCTCTCCATCTTCGTAATTTCTTGGAGGAATCTTTCTCTATGCTCATCACTCACTGCTCCAAGGTTTGGCGGGAAGAAGTTGGGGTGGGAATGGAGAAAATGAATCCTGAGTGACATTCGGCACCCCATATCCTCGTAAGACATTAGCAACTTCTCAATACAGGCTTGGTAATCTGGTACGCGTGTGTTACTAAGGAAGTCACTACAGACTGACTTGAATGCTTCCCATGCTCTCAGTTCCTTTAAGTTAAGAAGCTCCTCAAAAACAGCATCCTTCAACACTTCTCGGATCTGAGTTCCGACAAAGATGCCCTCTTTGAGCTTAGCAGCACTAAGACATGGGAACACAGTAGACAAGTGTTGGAAGGCAGCACTATTTTTGTGCAACGCCTTCATGAAATTCTTCGTCAAACCAAGCTTGATGTGAAGAGGAGGAAGAAGCACCTTATTCATGTCCACCAGAGGATTCTCCTTGAGGCTGTGTTCGCCAGGAACAAAACTGCTTCTAGACCCCCAGTCTTTCTGCTTGTAATGCTGGGATACAGCTCGACTATCCCAGCGACAGAGAAAACAACAGTACTTTGTGAAGCCCGCATGCATACCCATAAGAAGACCAATGATCTTGAGGTCCCCACACAGAATCCATTGGTACTCGCTGTACTTAATAGCTTCAAAAAGAAGCTCTATATTGTCATAGGACTCCTTTAGATGGACAGAGTGTGCAATTGGAATGCTGGGATATTTATTCCCGTTGTGCAGAAGAACACCCTTGAGACTTCGCTTGGAAGAGTCTATGAAAAGACGTCAGTCTGAAGGATTATGTGGTAAACCAAGGGACGTAAACAAGCCAGGTATGTTTGTGCAGTAGCACAACTTGTTTTCCATGTCGAAAAAGGAAGCAAGGTCTTTGTTCCGATTCCTGAAACTGGTGATCCTTACATCTTCGTGGACTAGGTTTCACTGTTGAAGCCGAGAAGCCAAGAGCTCTGACTGCTTTTTTGACAGATACAAATCACGAGCAAGATCATTCAGGTCTTCTTGCGTGATCCAGTGTGGCTCATTGCCAGTTGTTCCTGAATATGTAGACTCAATATCTTCCAAAGATATTCACTCAGCAGAATCCTCCCTTGAAGGCATTTCTTCATCTGATGAGGAAAGAAGATCCTTATTTACTGGAGGTGTGTGTACAGGAAGATCATCTGAATGGGGAACGGGTCTCATAGCAAATCGAAGGTTGGGATATTTGATCTTTTTCCTAGAAGATGCATTGAAACCAGTTATATTAGTTAAACAAAAATGACAATCATCTGCGCGGTTTCGCGGCTCTCTCCAAATCATCGGGACTGCAAAGTTGAAAGCCGCTTTCTTGCCATTAAACCATGTAGTTAGTCCATTGTAGCAGGGTTTACAACAGATGTGTGGAGCCCAAAACTTGTTCTGATCACCAATTTTACAGTCAAAATAGTGAAAGTAGGCGGTTCTGAGGAGGGAAGTGATGGTTCGACGCTGTGCAACTATTGTGAAGTCCCCACACACGTAGCAGAAAGAATTGGCCTTGTTGAGGCATCCTTGACATTTCTATGTGCTTGAAGTCACTGGAGAATCTGAAAATATAACAAAGTAAAACTAAATGTGCATTTGAAAATGTAATACTAATATTTAGTAACCCAAAAGATGTGTAACACGATAGTTGAGGGACATCAACCTCCTGCGCCGCCTGCGAGACAACCTCTTCCAATGACTGCCAGAGTGTGGATTGAGACCTGCTGCCTTAACTGTAAAAATCCGTCTTGATATATAACTATATATATATATATATATATATATAATGTAATGCTATCACTTACATTTAGTGCATATTAACTAAAAAGTAAGCCATAGGTCTCACAATTAACACTGAATTCATATACGCCTTTATGTACCGTATATGCACAAAATGCATACTATGAATATCTAAAAAACTAGAGGTGATGAGTAAAAACGGATTTCAAATTTGAATTCAGCACCCTCAATTAGGTAAAAACGGGAATTTTTGTGCTTGCCTCAATTTCTTTGAAAACCAGTGTTATTTCTTTATACACGTATAGGACAATGACTTTATTTTAAAAGTCATCAACAAAAAATTGCTTTTATATATCAGATCTATGATATATATATATATATATATATATATATATATATATATATATATATATATATATATATATGTGTGTGTGTGTGTGTGTGTGTGTGTGTGTTGTAACCTCACAAAAGGTTACTGAATCAGAAATAACCAAAACAGTGGTTGGAAATGAAATGAAAATCTTTATAACATTAACAAAATACAATACTCGCCAGTGGCATGAAGAAAATAAACAACTGCTAGTGGTGTACTACTAAATCAGCATATCAACCCTCCTCACAATAGTGTCCAACATATTTATAAGGAATGGGACATACCCAATAATGCTTTTAGGTTCAGTATATTACACTACATATATATATATATATATATATATACACTACTTGTCAGAAGTATTTGGTGGCCCTAAAAAAATTATTTCTCATCCTAAAAGTGTTATTTTTAATGATTCAAGTTAAGCACTACAATGGTTTTATTTATTATACAAAATACAAGTCTTCCTCGGTAACTTTGACCTTACTTTAACCAGATAGCTTTTGAAAAATTGATTTTAAGGAGTTTTTCTTCTTAAGTACAAAAATAAAAATTCCCAGAAATACTGTGGGTTATATTTTCAGAAGACATCAGGAAACATGACAAAACAAGATCAAAAATAGGGCTGGTAGACTAAAAGCAACTACAAGAGCAGAGGACAACTTCACCAGCTTACATTACAGAAGGTTAACTGCTCCAAACGTCACTGCACAACTGAAGCGATGTCATGAAAAAATGTGTCAACATCCACTGTGAGGAGAAAACTCTGTGAAGCTGGCCTATATGGCAGAATTGCTGTAAAGTAACTATTGTTGAGGAAGCAAACCATGTCAAAAGACTCCAGTGGTCAAGGCACTCAAATACGGAACAATCAAGAAATGGAATAAAGTCCTTTGGGCTGACTAATCAAAGTTCGAAATTTTTCAGTCGAATAGGAGAGTCTATGTGTGGTGAAGAGTTGGTGAAAGAGCTGCAACTCCTTGTATCACACCAACCATAAAGCATGGAGGAGTTCTGTTATTGTGGCGAGGGAGGGGTGTTGCCAATTACAAATTTGGGATTTGGATCTGATGAAGGGCGAATTGAATCAGACCAGCTATCACATCATACTGCAGCATCACACAATCCTATCTGAAACGCAGTATGTGGGTCAAGCATACTAGTAAACTCTGCCAGAGGAACTGCATGTCCTTCAACTGATGTCTTGGCCAGCACAATCAGTGAATTTAAATCCCATTGAACTGGTGAGGGATTAATTTGACCAAAAGGTCGAAGCTAAACGACCCATAAGTGCAGCTCAACTTTAGCAACTCTTGCGGGAGAACTGGGAAGTACTATCTTCTGTTTACCTCCAGTCTTTAGTGGAAAGAATTCCAAGAATCTGTGAAGCAGAGATAGTAGTCAAAGAGGGTCATTTTGATGAATCAAAAGTTTAAGAAGTTTTTTGTGTTTTTTCATTTAATTCGTATTTGATGTGACCCAGGAAGACATATTTAGTATAATAAATAAAACCATTGTGTTGTTTAAATAACACTTTTAGGATGAGAAATAAAAAAGTTTTAAAGGTGGCCCAATACTTTTGACAGGCAATGAGTATATATATATATATATATATATGTATATATATCCATGAATACATACTCTTCAAACAATTTTTTATAAAAGTTTAATTTTCGTTTAAACAAAAGATACTAGGATTTTATTATTTTTAGCTGAACTAGAAGCCATAAAGGATCTTATTAGGTATTATCACCAAACTCTATAGCACGGAAACTGTTACTAAAAATATTAATATGTAGCAATCCAAAAATAAATACTTTTTATTTGTATTCATACAAGTTTATTTTGGGTAACCGAGTTTCAATGGTGTTGAGGTTAGTAATAAATAAAGTAACCTTAGTCGAGGGTGAACCAAAGGATCCCTTTTCAATAGCTACTATACCAAGGAGTAGGGGAGGGTGCTACTCCATTCCCTGGATTGCTCCACTTTACCTTTTATCCTTCCCTTATAATGCTGAGTGTTAAGCAAGGCAGCATTAAGTACCATTTTTTGAGTCTTTGGTATGACTTGACCAAGGATTGAACCCTGGTCTCCCGGACCATTGGCAAACGCACAACTCATTTGGCCAATAGACCAGTACAAATAATAAATAATACCAAATGATATCCTTTTTAACTGGATAATGTTCAACTAAAAATATTGATAGATATCATGGTATCTTTGATTTTGAAGTAAGTGAACTTTTTATTAAAAAATTGTTTAAGACGTACATATATATGGGTATTACCATATACTTCAAAATGCAAGCATATCAAATGCAACTATTAGTTTCATGTTTTCATGAACATAAGACAATAATGAAAGCTTTCTTTTTCAATTTCACTGTATTTATTACCTTGTCGGCATCTGAAAAGTCGCTTTGGAGACTTGAGGAGACTTGCTGTAACTCAAACTTCAGTGAAAGACCATCAGCTGACATTGATGTGAAAAACTCTAAAGGAGTATAATAATAATAATAATAATAATAATAATAATAATAAGAAGAAGAAGAAGAAGAAGAAGAAGAAGAAGAAGAAGAAGAAGAAGAAGAACTTGCAAAATTGTGGACTTTGCTGAACACAGAGTAAAATTGAAAGAAAGCAGAGAGAAGGATAAGTACTGGGACCTTGCTATGGAGATGAAAAAACTGTGGAACATGAAAGTTATACCAATTGTAAATGGTGCTCTTGGTACAGTTACTAAAAGATTCGTAATAGGACTCGAGGACTTGGAAATAAGAGGACCAATGCAAACAATCCAATCTACAGCATTGTTGAGATCAGCCAGAATACTGAGAAGAGTCCAGGAGACCAAATCAAAAACCTTTATCAGTCCTATCAGTAATGATAATAACTTTGAAAGCCAAAGATGTATATGCCGGTTATGCTAGGTGAGAACATCACACCCAAGAAAGTTATTAAATCCTTCCCAAATTTTCTCACAAATTAAAATGTTAGAGCTTTACTGGTCACCTTCCTTTTATGAATAATTCCCTTATTTATTCAAAGAATCATACTTGTTAATTCATATATATATATATATATGTGTGTGTGTGTTAAGAGATGAAAACCCAAGGTCTTCAGGGTATGATACAATTTATTGAATCATTTGCTAACATTAAAGGTTTGTTCATATAAATAATCAAAAACGACAGAAAAATATTGAATCTAGTATGATTTGGAACTGCTATACTATCAAACGGAGACAAGGTTTGTTTTTTATTTGTCTCCTTAGTTGTAGAGATTGGAGCAGAAAAGTTACAAAATTCCTTATTTAAAATAACTTGGCTTCTTCATTAATATATACTTAGATAAAAAGATAATTGGATTAAACACACAGAGATACAAGGAAGAAGGCTGGCATTGATAAAGACAGATGTGTTATGGAATGTTTTTAATAGGTAGATATGAACTAAATGATGTAAATATTTTTATTGGATTTTGGAAAGCTAACTACAACATACAAATTTGAAACAGAATGCTATCAACGAAGATAGAATATTTTACATCTTTCTCTTTTTTTTTTTTTTTTCGTGTCATCTGATAATTCATACAACCTGATGAAGGTTTAAAAACCAAAGCGTCAAACATTCGAAAATATTCTATTTATAAAATGCTCCCTGGAAGACCTTTTGTTTTTTTTCATCTGTACATTTTCTTTCTGTCGGATTAAATTTACAATTTTTCTCATATGTATATATATATATATATATATATATATATATATATATATATATATATATATATATTTCTGCTATGAGCTGTCCATCATATTTGCTGATGACGTCCTGCTTCTTTTTTTCCGCCAGTTTTTTTTTCATTTTTGGATATATATTGTAGATTGTCAGAAAGGATGTTTATGAACTTCAGGCTTCTTTTGATGATGTCCGTATGCTAGAGTTTTGGTCTGCCTGTTTTACCTGACCCCTCTGTAAGTTGAGAGTACAGGATCTCTTTTGGAAATTTGCTATCCTCAAGTCTATTCAAGTGGCCAGCTCATCTTAGTGGCATTGGGTGAGTATATCATACATGCTAGGGAGTTTAGAGTTCTCCAGAATGAGTTTACTTGGGATATGCTATCACCACTTGACATTTAGAATTTCATACAAGTGCATCATATAGATGTGAAGTCTTTTAGTCTCAATTTTGTATAACATCCAAGTTTCTGCACCGTACAATTGGCTTGAGAGAACTAGTGCGGTACATATTTAGCTTCTATAAGGAGTTCTTTATTGAACTAGACTTGACTCTCTCCTCAGTCCGCCAAAGATCTTAGGAGCATTTAACATTCATGTATCTAATTCTGCATCTAGTCTGTTGTTGGTAGTGACTGGAGCCTAGATATATGAATTTGTTTTCTTCGGTTAGTACTAGGCTCTCTGTCTGTATCTCTAGGCCAATCTCATGAGATCCTGAGGATACGTTTCTGCCTTTGCAGATTTCGAGAAACGGGTAATAATTTCCAGTATATCTTGGTGGTTGCGTGGCACGAAGGCTGTGCCATCAGCAAACAGGAGCTCGCGTTCCAGAATATTCCAGGTCTTTCTAGCAGGCTTAAATTGATTGGCATTTGAACAGGTTTGCCTCCGGTTTACACAGTATCCATACTCCCGGGGTGGAATCAGTGAAGGCATGAAATAAGACCATAGAAAGAAAAATTGAAAAGAGTGAGGGGGCAAGAACACAACCCTGTTTCCCTCCATTCTCAACCTCAAATGTCTCGAGAGTTCTCTATAAAACTGATTGATGACTTCCCTCTACTGTGCAAGGCAAAATGAGCTTGCAATGTGGTCAGAGTTACCTTAGTTTCTGTAGGATGTTCCATTGAGCTTCCCTGTTCCACTGAGCTTCCCTGTTCCCAGTGTTGAAGGTTTTTGTGAAGTCGATAAATTTCATGTGAAAAGGCATATTCTGCTCAATGTCACAAGGAGATCATATCTGTGGTTCTTCGGTTTATGTGGAACCTACATTGTGCCTCAAATCGGAAATCCTCCACTATGAACAAGCAATATGCAAACACTTTCCCTGGTGTAAGGAGAAGTGAGATTGAGATATATTCAATACTCATTGATATAGAATTATGGTAAAAAAAGAAGTTTCAAGAAATAATAGCTTTTTTTATATGAGTAAAACAAAAATTGCTCTCATTTTAGGCAGTCCCATCCGCAGCGCTTAGAATATGCTGGCTGTATCCTCTGCGAGGGGGTAAGACACCCCCACACCAAAAAAGGAGTGTCCTGTTAATGACACTTAAGTATATCTGATGGTGAGGCACCAGTTCAAGATATTTGAAATGTTGAGAACCACTAGGATTAGATTCTTCTCTATGGGTTAAATAGATATGTTTAAATTATTTCTATTAGGACCTTGTGGAAAAAAAACTCTCAAGAAACAACTACATAAAAAAGAATGTACAATAAAGGCAATTCTCTAAACTCTTGGTATAAATAAATCAAGACAGGTTGACCTGCCATTAAAATCAATCAATCATTTCATTTCATTTCAAAAGTGAGAGATATTCAGACTTAAGAGGATTCTTTAAAAGGATCAGTCTGTTTCCTGGAAAACGAGAAGTCAAGATCTAAGTTTTGACATAGCATAATCAGAGGAATTACACTTACGAATTTATTTGTTTTGCTATCTTGGGCATTTCCTTTTTTTACTATCTTCTCATATAAATATTTTTTAAAAAAAGTATTTACATAGAACCTAAACACTATTAATTCAAATTCTGTAAAGTAATTCCTCCAATAGTTCCCAAAAATGCCCTCTCATATTCTTTTTTTCGCCATTTTCTTTCTGAAATCATCCGATTTAATCTTGAAAATTTTTACGCTATTGTTGTTTTGGATCTGATAAGGCAGTTTGTTCGAAAAATATATTACTCTATTTGCAAAAAATCTAGTTGTTTGTAGAGTTGTGGTTTAATCTGTCTTGATAGTAAATTTATAGTTCTTGGATAAATATTGAAAAATGTCTACCATAATTAGAAATTAAATTACTTATTTTGAAAGTTTCAATTAGATCACCACTCATTCCTCTTTCTAGTAAAGTAGTTAATCTTTATTTCTGCAGTCTCTTCTTATAACTGTAATCTTTTACCCTTTTTTTTATTTTTATCACTCTTCTTTGTATACCCTTCAATTTCAATAATACACTGCAGCCTCGGCCTTAATACAATATTTTATGTGAGGTTTTATGAATGTTCAGATTTTATAGTTTAAAGGAACAGTTATGAAATCAGAACACAGCAATGTTTTTTCCTCTGATAAATAGATGCTTTATTATCATTCAAAATATACATAAGATAAGCGGGTAAAATTTTCCCGCATAAATAATTTCATCATCTATTATGTAAACTCTACGAGTGTGTTTACACTGATCATGGCAAATTCAGTAACCTCATTTCAGGAAAGGAAAAATGCACTTCTTAAATTTTAACAAATAAAAGTCTGTTTATCTTGGACTTGTGAAGCTTTATACGATTTTGTATTTCAGCCGGCTTCTGAGAATTCCGTAAAAATCTTAATATTCCCAAATAATTCTCCTTGAAGGCATCTTTCAGCGATAGAAGTGAGCCAGAAATATGTTGCCCTGCTGAAAGTCTTCGGAGAAATCTTTAGAAATGCAGATTAAGGTTATACTGAGCGAGTCAATTTTTGGCAGACGTCAGGGTAGATTTAGCTGATGGCAAACATAGAAATATTATTTTCTCACAGCAGACATTAAAGCAGGACCAACAACTCATATTTGCTGCTGCCATTTTCGAACAAAATGAAAACATTTAAGTACCTGATTACCACTTAACAATGACTGTTTCCTCTTTGAGGTTGTCTAGGAAAAGCAGACAACAACAAAAAATGTCTACCTTTTAAATTTACATTTTAGCTTGTCACAAGTCAACAAATCCTTTCCATTACGAAAATGGAGCACACAAAGTTTAGTACTCATAGTGCATTCATCTTAACTGAAGAAGAAATTAGAAGTTAAATATTATGATTAGTTTCAGTCAAGTTTTTCTCCAAAGCTAAAGAAAGAAAAGCCATACGTACTACTTAATGGCTTCTTCTGTGATTGAGAAGACGACTCTCCAATTTTTTAGCATGAGGAATACAACTTGAACTCTATGTAAGACACTAAACTGCATCTGATGGTGAGGCTCTTGTTTTGGAGATCTTGGAAATATGGAGTACGGTAATTTATATAAAGAAAATTTTTAAAAATTAAAATAAAATAAATTCAAAAAGTGTAGTGGTTCACAGGAGCCTTTTACAGAAAGCCAAATTCGCGCATGCCTAAAAGATAGAATTATTGGCACTAAAAAGAAATCCGTTCTCACTTAATACCGAAAGGACCTTTTTTCCCTCGGCTGTTAGCAGCGAACACATGTGCTTATAGGGTCTTATAGCCTGATACTTAGCTATGTATGCTACTAGGAAGTCGATCCCGCCGAAACATATCTGACTGAAAACACCTGTTGAAGCCTTTGCTGAACATATCTACTGGACTCAGAACAAAACCATAAGCTTCAAACATTTACCACCAAAAATGAATAATATATTTCAACACCTTAATTGGGAGATGCGACTTTGTACTAGTCCAGGAAATCATTTTCTCACAACAGAATAGCCGTTTTTAACCTCTCCCCCGTCAAAAAAGTTAAAAAGTATCTCTTTGTCTTTCTTTCTTTCCATCCTCAATTACTACGCTGCATAATAGTGATTGCCATTACTTCCAGATCCATTCAGTCCCGAGTAGTAGTACCTGTAAGGGTCCCATCAATTAGTCAAATAGATCTATTTAAAAATCATTATTATTTAATAGAACTGCATGAACAAAAACGCTTTAGAAACAACAACAATCTGCTAAGATAAATTTTCAAGTTGCAACGTTGTCCAGCATGGATTCAAGAAGCGAATGAATTGTGAATATTTGATAAAATACATAAATTTGGTACAAGGCCCCAACAAGATAGCGGGGATAGGCGGGTCATCCTTATTCAAACTTCAATTTAACAAGTTCTATTCACCGACCCGAAAAATACAAAAATATACTTTTCGCCATAACGGCACAATTATTCTGAAACCACCAAAACAAACCAGTCACTCCATGAATATTCAATCTAACCCCATATTTACATAAATGTAAGAGGGCGGGGAATGATCAAATATTCTACTCTTATTTACGAAAAATCCCAAATGAAACGCAAATGCAATTAATATATAAATCTACAAATTTAAAATGAAATAAATATTAGTATTAGTCCCCTCCACCTCACAGACAAACAGTGGCAAAAAATTAGTCCAGCAGTCGAAAAAGGGCTAAAGACTTTTTAAATGTTTCCTCTCACACATCCGGAGAACGCGAGTCTGTTATTCTATAGCGGTGAAAAGGGGTAAAAAAAAACATAAGAAAGAAAATAAAAACGGGGCCAATTAGTTTACAACCTCTAACTTAAATCTCTTTTTCAAAATAGAGGCAAAAGACAAGTCTCATTTACAGGAGATGGGTTGTCACTGAGTCTCCAAGGGACTCAAAATCCTTTTTCAACTTGTAATCTGAGAAAAATTCAAGCGACACAAACGCGCAACTTTCACCCATATTTCACCCATTTCTAAAGAAGAGAGTCTTTGTCTTTTAGAGAGAATTCTAACATTAATCAGGTGCTTAAAACGAGATGACAAAGACTTGCCTTTATGGAATCGCTTCTGTCGCGTCGTCCAATTCCCAAATCATAATGCCTAGTAAGAAGAGAAACAGTGTTTTTCCAATTCAGCAACGGTACCTCAAACCATGCAGCCTTCAAGAAGCTTGCACGATTAACTTCCTCATATCACCTCACCGGGCGTACTCAGGTGATATTGCCTGATGCGCTGAGAAAAACCTTTTGCTGACCCAGAGAGCATTTCGAGTCACTAGCCAGGCTGGTAATACCTCATTGTAGCTGAGGTACTTCATTCCGGTAGCCCACGGCTACAATAAGCAAGCTTTTTCCTTCGTCACGCCAAGCTCTTCAATTAAGTCATCTTAAACGGCCCCTACCCCCTCACTAATATTCGGGCGTCTCGTAATCGAAAGAGCACTCGTTTCTAGGCAATTGTCAAGTCTCCTCATCATTCAGGTGCACACCTCTAAAGGTCACGCAAGCCTCCTTAGCATCTTCTTTCCAGAATTTACCATTCTCATCATGTGCGCAAATCTGACCTAGAAAACTGAAGCACAATGTATGACATCGTGTTTCCACAATCGGTACTTCCTATCTACCTTCTATTCTTTAGCATCTTTTAGCTAATATAAGTTGGTTTTCCTAACTAACACTTGGTCAAGGTAGCTAGAAAGCTGATCAGAGGCGCCCCTACCGAATCATTCCATCCATTTTCTTTGAATTTCTCAACATAATCGTTAAGTCTTAAGATCTCAAGTCTTTAAGTTGTTGCAGCTGAAGTCTTCCTTAAGATATCTGCGTCCACTCTATATACATCTTCTCCGCTCATGTTTCTCAGGCATTCTCATTTTTATTTATTTATTCTATTGCTTGAATCACACATCTTCTGAGCTGCCTAAAGAAGAGCTCTGCAATCTTTTTTCAGAGTTATTGCTACTACTGCTGAAGATGTTGTTGCTGCTGTTGCGACTGCTGTTGTTGTCAGTGAGGTTGTTGACGATGTGCAATTTTTAGTGATGTTTGAAGTGAGTATTATTGTTTAGCGAGAGGAAACCATTTTTGTAGCCAGAGTTTTTGTTGTTGGTAGCGAAGAATGGTGGTAACGTATGTGTGTTTACGTTGAAATGTTTCCTCGTTTAGTGTTGTTAGTCCCCTCGCTAGGTTGTGAGAAATAAAAGGTGATTGAAGATAAAGTAAGATGGCGAAGGTCGAAAGGTGTTGTTATGAATAGTTTTTATTTGTTTCGCAATTCAGAAGGTGCCATGCGGGGTCACCAATTTATAGCGTTTCGGGGAATTGTTTTTTTCTTTTTTTTTAACACAACAAAGAAAGTTTTTATTTGCAGCTTTGAATATGGTTTGCTTTTGGTGCTGCAAGACACGTGGTGTTTAGGCCTGTTAGTGTTGGAGACGAAATGGCTTAGCGGGATGTTGAGATGGCAGCGTGTGTTGCTGGACGTGTGAAGGATTGTGTTTAGAGTCACCGTGTATTTTTGTGTGTCTGATATTTTTTGGGGAGATTATGCGTTATCTCCATTAATGTGGACAGAGGTGAAATGGGAGCTAATGTGTCGAGAGCGGAGTTACGCTCGGATCGACATAGCCAATTTTTGGGGTGAAGTGAAGTGGTGCCTGTGCGAGGCATGTTGTATGTTTCTAATTTATGTTCAACTGGGATTCATCGTAAAGAATCCATAAGTGTCCATGTGTCTATGTTGCTGCTGCTGGTGTTGCTATGTGTCCATGTGTCCATGTTGCTATGTGTCCATGTTGCTATGTTGCTATGTGTCCATGTGTCCATGTTGCTGCTGCTGGTGTTGCTATGTTAAAAAGCATCACTAAGCAGGGACGGCCAGAGGAACATCTGTTCTGGTCGCCGTCTCAAGCCAAAGAGAGTGGGTTTGGCCGCTCACCCGTTTTGCTAGCCGGAAATGAAG
This sequence comes from Sepioteuthis lessoniana, assembly GCA_963585895.1. Lineage (NCBI taxonomy): Eukaryota > Metazoa > Mollusca > Cephalopoda > Myopsida > Loliginidae > Sepioteuthis > Sepioteuthis lessoniana. The sequence continues at coordinate 45,768,614 of OY757927.1, read as the reverse complement.
GTCCGGGCTGAATAGGATAAGTCATCCTGATTGGGTGAAATTAAGTGTTGAAATGAATTGAGCGCCAAACCAAAATACGAGATTTTCCTCTTCTCTACAGATTGCTATTTTTGTTGCTACTATTGCTGATGCTGTTACTGTTGCTAATGGTGTTGTTGGTTCAACCGACGGAAGCGATAGTGGACGAGCTCCTTTTGATATTGTCGGTCTTAAGACCGTCATTTTCGAGGGTGACATCCGTAGGTATGATGGGTTTCAAGATGGCCTGATTGCCCGTAGCTTGGTTGAAGATTATTTAGCAAAAATGAATATTTGTTATTGTTAGCGAGGAAAGGTTGTGACGTTGTAGCGAGGAAAAGTTGTGACGTTGTAGCAAGGAAAAGTTGTAACGTGCGGGTGTGTTTTTACGTTGAGTTGTTTCCTCGCCAAGTGTCGTTATTCCCTCGCTAATTGTTGTTGGGTATATAAAGGAGAGAAGTTCCAAGACATCGAAGTCGAAATGTTTTTAGGTATAGTTTTTATTTGCAGCATGGAATATTTAGTTTGCTTTTGTCCTGCTAGCCTCGAGGAAAAGACGAAAAGAGACGAAATAGAGATACGATAGAGTTGAGAAAGCAGCACGTATCGTCGGACGTGCAAGGGATTGTGTTCGCCGTAGTTTAGCGAAAGTCTTGTTTGCCGTTGGAGGATATAAACTTTGGAGTCACCGTGAGTTTTGTGTGTCTGATGGATTTGGAGAGAGGCGTACGTTGTCTCCATTAAAGTGGCTCAGTGGTGAAATGAGAGCTAGGTGTCGGAAGCGGGATTAGGCATCGCATCGACATAGCCAATTTTGGTGGTGACATAAAGTTGTTCCTGTGTGAGGCGTATTGAATGTATCTAATTCATATTCAATTGGGATTCCTTGGTCTAAAAGAAATAGACGCAAGGAATCCATAAATTAGATAGGTTCCCTCGTGTGTCCATGCTGCTGCTATTGAAGAACCGCCAGTGAGACGTCTGCACTGGACGGCTTTGTTCAGCCAAAGAGGGTGTGTTTGGCAGCTTACCCAATTTCGGCTGCCCGGAAAAGAGATGCGGATGGATTGATAGGTCATCCAGATTGTGTGAAATTATGCGTCGAATTAAATTGCGCGCCAAACCAAAATTCCTTCTGCAACAACTGAAAGGAGCGAGAAAACCTTAGAGAGCTGGCCGATGTTTTTGCCTCGTTTAACCGCTTCTTAAATTCTCTTAGGTCTCTCTTCCAGTTTTTCTTTTCTCTCAGCCAATCTCCCTTTGACTTCTGTGATTTCCAACGCTTTTGTTGTTGGTAAAAAAAAGTCTCAGTTGAAGCGAGGATGATATTCTCTACTCAACTGAAACAGTTATCCAAACAACTTCACCATGGGAGTTGAATACGCTTTTCCAGGGGCCTTCTTGCTCGGGCAATTTGCTGGGGGACCGACAACCTCTCTTTAAAGCCAACAGACTGGATTCCTCCCTGTCATTATGACTGGTAGCCTACGCCCTTCCAAATCCAACTAGTTGGGAATAGAGTAGGTTTTGCTATCGATCATTATATCGAACCTTCCTTCTGGTGACGCAGCTACTATTTTGCCATATTGTAACGTATACGGCTATATATTCAACGATGAGATAGCTAAAAAAAAACCTTATATACTGCCACCGTGGTCCTCCCTTGCACTAAATACTCGTTAGATTCCTAGGCTTTCTTGGTAAGAGCAACGGTATTTTCTATAGTGGGTAACACTACACCCTAAAAAAGCACCGGTTATAACAACTAGTCTGGCCCGTGATATTGTGTGTTTGGCACTCCTTTTTGTTCGTTTGTCAATCACAAAGACTGACATTTTTTCTGGTTTTAACAAGCTAGACAAGCAACCCTTCACAAATGAGTTCATCTCATTGGTTGACCCATTCATACGGCCTTGTGCCACATCTAAGTAAAAAAAAAAGCTTAGTAAATAACAAAAACCTTTCTCCATTGCGTAATGGGAAATCTCCTATACTCGGCGGACCAACTCATCGACGTTGACCTTGACTTTCGTGGTGGATAGGGGCATTTCAGACATTAAGATTGATCCACTGCAATTCTGGCCGGCCATAGGAAGGGAAAAAATAAAAGACCCTACCTTATTATGTGTGTGTGTTTGTTTTAGTTTTTGTTTTTTGCTGTTTTGCGTGTGTGTGTGTGTGGTTGACTGCAAACAAAATACATTAAGAGATGATAAAAATTAAGTGCTGCAAATGAAAAAAAATTAGTCTTGTTGTGACGGCTAATTAAAATAAAAAGATCCCCGGATGAGCAACCATTTAAAAGCGTATGGGAACTGGTGCATTTAAATATTGTTATCACCAAACGGGGAGTTTATTTTTTTCGTACGTGTGAAGACAGGGTGGTCTGGCACTTGATCCCTCGTAGAATAAGTCCTTGTTCAGAGTCCTTTCTCGGGCATATAGGAACTGGCATATGATGTGGGGGTTAATTTAGGGCTTGACTGACCACCGCTGGCAAGGGGCTTCCAAACTTCACACTAACGCACACGCCCACCAGGCCACTAGCTCTTCCTACCCCTAGAACAATGGAAGATATGGACCTCTAAGTTTAGATATAATAATATTAATTATAGTAGTCGACAACTTCGGTTTCCCGTATAATATTTTTAAAGGAAAGAATAGGACAATTTAGGCTTGAATAACATGAGGCGAAAGAAGCTGAAATGGAAACATGAAATAGCAACTTGACAGCAAACGACACAATGAACAAACTTCAACACGTGGGGGACATTAAAATATAATAATCTTTTTAGTATATACGCGGACACACATATTCAACGTGTCGGATATATTATCAGCAGACGATACATAACTATGAATGTCTTTCTTCCTTTTCTTCTTTTCTTTCGGCTTTCTTTAAATTGACAGGGAGAGAGAGAGAGTATATAATTGGGTGTAGGGAGAAACAGTCTTAATGTTTACTTATCTTTTCGACGGGTTCCTTTGGAGAGTATTTTCTCTTTTACGGGTTGACGGAATTTTATATATCTATAATGCTCTGGCTTGAAGGCATAGGTTCCTCTTCTTGTCCAAGATTCTTTCCGCTTTCTTCACCCAGAGTCTTGCCATCAGATCCCGTGTCCACTCACGGTAACCTCATCTTCAAAACTGATATTCTTTACCCCTATTTCCGCTGACAGAAGAAGGGGGCTAATTCTGCTTTGGAATTCTAGCTAATCATTTGGCTTTTAGCTTCTTCTCCCCCTGTCAGGCGATTCGTTAGGACTTCTATATGTCCCTATACCCCATTCTTAACCATCCGGTCACAGAGTGCAAACATCTGTTGGTTTCCATTCTGACCTGGATTTGTTACTTCGGGATTGACCTACATTACTATCCCTCTCTTAACGGTCATTCTTTGACGGCCAGCTAATTCAGACACGAGGGATAGTAGAAACGTGACACTTGGTAAGAACCAAAAAATGAAAGTCCAAATGGCTTTTGGTTTAACTAAGAAAAAAGATATTTATATTTCGTCACAATTCGGTTGAAGCACGTCAAAAAAAGGCAAGTGAATTGTATATATATTAAACTATCCCTCAGCACAAGCATGATGCGAAACAAGATCAATTTGATTGGAAAACTTGATATTATATAACTGAACATTGTTTGTTTTAAGAGTAATCACTTGAAGCTCTAATTGTTTAGTAAGGATTATTTGAACCTCCAAATCCTCCCAGCTATAGATTAAAAAGTATCACAAACGTTTTTCTATAACAATAGCTCTGGCATTTAATAATACCCGAAGGATGATATGCCATTAAGCAAATATATGCCATTAACACCCGAAGGATGATATGCCATTAACACCCGAAGGATGATATGCCATTAAGCAAAGAAACCAAAGAAACCTCCATGCACAAGTATTTGAATTTTAATGAAATAAAATATTTTATAAAACGAAGAATGCAGATAAAAAATAGATAACTTTATCTTAATTGATTTCTATATGAATTATTAATTATTAATCATTTCGTTAAACTTATTCGAAGCAGAAGGAGTATAATTGAAGAATAGAACAGCTTGGATGTTAGCTCTTCCCATCACTTCTGCCTTTCATTGTTAAATGTTCATAATTTAACAAAATTAGAGAGAAAATAATAGAATTAGTTATTTCTTTTCGTTAATGGATTTCTTTTAAAATTTCTGACGGAAATTTTATTCATATATATACAAAACTAAACAATTAAAAATCTATAAAACTAGGGAAATATTTATTAAAATCAAATTTTCATATGATCAATATGCAAATTAGCCAACACGTTCACTAGTAAATTGCTTGCATATTATTAGCACATAGATAATTTCAGAAGAATTATTAATAGAAAACAATCTCATTAATGATTTAGATTTAAATTTAAAAAATCATGGACTATATGATGTAAATAACTTAGGAAATTGTGATATCAATAATGACATATAGCTCGAATGGGGATTTGGGTGACACGAAACAAGGGATTGTATGAGGGTGCGATCTGATCTTGTACTTTAGGCATCAGCTTAGGGTCAAGATTAGATGCGATAGAAAAGGCTTGGACCGCATAACATTCGACAAAAGGTGGTTGTATGCTGCGAGCCTGGTCGTACGAAAGGGGGCAATGTTGGAGTCATCCTTCCCTCCTCTTCCTGCGCATAGCGACGATGAGCCGGGTCCTTCGGGACCCCACACCAGGTAAGTAGAATTTCTCTTTTGTATCCCCTGAGCCCCAAGTTAGTTGTATGAGGTGTGTCATTGGCCCCGTCATTTAGTTGTTAGTTTCCAAGATACTCCCCATCCCTCTTCCCTTTTTTATCTTCTTAACTGTTCTCCAGTTTCATCCTTTGTGAGCATCTTGGACCCACATTACTGCAATCCATGTTAACCTTTCCTCGCCGGGCCGTCCCCTGCTTTTCTTTTATCCCATTAGTTTAAACCCACTCCCCCATAGGTTTAGTTCGGCTTATTTTCGGCCCATTTAGATACCGGAAAACAGTCGACTTTCCATACTACAGACGGGGGTTGGGAGGGAAACCAGACGGTTTTTTTCCTTTGTGTCTTTCAAACTGTTTGGGGGTTTTTTCTCCCCTTCCCCATCATGTTGTATGTATGTTCTTTTTTCACTGTAAATAAACTCATTCATTTCACCTAGTTTTAAGTAGGTTTTCATAGAGCGAACAAAAGTATTTTGGTAATTGATGTGCACTTGTTCATGCATGATTGGTGTTGTTACTATATAGTATGGCTAGGTCTCGGTGAATATGACTTGCTAGGGCTCCCTAAAATAACATAGTCCCCCCCTCCCTCCTACCCCATTTCAAATTTCTAGGGCTTCATGCTCCCCCAAATTTTGTTATTTTTATAGCTTTTTGAGGAAATAAAATCATTAATGACATAGTTTCGGTTAACAACAGAAACATAATCTCTATTAAAAGATTTGTTACTGAAGGTGAAAAACTTGGTTGGGATAAACAAATTCTTTTAAAAAATGAATTCATTTTTTGCTCATATTGTGTGTGTGTGTGTGTATATATATATATATATATGTATATATATATATATATATATATATATATTCAATAAATAAAGTGAATTTTGTCAATAAGAAGCAATGTTTATAGCTACATCCTTTTCAAGGAAATAAATTGTCATGAGTCCTTTCAAGTTTCAAAAATTTGTCAGCATGATCTTCTTTAACACTACCAGATTAGAGGTTTATACCTTTCCCTAGAGTATTTGTCGAAAAGGGAATGTATTAGCACAACTGGAGTTTGAACACAATTACTTCAAAGATGCAGTCAAGCTCATTAACCCTTACACTACAGGGACTCCACCTGGTATTTCTAAGAATTTTCTTTTCAGAAAATTGACTTTTCACTGGGTTTTTTTTGCCAATACTCTATGTCTACTCTATCGTAACTTAGATACAAGCTCTTAACATGATATTGAACACTTTTTATTTATAAATACAGACAATCCCAGCAGCAAATAGTAACTGAGCTGGAATATGGCATGTGTAGTAAGCAAGTTCAAACTCCAGTCATGCCAGTATGTTTTTGGACTTTTACCCACAGGAAAGATAGGAGCTCCTGTATCATCCCATCTATGAGTTAAATAGTACTACTGTTGTCCTTCTACAAGGATGGTTTGGGCCTTAAATAAACTACAAAGATTGATATACCATGAAACAAAAAAAACTAAATCAAACCTTATTTATAAATATAACAAACTATTTTTTTATTTATAAATATTTATTTATTTATAAATATAGCAAATTATTTTTTATATATATATATATATATATATATATAAGTAAAGTTGGCGACCTTAGTCGAGGGTGAACCAAAGGATCCCTTTTCAATAGCTACTACACAAAGGTGTAGGGGAAGGCACTACTCCATTCCCTGGATTGCTCCACTTTATCCTTGATACGTACCTTATAATGCTGAGTGTTAAGCAAGGAAGTATCAAGTACCATTTTTTGAGACTTTGGTATGACTCAACCTGGGATTGAACCCCGGACTCCCAGACTATTGGCGAACACTCTACTCATTAAGCTAATGGCCCAGTTATATATATATAATGTAATGAAATTAGTCAGCTCTATTCACAATAAAATGATAACTGCCTCACAAGAAACAAATGGACGATTTCCTAAATTGGGTATGTGCAGAATCCTCAATCCTATTGATAATATAAAACAATTTTTCTACTTTAGAATAAAAGATACATCTCAGAATTTTGACAACTAACAATTCCATATCAACTGCTTATTTCTCTTGCATTGAATCCACTGATAAAATTATTTCCACCCAAAAAAACTCATCTGTAAAGACATGACATTTTTCCTGCATCTCACTGCATTCAGCTGTTCAAATGAATGCTCCATTGCATGCCCATTTCTGTCAAATTGGCAACAAATGGGTCCCAAAGTGAAAAAAAAAACAAAATCAAAGTGAGGTAATTTATGAGAAGGCAGGGCAAGGGAGGTAATTTATGTGGCATCATCCGCAAGAGGTCATATTGCTGTGCCACTGTATTGGCCCTTTCATAGTGTATCTCATTCTTTTCCATTCACTGTGTGACACGCATTTCTCTGAATTTATGATAAGGTTACAATACTCATTTGTTTTTTTTTTGTTTTCTGAGCTGGGGAAGGGTTGTTTTTAAAAGCAATTCAACCTCCTGTCCAGTAATAGCAATCCCACTCTCTACCACCTTTTTACATCACAAGCATTCTGAAGTTCAGTCAAGAGATTTTCTAGTCAGAAGTGATTCCAGTAATTCTTTTTTTTTTTCTGCTAACCCCTTTTTAAATATTATTGCACTTTGTGATGGGATCAGTTATAAATCCATATGAGATGTTTTGTGTTGATTCAAAACAGATTATTGCAGCTTTGAATAATAGGAATCGATTAGCCCTTATTACAAAGAATCCTTTCCATTCCTTGGATTTGTTTGAATCTGCAAATTTCAAACTGGAACTCTACTAAAACTTCAGTAGGGCTTATAGTCCTGTCAGCAGGGTTTATGCTAACTGTATGACCTAGGGAATGTGAAGTACTCTCTCATTACTCCTTGGTCAACTCTGACCCAGAATGGTATAAACCAGTTAGATCTTTGGATCAAATAGATGCATTTGAAAATTATTTGTATTAGGTAGGAATACTTGAAACTATATAACTGTGTATAAATTATTTGTATTAAGAACAGTTATTTAAAGCTTTGTTTATTCACAAATTATCATTATTATTGATATTGAAACCATATAAGTGTGCAAATAAATGTCAGTTATTAGACAGAAATGATTACTTAAAACTATATAATTATTAGAATTAGATAAGAACACTTGAAATCATACAACTGTTTGATTTGGTTTGTTTTGGTTTTATGGCATATCAACCATTGTAGGTTATTTAATGCCAAATCCATTTTTATACATATAAAGAGTTCTATTTCAAACAATTCAGTTTAGCATAAGGGCACACAATTTACTTCCATTTGACCCATGGAGAGGACCCTATCAGGTACTACCACTCCGGGTCAAAGTGGACCTGGGAGTGATGACAATGAAGAGGTACTCTGCATCCCCCAAATCTCCAGCATTACTGGAACCTCACCATCAGATTGTTTAGTGTTATATCCAGGATATTCGTTGGAAGCAGTGCAGAGAAGCAGTTAGCATATTCTTGAGCCCCAGCTGACTGGGCAACATACAATTATGTGCCAATTATTTGTATTAGACAAAAATTATATAACTGTATGTAAAAATATTTAAGAAACATCTTAAAAAATGTAAATATAAATGTACACATTTCCCTATAATCTACACTAGGCATAATATGATGGATTGATCTTATTGAAGCTCCAGGTTGATATGCCATTAAAATCAATCAGTTAATCAATCAGTTCAAAAAGGCTTAGTATCCCCAACAAAGGCGTAACTCTCCTTCCAAAAAGATTATCCTTGGTATAATTCTAAACTCAATCTGGTGGTGAGGCTTCAGATCTGGAATGCTAGGGAATGTAGAGTACCTCTTCATTGTCATTACTCCCAGGTCCACTCTCAGCATACATGTTTAGTACAACAGTTATCAACATATGAAATGGAATCAGAGACCCAAGTTCAAATCTTGGATGAGGCTGCATGAATTTCACTTTGTCTTAATGCCCTTGAGAAAGGTGGGAATTCATCTGTTTTCTCTTCACAGATATTAAGGAATTGAAGGGTAAACAGAGCCTTTTTTAGCCTTGATAGTCAACCAATCTAGGAGAAAGAAAACTCTGAATTTAAAGCAGCTTTACTCCACTTAAAAATTGACCTTGTGTTACATAGTGCTCAAGGAGTTGAATAAATTCATACTTGAAACCATATTCTTTCTATCCAAATACACTTAACAATGAAAAATGGATACACCAGCTGTATCACCTGCCGAGGTGTAAGATCCCTTCCAAAAAAGAAAGGCATCCTGGATATGATACTACACTGCACCCAGTTGTGAGACACTAATTCTACCATTACTCCTAGGTCCACTTTCATAAGTATAATATTGTTGGAATTCTTGAAACTGACCCAAAGAAGCATAAAAAGAGACTGTGGGGAAATTGAAATCAGAGGGAGATTTGTGACAGGACAGATTGAGATCAACTAGAATATTTAGAAAAGTCTGTGTTAAGGAGACTTGTTGATACTTGGGCTTCAGATTAGACCACCAGTAACTACAAAGTGATGAGAAGGAGAGAAAGAGGAAGACAAAGAGAGATGAAAACTGAATGAGGGAGGAGAAAGAATTTTTTTAAAAATGTTAACAAGATTATAATCTTTATATCTAAACATTTACAACATTTGAGATTATAAGCATTCTATCCAATTAACATATATTCACAACACTTGAGACTGTAAGCTTTCCATCCAAATATGATATCTTCACAAAGCTTATGATTAAAAGCTTTCTCTTCAAATATCATATATTCATAACATTTGAGCTTATAAGCTTTCTCTTTGAATATCATATATTCACAGCACTTATGATTATAAGATTTTTATTAATGCTCCCTGTAATTCTGAAATTCATAACAAACTCTGAAAGAATTATTACAGTAGTTCTGAACTGCAAATTCTTTTATTCCATCATATCAAGATTTCCAAATGAATTTACCCAAGACTTTTATCCATTTGAACAAATAGATCATCTCAAAAGCTTTTATATTTAATGGCATAAATTGTAAATAGATAACATATAATGAAGGTTACATAAAATGATAATAAAACTTATTGACTCTTTTTCTCTTTCTTTTTTTTCTTCAGATATTTCTTTTTCTTTTCATCATATTTCTTTGTCCAAGAAGACATGAATGTCATTCTTGCTGAAATTGGTTCTTAGAATAGTCTGCAACATATTGTGAAGAATTCCAAAACTGGTTAAGCACTCACTTGTCACGATGCTGGGGTTTGTTGAAGAGCCTTGGTTTTTCTTCATGGACATTTTTGGTAACAAAAGAATTGTTGAAGTCTCCAAGTTGAAAAGTTCATTCACACATAAAATCTTCTAAGAATAAATATCACTAAAGAATATCTTTAACTTGCTTAATTTTTTTTGTCAACTAAATCTTTATACATATCATAACAGTATTTGTAGATCTCATTTTAGAATATACTAGCTGAGGTATCTAGCATTGTTGGGAGCAAGGGGAAGATTACATAAAGAGTTTAAATGGAATGATTCTGATATGCACTGTATGTTGTTTGGTCATTTGGTTGGTATTATGGCCTATCAACCCTTGTTGTATTATTTAATGCTGAAGCCAGTCATTTTTTATCTTTATTTATTTGCTTGCAATTATATAGTTTCAAGTAAATGATGACAATAATCATTTGTAGATAATTATTCTTAATACAAATAATTGGCACATAATTATATGATTTCAAGTATTCCTATCTAATGCTGATAATTTTCAAATGCTACTCTTGAGAGATTTCTGAAAATTAAAAACGAACATACTTTTGTCACATTCTAATGTGATGTCATTTTTTCTGCAAATAAATTTTTAGTTGCAAGATAATCATTGAAGATTTGGAGTTTCAAAAATCATTCCCACAAGAAATATAACTATAATACTGCTCATAAGTATTTGAACAAACAGAAAATTTACTTTTAATTACTTGGTTTTGTGAGTTAAAAAAGGTATCATGTACAAGAAGAACCGAATTTTATTGCAATCATTATAAAGCATACATTTCATATTTTGTGGTTCAGAATCTCTGGAATTTTTTTATTGGATTGATCAAGGAAATAAAAAGTTTGCTTTTTTTAATATTTCTAAAATCTTACATTGCTATTTGGAAGAGTTGCCAAAGTTAATTTGGTTGGTTGGCTGGTTGGTTGATTGGTTTGTTTGTTCATTCGTTCGTTGGTTTTGTTTTACAGTGTATCAAACCTTTTCCGGCCATCTAATGCCAAATTAAGTCATTTTGATAAAAGTTTCAAACTATTCATTTTAGTATAAGTACATTTTTTTGTTTGCACACAGTTATATGTCAAAACAATCCTATCTTAAACAATTCAGTTTATCATAAATACAGTTTTGTTTACACAATATCAAAAAAGTTCGATTTCAAACAATTCAGTTTAACATAAGTACACATTTTAAACACAATTAAATGTAAAAATAGTTAATTTCAAACAATTCAGTATGCATTTTGAATGTCAAAACGGTTCTATTTCAAACAATTCAGTTTAGCATAGGTACACAGTTTAGTTCTATTTAACCCATAGATTGGACGCTATCAGGTGCTACCACTATAGGTCCAAGTGGACCAAGGAACAATGGCAATGAAGGGGTACTCCATATTCCTCAAAGCCCAAACATCACTGGAACCTCACCATCAGATTGTTTCGTATCATATCCAGGACACTCATTGAGGGAGTCTCACCCCTCTGCAGAGATGCAGTCAGTGTATTTAGCAGCCCCAGCTGACTGGGCCATTAGTTAATTTGGACCTTTCTGCTTTAGTTCAAAATTCTTAAGCAATAAAAAAAATTTATAATTAAAAATATTCTTCGTACAAATAATTTTCAGACATATATATGGCTTTAAATAATTTCTACCTAATAACTAATAATTTGAACAAAATCATATGGTTTCAAGAAGCAATAATAATTGTCCTTAGAAAACAACTATAACTTCGACAAATTATTCTTAATACAAGTACCATATTTAATGTCATATAAGACCAACTTTCTTTCCTTAAAATATTTTTTAGAATTCCTCAGCATCTTATATGCCATATGTAGGTTTAAAATTTGTGATAGTCTGCTGAAATTAGCTACCTGGCAACTCCGACTAGCTTAGACTTTAAAGTAACTTTCATATACCTATTGTCATTATTTAAAAGGCTATTATGCCGATTAAAGGTATCATCATTGATAATATTCATTATATCAATTTCATCATGTTTAATATAAGTACTTTGCTTTTTTCTTGATTCACCCTGCTAAAATTGGGGTGCATCTTATACACTCAATCATCATATATGCCATCAAATATAGTATCTATTCATTACCAGTAATTTCTTTTAACCACTACTTAAACCCTGAATAGAGCATTACTTGTATGGATTTGAATAAATGACTACATACATCCATTGTTATATTGATTGCAATAAAATTTGATTCTTCTCACATGATGTCCCTGTTTATATCATCACAAACCAAGTAATTTCAAGGAAATTGTTTGTTTGTTCAAATACTTTTGAGCAGTACTGTATAAATCTAATATTTAGGAGTGTGTGTGTATTCAATTCATTATTCAGTAAGATGCAGTCTTTGGCAAATATCTAAATATGTTTTTTCCTATGTGCTTGTTTAATGAATAAAAGAGAATTCTATTGAATTCAAAGTATTTTCTAATAGCCCACATATAACTGACAGTATTCTGTGAAAAAAGATACCAGAAAAAAATCTTTTTTCGGTAAATATCAGGTGAAATATTTTTTTAATCATTTTTTTTTCACTCTAAAAATACTCTTGTAAAACTACACTTCATCTTATAAACTATATCTACATGTATAAATAATCTATCTATATCATGAATATATAACTGTTTGTGTAATGGCTAAAGTGTTGGACTACAACCTCAAAGTAAGCAAGTCTGAACTCCCATCACACTATTACATTCACTTTCAGACTAATACATTAGGGAAAAATATGAACTCCCTTATCTGTTCAACTATGGGTTAAATTTTAGCCACACTATTAAAGATCCATAAAGATTACTGTTCCTAGATATTTTGCCTAGACAGTTTAATTTTTCCAGTATTCTCTTCAAAAACTTAAAAATTTTTCCAAATCATTATCTGATGAAGCTTGTAAATGAGCAAAACGTAATTTTAAATAAATAAATACTCTGGCAAATTTTGTTTTTCATGAGATATTTCTTCCATAATGAACAGTCATTTTTCTGATTGTTTTTTTTTTGTTCATCCATTTACCTCTTCAGCTAGGATTAGAGTTTAATATCTGTGTACTTTGCCTTTAATATTTCTTCTATAATGACCAATGAAACTTTTCCGTTGTTTTAGTTAGTTTTCTTTTTTGTTCATCCATTTATAATTTCCATTAGGATTGAACTCTAGTATCTGTGTGCCTTGCCAAGGATCAAAGTGTCACTTTCCAGTACCTTGGCTTAGGATCAGACTAAAGTAACTATATGCATGGAAATCTAGTCCAAAAATGATTATATATATATTTTCTATCTATGAATTTTATATATATATATATATATATATATATATTCCTGTTTTAAAAAACACTGGATTTTCACAGTTACAGACAATAGATTTTCATTTTAGTCTATGAAAATAAATTGGAGGCATTACTATCAGCATAACTTCTTATACATGTTCCAGATTGGTGTGTATATTCTGGGTGAGCTAGGTGATTTCCATACCACTATTCTTCACAAATATTGATTGATAATATAATTATGAATCATAAGAGGTCATTAATTTTTCTATCACCTGTTATTAAGCACTAGGTGAAGTATCCATCTACATAAGATAAGAGGTCACAACTTGGATCATAACTTGTTACAATATGAATAAAATGCTTCTTTAATACTTATGGTGAACTGGTAAGTGTTGTTAAAATCAGTGTAGTCATTTACTAAGCTTTGGTAGGTTTGGCACAAGTTCAGGCATTTGAGAAACTTAGTGAGAATTGAATTCACTAACAATGGTTTGCTACCCTAAATATATTACCATTACAACATGTGAGAGGATCTTAACTTAAGTGCTTAGATTTTACACAAAGCCTCAAGTATGAGACACCCAATGAAGATTAACATCACGACTCAGTCATATGTGATCTGCAAGACTAGCAACGTGACCATTATATCATGAAGGCAAGCCCATTGTTTACAATCAAAACTATATTTTCAATATTCCATTAGATTTTTATTGCCTTTTTTATTTGTCTATAAACATATTTACACACAGTTCTATTTTACCCAGACATGGGGCCCTAAACTACCACTCTGGGTTAGAGTGAACCTGGGAGTAATTACAATGAAGGGACAACTCCACAATCCCAAGGGCTCCGGAACTAGAGCTTCAACATCAGAAGCAGTTTAGAGTCATACTCAGGACATGGAAAGGGGGGTGTCCTCATGTTGTAATGGTTAAAGTGATGGACTACGGAATCGTAGTAAGCGAGTTTGTATTCCAGTCGCGTTATTACGGTCACTTTCGGGAAAATACCCTTGGGAAAGGTATGAACCCCCTTATCCTTCCATCTATGGGTTAAATAGTACCACTACTATTCTTCTAGGAGAATAGCTTTGGCATTAAATAACCTACGAAGGTTGATATGCCATTAAACAAAGAAACCAAACCAAAATCAGGACATGGAACACATTTAATATAAACAGATAAGCATAGATAGATAGATAGATCAATAGATAGATATGAGCAGACTGAAATATATTCATACACATAAATTAACAGACTGAGATAGATATGAACAGACTAATATAGACAGACAAACAGACGGACAGACAGACAGGGAGACAGAGAGTGATAGATAGGATATATGAATAGACAGACAGACAGACAGAGATAGATAGATAGATAGATAGATAGATAGATAGATAGATAGATAGATAGATATGAGCAGACTGAAATATATAAATACACAGAGATAAAAAAAATTAAGACAGATATGAACAGACTAATACATATATATATATATATATATATATATATATATAGTGAGAGATAGGGGATATGAATTGATTGACATAGATAGATAGATATGAATAAACGTCAATCCACACATATCTATATCTATATCTATAAGTACATAGACAGAAACTGCTGGATAAATATAGTCCTCAAAGCATATTTAAATAAAAGCCATTACTTTTGAGGTGACCCTCTTATAAGCACAGCATTCTGACTCTTGTTCATTGCTATTGATAATGCATAACCAAGAGTGGTGATGATGATGATGATGATGATGATGATGATGATGATGATGATGATGATTCAGAAAAAAAGAGTTTCAAAGCTGAAAATTTGTTCTATCTAAAGGTGCTATTGTGCTCCCTGCACCAGTTGTAAATAAGAAGGCTTTAATTTCGAAACTGTCTTTTGTATTTTAAGATATTTAAATGTATTTCTCAAAAATCTGAATATTTGACAATATGCATATTAATAATGATGACTCTGAAAGTTGATTCTCTTCTAGATATTGCTGTCACATTTTGATAGATATTTACATGCAATAAAATATGAAACCATTCAAGTTTCAAGCCAATATCACTATTCATGATTACTTATACATCGATAGAAAGGCTACCCTCTGGACAACTTTGCAGCTTTATATAAGAGGAATAGTGGTCATAAAAGTATGAATAATTGTCATCAGGTTTGGGTGGACATCCTGGTCACTTCTTCTGTCCCTATCTTCTGTTAACATGTCAGCAGATGTTTTTACTTATCTGCTTCTCTTCTTATATTCTTCTAATATGAGATCTGCTATATAAGAGTCGGTGTGTGTGTGTGTGTGTGTGTGTGTGTGTGTGTGTGTGTGTGTGTGTGTGTGTGTGTGTGTGCTTTTTAGAGGTAATGTATTGATTAATGCATGTGTAAGAAACCTGTGGCCTTAAGGTCACATTTCGCTCACATAAAAGTATGCTTGAATATTGATCATATTTCTAAAATTGATTCTAAGTTCCCAAAAGCATGCTTGAAGATGGATAATATTTAAGCATACGGATAGAAACTGCTTTCAAACTTTATAACCACTGTTCTGGTGATGATGATGATGATGATGATGATGATGATAATAACCATTTAAATCTTAACTTTATTTCTTTACAAGTCATAGTACTTGTGCTTTGACATTTTTTTTCTTAAAGATAGTTTCAATTTCCAAAGGTACCAAAAAAAATTACCCTTGCTGATTTCAGTTTTAGACTTTTGGATACAAATACCCACTACGAGCAATAAGTTTGGCTTTGTTTAATGGGCATAAACCTTAAAGGATTATTTAATGCCAAAGCCATCCTTGTAGAAGAACAACAGTGATACAATTTATTTATCTTTTGAAAGATATTAACCCTCTTTTCACCCAAGATATAACATATATAGCCTCATTTCAGTTCTATTCCTAGTGGGGGAGTTCCATGGTATAATGGCTTATATTCTGGACAGCAGCCTGGCAGTTAGCGAATTCAAATCCTAGTGGGGATATTACATTCTCTATGTGACTAATGTCCTCTGGAAAGATATTAACCCTCTTTTCACCCGAGGATATTAGTCACATAGAGAATGTAATATCCCCACTAGGGTTTGAACTCACTAACTGCCAGGCTGCAGTCCAGAATATAAGCCATTATACCATGGAACTCCCCTACTAGGAATAGAACTGAAATGAGGCTATATATGTTATATGAAAATGAAGACTGTTACCATGTATTTGTGTGAGTGTTTATTTTTTTTATATACCCTTGGAAAAGGTAAGAACCCCCTTATCCTCCCAGCTATGGGTTAAATAGCATCACTGCCATTCTTCAAGAAGGATGGCTTTGGCATTAAATAACCCAAAAAGGTTGATATGTCATTAAACAAAAAACCAAACCAAACCAAAACCCTAAATATAAATCTACATTGCAAAATTAAAACAATGAAATCTAAATAACTTTATGGCTTTCAAATAAAAGTTATTCTCAGTACTTATATATATGAAAATAAAATTTCAAATTAATGATTTTTATTAAAATCTGTTTTTAAAAATTATTAGATATTCCATAACTGTAATGAACAGTATTTGTTAGTACATATGATACACCTTGGACATTGATCATGTGTATTAGTGATTTAACATGATACAGGCCATTTTGCTATTAGCTTGGGTGCAGAAATATGCATAGAAATTCATGTAGATTAATCTATCTCTTAAGACACTTCATATAGTTTAATAATTGTCTTGGATCATCACAATACATGAAATATGATGAGAGATTTTTTCATAACAAAAGAAATATTTATACTACTAATGTTTACAATGTACAGGCAGATCCCATAAAATAGCAGCTTTGGTATAATATATAGAACTGTTTAAAACTATTATATCTATCTATCTATCTATGTATTTCAATCTATCTATCTATCTATCTATCTATGTCTATATCTATCTATATCTATTCATCTATAAATCTAAGTCTATTCATATCTATCAATTTATCTATCTATCTATTAAAATAGAAAATCTAAATATCTATGGAAACATTTAACTAAGAATGCCTTGGTTGATCTTGCTTTCATTACCTTTGACTTATAATAGACTTCACTGGTCACCTATCCAAGAGAAGAGTTGCAAGATGGCCACTGACCTATAGAGAGATTCATTCACCTTCTAACAGGACTTACCATTTTTTTTATTTAATTACTACTGGATATCTATCGACCTTTCACACCAATTATGGCAAGAGGAGTCGAATTAAGGCTTTTCCTTCTCCTAAGCTGGTTGTCAGATTCCTGTCAGTCTAACTATTTACCTATAAATGGGTTTAAGACACAAAAAGGTTAATATAAGTCCAAAAATAGGATGCTGTCAACATGAAGCTTAAAGTTTGCCCAACACAGCCGTTTAGTAAGTGATTGAGTAAATTATTTTTGTTCTACGTTGTTTCTTATAATATTTGTAATAGAAGCATAGTTAGCATAACAGTTATCATCGTAGGAAATGGAATCAGTGACCTGAGTTCAAATCCTGAACGAGGCTCTTAATATTTGCCTAAGTGCAAACGCCCTTAAGAAAGACACACACAAAGATGCACACAGAGAATGTTATATTTATATAAGAATTACTTTTAGGTTCTAAAATACTTTTAAAATAGAAAACAAAGATATGAAAATAATTTTTAGAGCTTAAACTACAGAAAAGACTTGTTAATAAGTGTTTATATATATATATATATATATATATATATATATATATATAGTGGCATTTGTGGTAAAATGGCGAACATTGTACAAAATGGACACAACAACCCAAGTCCAATTCTTGGACAAGGCTGATTGCATTTTGCATAGTGCTAATACCATTAGGAAAGGTATGAAATCAACTATTCTCCCTCCAGCTATGGGTAAATAGTAGGGCAGACTAGGCTTTTTAAACTTGTTATGGCTACCAGTCTAGGAGAAGGAAAATTCTGAATTCAAACCTGTTAAATTCATCAAAAAATTAACCTTGTGTTGCATCCTAATTGTGCGTATAGATATATATAGATGGATACAGATATATTTGTCATGGTAATCTTTAAATCCATGCTGTCAGCAGGACTTGAGGCTGATGATGATGATGATGATGATGATGATGGATATATATATCAGGCTCATTCAATAAATTAGCTGAATTTTGACAAAGGAGTTTGCAGTTGGAAGTACTGTTTACTGTTGCATTTTTTTCATGGAAATCAATAGTCATGGGTATTTTTATGCCTTAGGAGACTGTCAGAATGACTTTCTTTACTAAGAGCTGCACCCAGAACTTTTTCAAGGAGAGTTTCCATAGCATAATGACTGCAGTTTTGAAGTAAATGAGTTCAAACTCCAGTCATGGTGTTATGTTGATTTTCCCTATCCCTTATCTCTGCCAGCTATGAATTAAATAGTATTACAACAAGGATGGCTTTGGCATTTAATAAGCCATGAAGGTTGATATACCATTAAACACAGAACCAAACTGAACTGAATTCAAAATTTTTTTCTTAACCAGAGAGTCAGTATGATTCCACTCAATGGACTGTCTTCTCTACTGAGACTCGTAGTGGTAAATTCTTGTGTAGCCCATTTGTAAACATTTTATTGACATGCTTCTTTGTACACATTCTTCAATAAATTTTACATGGTTTACACTTCTTAGCTTGCAAAAATTTCAAGACAGAATTCTGTTCAAGAGAGAACTCTGTTTAATTTGCCACCATTATATAAAGTCTCAAAATAAACATTTTTGTGGGATAAAAATTATTTTTGCTATAAACTAATTCTAAACATTTATGCACAAAAATTCTGAAAAAACAATTTATTTTGCTTTTTCAAAATAATTCCCCTTATTCATTGAATATATATATATATATATATATATATATATATATATATATATTGAATATATACTGCACTGCACTCTGCCATCTTTAAGTGTATCAATAGAATATTTAGTTGTGGAACACATAATTTGCTTTTTTTAAGGTATAGTTAAATTTAATGGAATTGAAAAATAAAGCCACTGTCAATAACAATTCCAATACTGTTTTTGCACACTGTCCAATTGAATATAATTTTCATATCCTCATGGCAATGAAGAGGTACTCAAAACTCCTCATTTCATCTTTTGTGTTAAAACATCTTTATTCAAACAGAAAAAGGAAAACTACTTAAGTTTTTGTAAAATAATTTAAATATCTAATAATAATGATGATGATGATGATGATAATAATAATAGCCAAAATAGATAAGATACAATAAAATTGCAAGCGTAGACGATGTGGTAATTGAGACAAAATGATCAGTCATATAATAAGTGAATACCGCAAATTAGCATAAAAAGAGTATAAGACTAGATACAACTTGGTGGGGAAGGTGATCCACTGGAAATTATGCAAGAAATTGATATTTGACCATATGAACAAATAGTATATGCACAACCTGGAATCCATCCTGGACAATAAGACACACAAAGTTCTCTGGGATTTTGAGATAAAAACATATCACCTAATCTCAACCAGACAACCAGACAACCAGACCTAATGATTGTCAACAAAAAAACAAGAACCTGCCAAATAGTCTACTTTGCCGTCTCGGCAGACCACAGAGTGAAATTAAAAGAAAATGAAAAGAGAGATAAATATCGAGGCTTTGCTAGAGAACTAAAAAAACCATAGAGCATGAAGGTGATGGTGATACCAATTGTAGTTGATGTACTTGGAACAATCACCAAAGGATTGGTAATGGGACTGGAAGACTTGGAAATAAGAGGATAAGTGAAAACCATCTAGATTACAACATTATTAAGATCGGGCAGAATATTGAGAAGAGTCCAGGAGACTTGAAGAGACTTGCTGTCACTCAAACATCAGAGAGAAAGCATCAACTAACGTTGGTGTAAAAAACTCCCAAAAGAGAAAAATAAAAATACAGTTAATGATAATCATAGTTATTATTATTTGCATAAAGTTCCTCATATATATTTGTCTTCATAAGATGTTCGTTTTGTCTTTTCTTTTGCTAGTCTTTCTATTGTTATCGGAGGTCATTTTGTGCTCTCATTCCATTTTAATGGTTGTCCTCTTTTTGTTGAATCTGGTTATTTTGCATAAGAGCATATCAAATTTAGTGGGTCATTAAATGCCAAATCTTGTTTTTTGTGGGTAGGGGGAGCTATTTTTATATATTTATATATTTTTATGTATAGGATTTGTAAGTGAATAGTTTATAGGTAAATATTCTTGTTTTTAAACAAATTGTTAGAGCACCAAATAAAGATTAATTGACAGTTTTTCATTACAGCCATATGCTTTGTAGATGGTCTTGTTTCATTGATGTATCTCAAAATTTTTCCCATATATCAACTATTCTTAGATTTTAAGTATTTCAGTGAAAGTAAGAGAGAGTCCAGGAGAGCGAGTGTGCTAAGAACTTGAGAACTTTGAGATTTAATTTTGTTATTATTCATAAAATTTTGAACTGATATATTGGATCAGAAGATAGAATTGCAGTAAAATATTTTTGTTTTCTCAACAAGGTCTAATATTAGCATTAGTATATTCAGGATACACTAACACAGTGTAAACAAGAGGAAGGACAAGATAAGCTCATTTACACCAATAGAAACATTTATTACACATATGATACACATACAAGAAATATTGACCAGAATACATAAACTTGTCGCAACAGATAAAATATGCACATATTGTTTTATGAATGAAAAAGTATATGAAAGGGGTAAAAAATAATGAAAGTCTTACTTGAGAAAAAGTAGATGGTAAAGCCATGTTGGCTTTTATGTATTATGGCAGTGCAAAGATAAAAGGTCTTAACAGTTCAAAGAACAAAGACAACAAAGACCAAGAAGGATTCTGGAATTGTCACATGTATCCACAAGGATACTAAAACTGAAATACCATCATCAGACTGGCCGGACAATTATTTATTGTGCACCTACAACAGCAAAATAGAGAACAGTTATTCTTTTTTCGTTTTTTTTTTTTTGGAAATGATGACACACTTGGGTCTTTTTCTAGGACACAATAATTGTATAGTCAGACATGATGAAACACTCGGACTTATAGAGTATTACACATCCCATTCTCCTCATGAAGTATATCAAATTCCAAGAACAAATGTAAGTTGGTAGGTAAGTACTTACAATGGTATTAATATTGGATTTTGACTTAATTCTTAATTTCTTTTTATTGCCATTTTGTTAATATCTGTGGTTGTAGCCAGAAAGTTAACACTTCTAAAAATAAAAAACCATCTGACAAACGTTTATAAGCAAATCCACATTGAATGGTCTGTTGAGTTGTCCAAAACATAAAATATTTTCAAAGCATCTGTAACTCTCCCAGTAAAGAGTTCTAGTTAATTTAACAACACCACTTAACTCTTTGAACTTTTAACCCCTTTAACAGAAGTTACCCTGAACTCAAAATACTTTTATAGAGTCAATAAATGAGCATAAAATACATTCAAACTTTGCTCTAGGGCTCAGAAATCTTTGTATAAAACCGCCCATAATTTTATTCAAAGAAAAGCAATGAATAGGTACTATGTTAGCCTTTTATTACGAATATTTGACATGATTTTCCCAAGCCCAAAATAACAAGCGTACTGTGAATAGTAAAATTGTGCTAAGCTCAGAATATCAGACTTAGAGTATATAGAAAATTAGTGCTTAGCTGGAAATGCTGAGCTTATATAAAAATAGTATTAAACCTGAAATATTTGGTCTAGAGTATACTCAGAAGTCAGTATATTCTTAATAGATCTAATAATAATAATAATGATAATAATATTTTATTCAATAATAACTTCAACATTGTTATAAAGTTCAATGCTTCACATGATTTACATGAACAAGAGACAGTAACTGTTGATCTTAGCATATTCATCAGTGATACATACCTGTGAAGCTGATGTTTTCACCCAAACAAATGGAGAGCCATTCATATATTTTCAATTGTTTATCAGGACTGTCCCCTGATAAGTTGTGCAAGATTTGAAACTTCTCAGCTTTTAAAATCCTTCTGGGGGTTTCTTTAGAAATTCCTAGTTTCAAGGATGTCCAGTGAATTGACATTTTAGGGGCTATCTTTGAACTTTACAATGACAACTTCCTTCATTTCATCATTTATTATAGGTGGTCATCCAGTCCAAGGTTTCTCCATGACACTGATTGTTTCTTTGAATTATCTACCTTCCCCAAAGTGCTAAAATTAATGGTAGTCCTTCTGCACTGAAGATATCTGCTATTTGTTTATATGACTCCCCCTCATGTCCCCTCAAAAGAACCAATTTAAAATGTTCTTTCAACATACACATCTTCAGTTTGTGAAAAAAAACAGAATATTAGTAATAGTCTAGACTACTGGATCACTTTGTATTACAAACTAATGCTAAGGCCCAAATTGTCAGTTTCAATGTATCTATGCTTGAACAGCCTGAAGGACCTAAAATACAGCGTTTTCCCTGCAGAGGAGTAAGACCCTCACATACAAAAAATGGTGTCCTGAGTATTACACTAAGCTGTACCCAGTTACCCAGAACACCAGCTTTGACAAATATGGAGTTCCTCTGAATTACCATTACTCCTTGGTCTACTTGACATGAAGTGATAGTACTAGTTAGGGTCCTATCTACAGATTAAATAGAACTATTTGGAAACTAACAGTATTAGATAGGAATACTTGACACCATACAACTGTGTGCAAATTAACTGAATTGGATAGGAATACTTAATACTGTGTCCAAACAAATGATTTTTATTATCAAATAGTTACTTGAAACCATATAATTGGTAATAAATTATTAATACTGTTAATAATACATTGGTTAAATATGTTGTTTGGCATGTAGTGTTGACAGTTTGTGAGATGGGAGGTAGGTGACTGTACAGTTTCTATTTTTTGGGATGCTATATCCAGGATTTGTTGCTTCTCATCTCACAAACTTAGTAAGACAAACAAGACATGATTGGCACTGCTGGAGAAGTAAAAGCAAACTCTTAAGTGACATTCTCCTATGGACTCCCACACATGGACATACCAGTGCTGACTGACCAGCAAAGACTTACATATATCAGCACTGTGCAGACACCAAATGCAGTCTAGAAGACCAGACAGGAGAAATGAATGATAGGAATGAATAGAGAGAGAGAGAGAGAGAGAGAGAAAGAGAGTCAAGGGACTCTGTGTCTCTGCACAATTTGATGATGGAAATGATGATGTAGATAGTTTAAAATGGTTGTAAAAACTGCTAGTGTCACTAAGTTTAAGATCATTTGAGAGTTTAGTTTTAATCAGATGAGAAGGTCATGAGATCAAATAGTACAAGAAAGTTTAGAAGTCAAATATAATTCAACCACCGAGACATGTGGTTATTTAATATCTTTCTGGTTCCTAATATACATCTAGTTGGTAATTATGTATCCAAAAGTTGTCATCAATAAATAAATATGTGCACATAAAAATGTGTCTGCGTTATCTTTTAATCAATTAAAGAAGAACTTAAAACAGTTTGGGGTTAAGAATAAGAACAAGATGATGACAGAGAAACACAGCCAGTGACAGGAGATGATAGCAAGAAGAGATGGGTACAGAATAAGAAAAAGAGAACACAATATTAGATAAGGATATTTGATAGAAATACTTGATATATAAATGTGGACAAACAAACAATCATTGTTATTAAATAGGAATTGTTACTTGCAACTATATAAATCACTAGTATTAGAAAGGAATACTTGAAACTCTATAACTGTGTGCAAATTATTTCAATTAAATTTCTGGATTTAATAAAAATATACCATTAAACAAAGAAACCATACTTAATATAAACCTGAAATGTTGGGCTTTTTTGCATTCAGCCTAAAATATTGGGCTTATGGGTTCAAAGAATCTTATTAACAGAAATCTTGATTGTTGACAGATTTCTAAACACCAATAAGTTGAGGTGAACTATATTATTTAGAAGAAATATCTTTTGAATGTAAGAAAATGGTCTAAATTCAACTTTTCCTGATAAGTAATATATTCTCTGATATTTTTTGTTGTCAATTCTGTAAGCTGTATTCATTTTGGCTGTACAATAACATTACCAGAACTGTACAAAATAGTTTCATCTTAATTTTATATATTTACAAAAACAATTTATTTAGTCTGCTGCTGGGCTTTCCCAAAAGTAATTTCCAGCTTGAGGCACCACAGAATTGAAATATGAAAAGGTTAACATTTTTAGGAATAATGCTGGAAAGACAAAACAGTTTTCGAATTGGATTTGACACCCCACCAATCCAACTATAACTTTGAGTCTGAAAGAGAATAAGAGTTAAGAAAAAGAAAATCTAATTTTGTTCCATCATTCAAATTACATTCTTCATGCAAATGTTATATCTATACCTGACAGAAATATAGGAAAATGCATTAATATATAAATATGCACACATGGAGATTATATACATATATACATACACTGTCACCAAGTTGGCTGGTTGGATGGATTTTATGGCATATCAACCCTTGTAGGTTATTTAATGTCAAATCCTTTTTAACACACACACACATACACACACACACACATATATATATATAACAATATATGATTTGTAAATGAATAGTTTGTAAGTTAAGTAAGCAGGGCAACTGCAGCTGAAGGCAACCTGAGAGCTCCCTTTTCAATAGCTACAACACCGAGGTGTAGGGGAGAGCACTACTCTTTTCCCTGGATTGCTTCACTTACCCTTGATCCATACCTTATAATTCTGAGTGATTAAGTACCATTTTGAGTCTTCGGTACATCTCGACCTGGGATTGAACCCTGGTCTCCCAGACAATTGACAAACACTCTATCCACTATACCAATGGGCCAATTAACACTAATAATTCTATTTAATAATTATCATTTGCTCGCATGCAATTAAATGGTTTCATGTGTTGCTATCTAAAATGAATAATTCTTTTTAGTATTAATCATTTGTTTGCACAAAGTTAGATAGTTTCAAGTATTGCTATCTAACACAAATAATTTTATTTAGAAGTAATCATTCATTTGCACACAGTTAAATAATATCAAGTATTGCTACGTAACATAAACAATTTAATTCAATTTAAGATCAGTCAGTTGTTTGCATGCACTTAGATGGTTAAACACTCCTACTTAACCCACAGATGGTACTGTAACAAATACGATCCCTCCAGGTCAGAGTGGACCTGTAGTAATGTTAATGAATGGGTATTCCACATTCCCTAAAGCTCTAGAACTGAAGCTGCACCATCAGATGTTTTAGTGCTATATCCAGGACACTTGTTGCAGGGGGAAGACTTAACCATATGAAGAGATGCAATCAGTGTATTCTACAAACAAACTTAGTTGACTGGGTTAACAGTTGCTAAGTAGTGAGTATGTAGATGTTGTAATGGTTATCACCATAGGAAATAGACTTAGCAAGTTAAATTCAAATTCTAGACAAGAGTGTCAGTGTTCTACTTCTCACTAATGCCTTTGTCAAAAGTGTGAATCAATCTCTTCTTTCTCCAGTTATGGGTAAATAGTCTTGTTTTGTTTTATGACATATCAACCATTATAGGTTATTTAATGCCAAATCCATTTTTATACATAAAAATAGTTCTATTTCAAGCAATTCAGTTTAGCATTAGTACACAGTTTAGTTTTATTTAATTCATAGAGAGGACCCTATCAGGTGCAACCAGTCTGGGCCAGAGTTGACCTGGAAGCAATGGCAATAAAAGGGTACTTCACATTCCCCAAAACTCCAGCATTAGTGGAGACTCACCCTCAGATTGTCTAGTGACATATCCAGGATACTTGTTGGAGGAGTCTTACCAATGCTCCAATGGTTATTAACAAACCTGATGATAGTCATAGCACAAAACCAGAAGTATGGAGCACTGTAAGAATTGAACTCACTCATAATGGTTAACTAGCCAAGTTCTTTAACCAATACCCCACTTAAAGTGCCCTTCCTAACTTAACTAAGCTTAGTTTTGTCCCTTAGTTTTGAGGAAAATCAAAATCATGAGAATTGATCTGCACGCAGAATTTTACTAGCATAGAAAACTTAAGTCTGTCAACTTCCTATGAAATTTCTTTTTTCTATCTTGTCCTCTTTCTTTCCTTCTGTCTTTTAATCTTCTTAAATTGGCCCTCGTCTTAACCTTTCTTTATCTTCTATTTTCTGAAAAATCCAACACATTTTAATTTTCTTTCCTCTGTTTCTATTTCAATTATTTGCTCATAATCTTTTTTTTCTTTATTTCTCTTTTTATTTTATTTCTTTTTCTTATTTTAGAGGCTAGAACACCTGTGGGCTGCCACCTTTGGCTCCAAGCTAAAGAATAGCTGAATTTTTTTTTTAATCTGGTATTTAACCACAGGTAAGTTTAAAACATCTTAAAGTCAATAACAATATTAAGATGAGAATTCCTTGGCTGATGTTTGGTTTGGTTTCTTTGTTAAATGGCATATCAGCTTACATGGGTTATTTAATACCAAAGCCCTCCTTGTAGAAAAACTAGTGATATTATTTAACCCATAGCTGAGGGTATAAGGAGGTTCATACCTTTGCGTAGGGTATGAGTCCAAAAGTGAACATAAATGCATAACTAAACTTGAAACTTGCTTACCTATGTAAATGTATTTCTAGATGGTGGCACAAATACTAAGTGTGCAGGTCCACAGCTCAGATGTTAAGGCACATTTAACTGATTGTATTATAGCAAGGCAATTGTGATGTAGAAGGGGATACTCCAGCTGGAATTCAGGCTGCCAAGGTATATTTACTTTTAGTTATGTATTTATCCAACTCCTCAGCCATGAGCAGGATGTGACAAAAGGTCAATTTTTAAGCAGATTAAAACTGGTTTACATTCAGTTTCCTTCTAGACTGGTTGCCCAAACTAAAGAACCCAATCTGCTCTACAATTTATCCATAGCAAGAGAGAGAACAGGTAGATTCATACCTTTTCCTAAGGGCAGTAGTATGAAGGGAAACACAAACAGCATTATCATTAATTTGAATGGGCCACTTCAATTCCATGGGTTAAAATTTGTTGCTATTTTTCTCTATATCTTCATTTTTATTTCATTGTCTTTTTTAATTTCTTTTTCTTTTAGAAAGAATACATTTCTCATTAGTTCCTAAATATCAATAAAAGATCAGTTTTGTTTGCTCTTGTTATATATATATATATATATATATACCGGGCTTTTGGCCAAATAAATAGAGTGTTTGCCAATGGTCTGGGAGACCGGGTTTCAATGCCAGGTTGAGTCATACCAAAAACTCAATAAAATGGTACTTGATGCTGCCTTGCTTAGCATTCATTACTATAAGGTAACGATCAAGGGTAAAGTGGAGCAATCTGGGAAAAGGAGTAGTGTGCTCTCCTACACCTCAATGTAGTATTTATTGGAAAAGGAGCATTCGGGTCACCTTCAACAAAGGTTGCCAACTTTTTATATATGTATATATATTTGCGAAAATCAGTATCATTCTTTTATTTTCTCCATTTTTTCTTATAGTATTTTCTCTTTCTTGGCTTTCTTTTTTCTTCTCTCTCTTTCTCATACCTTACTCTTTCTTACTTTCACTTTTCTTCTTTCTAATTCTTTCTTTGACTCTCTTCATGTAAAAGCAAAAACAAAAAGAATAAAAAAAAAGGAAAAGACCAAATAAATGCAGCAGGAGGAAGGTGATTTCAAAGCTGATAATGAAGAATAACATTCACGAAGAATAAATGAGATGATAAAAATGAAGGAAAACGTAAAAGAAAAGAAAGATGGAGAGGGTTGTTCAAAGAATGAGTTCTTTTTTTAAATCACAAAAGGAAAACAGATAATAAGGAAGATCTGGTAGGTGATAAGAAACATAATAATGAAAAAAAATAACAAGAAGATAACAAAAAGAAACAAAAAAAGAAAGATAAACAAAAAGCCTATAAAAATATATAGGAATAACAAAAAGAAGAAGAAGATTATGTTTATCCATTTCTCCAGAAAAACTCAGATAGGTAGAGATTATTCATGTCAATAGCAGACGTAAAATTCAGTTCCCCACTCCATTTTTATGGCTTCTGTTTCGTATGTTTTAGTTTTTTCTTTCTGCAGCCTTCAAAGTAATTGTTACTTTATTTTTGTTTGTTTGTCTGTTTACATTATTATTTGTTTGTTTATTTGTTTTCTTTTTACCTCCATCAAGTGAACAAGTATCAAACAATGATTCCACTGTCAGCCATCACTGTAAGGTGCATCATGGGATAGCACATGATACCACATCACAATGTCAGTTGCAGATATCGCACTGGGCAATTTGCCTGAGCAATTACAATTACGAGGAAATGGCACCCCAAAAAATAAGAAAAAAGAAATCTAGCCGCATGGACCATCAATGACAAGAATAAGAAAACAAAGAACAAATTGTTTTTTTTAGGGGGGTAGAATTTTTATTTATTTTTTTACTTATAGCAACCTGACTCAGTTAACTTCAAAAGAAATTTCTCTTTTTCTTTGTTTATCCTCTTTATTTTCCTTCTTTCGTTTCATTTTCTTAACCTTTCTGTTTTTATCTTTATTTTTCTACTTTTGAATTTTGAAACCCGTTAATTTCATCTCTCTCTCTCTCTCTCTCTCTCTCTCTCTTCTCTCTCTCTCTCTCTCTCTCTCTTTCTCTCTCTCTCTCTCTCTCATCCACTTTACTGTGTATCAGCAAATTAAATCTTGTTCTCACAAGAGCTGTGTTTATATATATATATGTATATATATATATGCCCATAATAATATCATCTCTTGTAATCATTTATCATCATTTCTTATTTTTCTCTTTTTTCTTCCTGTTATTTCTCTTGGCCTTTAACCCTTTACTTTTCTTTTTACTTCTCTTTTCCTTCTCTCTTTCTCTCACATTGTTGAATATCAACAAATGAAGTCTTGTTTGCTACTGATATATATATATATATATATATATATATATATATATATATATATATATACATACACACATATATATATATATATATATATATATATATATACCCACATAATTATTATCCCTTGTTATCATTTATCTTCATTTCTTATCTTTCTTTCTCTTTCTTTTTCTTTTCTTCCTTTTACTTCTCTTTGACTTTTGTCTACATCACTTTCTTTCTTTCATTTCATACAAAGAAATAGATAAAAATACATCTTTTATTAGTTACTAAACATCAACAAATGAACAGTCTTGTTTGCTGTTGAACTATTGTTTGTAACATATTTTTGCTGCTCATATTAATATTATCCATTCCTGAATCTTTTTCATTTCTTATTATTTTTCTTTCTCAACATTTTCTGTGTTTCCTTATCTTTCTCCCTCTTTACTTTTTTCCCTCTTTACTTTTCTTTCTATTTTGGACATTTTCTTATTCTGTCTATTTTTTTTCTACTCCATTTCTTAGTCAACCCTGAAGAATAAAAAAAAGGATCAAATAAAATAAAATAGCAATAAAATAATAAAATAATAATGGCAACAAAAACAGCAAGTCATAAATTTAAAGGTTCCAGGATCTTCCAGATCCCTTCCCTTGTTGGCATTTGATTGGCAGAGGAAAGAAAATGATTGACTTCCACAATCTCTAAAGCCTGAATCAGGAGAGAAGGTGGATGCAGGAACTTCAAGAGGAAGCAACTATGGCAGAGAAACAAAGCAAAGTGCAGAGGGACAAACAGACTGAAGAGGTAATCATCTGAGTATCTAAGAAGACCAACCAAGAGACAATGACTAATAGTGTGTCTTTCAAACCACAATGCATCCAAGCTTTTTTTATGGGATTCTAGTGAAGAATTAGTGCAATAAAACATGCCAAAGTGACATTCAATCCATTTAGAAATTGAACAAGAGGAGAAGAAAAAAAACATTGAACAAATTGGGCAGGTAAGAATATAAGTAAAAAAAAAAATGTTTAGCGGGAATGGAAATAAAATAGACAACTAATAAATGGTTGATATACTATTAAAAAGGTAAAAAAAAAAAGGCCAGAGGAAGAAGATAAAAATATCACTTTTGTTAAAAAGTGCGAATAAAACAAAAACATTAGGCTTAATTTTAAATTAGCAACAACTCAGATTTTTGTTTTTATTTTTTGTTTTTAATCTGAACAAAAACTTTTGATTCTTTTTGTTGGTCCAAAAAGAGAGAAAACTTCTGCCATTAAAAATTTGTGATTAAATCAGATTTGAAGATTATTTGGCTACTTTGAAGAATCTAACATTTGTATGCTATTCAATTTATGTTAATTCCCCAAAACTTTTTACTGCAGGGCTTAGAATATATTGACTGTATCCCCTGTGGAACAGTAAGACTGCCCCTGACTGCAAAAAAAAAGAGGTATGACACAAAACTGCATCAGAATGATGAGGCTCCAGTTCTGGAGAGTGTGAGAGCACCCATTCATTGCCACCACTCTCAGGTTTGTCTTGATCTAAGATGGTAATATCTATTAGGACCCAATCTATGAGTCAAATAAAAGTGAGTAAAGTTGGCGACCATAGTCAAGGGTGATTCAAAGGCTCCCTTTTTGATAGCTACTACAACAAAGTGAAGGGAAGGATGCTACTCTTTTCTTTGGATAGCTCCACTTTACCCTTGATACATGCCTTATAATGCTGAATGTTAAGCAAGGTGGCATCAAGAACCATTTTTTGAGTCTTTGGTATGACTCGACCTGGGATTGAACCCAGGTCTCCCGGGCCATTGGTGAAAACTCTAACCATCATGTCAATGTCCAGTACATGTGTCAAATATATCTGTTTAAAAATTATTTGTATTGGATAACATTACTTGAAATTATAGGGGGGTGTCCTCGTGGTGTAATGGTTAAAGCGATGGACTGCGGAATCGTAGTATGCGAGTTCGTACTCTAGTCGCGCTATTACGTTCACTTTCAGACAAATATCCTTGGGAAAGGTATGAACCCCCTTATCCTCCCAACTATGGGTTAAATAGCACCACTACTGTTCTTCTAGGAGAATAGCTTTGGTATTAAATAACATACAATGGTCAATATGCCATTAAAACAAAGGAACCGAACCGAACCTTAAAATTATATAACAGTATGTAAACAAATTATCATTATTATTATTATTATTATTAAATAGGATAAGTTCCCAATAATGTATACAAAATTATGATTTATAGTATGAAATAGGAATATCTGATACCTTGTAACTTTACAAACAAATAATTATTATAGTCAAAATGAGATTAAAAAATGGATTGCAATGAAACAGAAAATAGTCAAGATTATAATCAACTTTTCACATTAAATAACCCCTAAGAAGTTGGTGTGCCTTTAAACAAACCAAACCGAGCCAAACCATCTATGACAATTGTTCAGGTTTGATTTTGTCACATTTACTTCTTAATATTAAACATACATTTATGTTTGGTTTGTTTTCTTTGTTTAATGGCATCTCAACCTTTGTAGGTTATTTAATACAAAAGCCATCCGTGTAGAAAAACAGCTGTGAAACTATTTAACTTATAACTGAAACATACCCTCAGGGGTAAAGGGATTTGTTTGAAAACTATTAATGTTAGATAATAATAATAAGACAGGAAGACTTGATTTCATATAGCTAAAAGAAATGCAATCAAAAAAAGAATGTTAAAAATATAAATGGTTATGATTACAAATGATTACAAATTATGAATCAAATTGAATAACCCATAAGAAGTTTCTAATGCCATTTAGCACACAAATCAAATCAGGATCCATCCTGATCAATAATGGCAGTACCTGACAAGGTCCCATCTATATATCAAATAGATCCTTTTAAAAATTATTAGAATTAGATAGATATACTTGAAATCATATAACTTTGCAAATTACTTATATCAAAAATAATTACTTAACACAATAATTGTTTGTAAATGATTATTATTAGTCACTTTAAAGAATATAACTGCTACCAAAAAAGAAAGATCTTAGCATTAAACAATGGTTGACAAGGTATAAAACCAACCAACCAACCAGCATTTATCTTATCATTATCATAGATCAAAATCTATTTACTCCTAGGTCCATCCCGACCCAGAGAAAAAGCCCCTATGATGTAGTGGTTAATGTGCAGGACAGCAACATCATAATAAATGTATTTAAACTCCAGTCACACTATTACATTCCCTTTTGGACTAATACCCATGGGAAAGGTATGAACTCCCTTTTCCACCCAGTACCACTACTATCCATTTACAAAGATAGCTTTGGCAATAAATAATCCATGAAGAGAAATATCCCATTAAATAAAGAAACCAAATGAAACCAAACAATTTTGAGTAAGGGAAGTAGTATTTGTTAGGGTTCCATCAAACAGATTTGTTTGAAAATTATTAGTATTAGAGAAGAATACTGGAAACCCGTATAACTGCGTATAAATTTTTTGTATTAAGAATAAGTAAAGTTGGTGGCCTTAGTCGAGAGTGACCCGAAGGCTCCCTTTTCAATAGCTACTACACCAGGGTATAGGGGAGGGTGCTACTCCTTTCCCTGCATTGCTCCACTTTACTCTTGATACATACCTATTAATGCCGAATATTAAGCAAAGAGGTATCAAGTACCATTTTTCGAGGCTCTGGTGTGACTTAACCTGGAATTGAACCCCAATCTCCTGGGACACTGGCAAACACTCTACTCACTAGGTCAATGGGCCAGTCTACTAAGAATAGTTACTTAAAACTATAATCATTTGCAAATGATAGTTACTTGAAACAATATAACTGCTTGATCAAAAAAGACTGATTTCAGTATTAAATAACCCAACATGGGTTTAGATGCAATAAAAACCAACCAACCATATTTTAAATTTATTATAATCATTATTGAGCTATATCTATGTCTATTTTTTTGTTTATATCTAACTCTGTTAAAATATATTTTTCAGAGTTGTTTTTGTTTAATAAAAGTTTTGAACACAAGAGTTTTCCTGATTGGGATAAGTAAGACCAGACAATCCTTGACTGAAATTGAGGTGTAGCTTCCTGTTGCTAACTCCCTGGTTTTCAATTCACATTTACCTTATTCCTTGACTGATTTCTAACCAAGGCTAGAGACCCAAAACTGACTAAGTTATTTTGACCATAGCTGAGAGGGTATGTGACAAAATATTTTATGTGAAGTCAAAGCAAACAGCCTTGGCTAGAATTTACTATCAGGTAAATAATACAAAAAATAATCATAAAGTTTGGCCACCACCAAAATAAGTCTTTCTCAAAGTAATGCTCTCAATGAGATGTCAAGAGAAACACTCTGGAAAAAGGGAGAAGTTAAACAAAACCCAATGAACAGACCTGCATAAAAAGACTTAACTGCAACTTTTGTTTAAGAGCATTTAGTGATAAATTATACTGCTATAGTTTAGAGATACATACACAATAAAAACACATTTAGTAAAGAAAAGATACTAAAAGGTATGGCTGAACATTGAGCAGAGGCACTTAATTTGGTTTGGTTTGGTTTGGTTTGATGCCATATTAACCATTTTCAGTCATTTAATGCCAAATCCTTTTTATACATTTATCAAATATAGGATTTCTTAACACCCTTTGAAGATAACATCCTTAAGGTAGCCTGAGCTTATTGTTTTTGCTCACATTCAAATAGTTTCACATAATTTCAAACAATTCAGTTTAGCATCAGTGTACTGTATTTTGTTTATACACAGTCATTTGTTTAAATACAGTTTTTTTGTTTACACACAGTTAAATATAAATTCAGTTATATCCCAAACAATTCAGTTTAACACAAGTATACAGTTTAAATATCAAACAATTCTATTTGACCCATAGATAGGACCCTATCAGGTGCTACTACTCTGGGCCAGAGTGGACCTGGGAGCAAGGGTATTGAAAGGGTACCCGGCATTCCCCAAAGCTTCAGCATTACTGGAGTCTCACCATCAGATTGTTTAATGTCATATCCAGGACACTCATAGGGGGGTCTTACTCCTCCGCAGAGATACAATCTGTGTATTCTGCCACCCCAGCCAACTGGGCCACAAAGACACTTAGAGAAATCAAGTAATTTTTCAAAGAAAAATATGTTGTCCGATAAAGTTCAAATTTAATTTTTTTGCTAGTACTCTTCTGTCTATCATATCCACTTATTTCTGTCTGTTCATATTCAGTGATCTCCCATCTGTTCATATCTATCTCACATCTGTTCATATCTCTCTCAATTCTATTTAGGAAGAGTCATCATGGCATTATGGTTAAAGTTCTAGACTGTAGCCTTGAAGTGAGCAAGTTCAAACTCTAGTTGCACTGTTACATTCACTTTTGGACTAATTCCCTTGGGAAAGGTATGGCCCTCTTTATCCTCCCAGCTATTGGTTAAATAGCATCACTGTTGTTCTTCTACAAGGATGGATTTGGCATTAAATAACCATGAATGTTGATATGTCATTAAACAAAGAAACTAAACCAAACCACATCTGTTCATGTTCATCTCTTATCTGTTCATATCTAATCATTTCACATCTGTTCATGTTCATCTCTTATCTGTTCATATCTATTTATCACACATCTGTTCACATTTATCTCTAATCTGTTCATATCTTTTTATCTCATATCTGTTCATGTTTATTTCAATCTATTTATATTCATTTATTTCACATCTATCCATAACTATCGATCATCTGTTAGATAAATATATACTGCAACTTACATTTGAATCATCTACATGTCCACACTGTTCCACCATTTCTATATAGATATCGGAACATGCCATTTTGTCCTCGCCACATCGATTTTGTAATAACTGCAACTTGAAAAGAATCACTTTCAACCATTTATACAAAATTTTCCTGTCTGGTGTGGAAATTGTGATTCCTGAATTGCTCTCCTTGGTGATTTCTGTGGTCTGCATACATAACTAGCATGATCATCCTTCTATTGGTTTTGAAATTCTCATGGCCTCACAGGACTTTTACTTTTACAGAAATATCCCATTTCAAATTTCTTCTACATAAGGAAAATGGATTGTCTAGTTGGCCAGGATTCTAGGAATTGTATTCTAAAATACCAGTGTATGAAATTAATAGAATATTTTGCTTCAGTCAAGCACAAAAATGTCTTCTCAACAGCCTTTGTTTTTTGCACCATGGTTAACAATAGAAACTCTTAATAATAAACTTAAGTGGTTCTCAAAACAAGGGAGATTCTCACCAAGTAAAAAACTTCATATCATTAGATGAATGCCCCATGTGCTTATTCACAATACTTTCCTTCTACAACTATTTTTCCTTTGAAAGGACTATCTCATTTATATATGTTTACACTCAAAGACTTGTTCTTTTCTGTTAAATATCTTATCCATTTCTTCTTACATTCTCTTCAATTTCAGAAAATAGATTGCAATTTTGTTATTGTTGCAGAGAGTTTGTTTTCAATATTTATTTGTATTATTGGAACTGTATTGACCACATACATTTTTCTATCTCTCCCTTTATTTGTTCTCTTAACTTTCTACTTTGATCAGTGAGTGAACAACCAAATTTCACTCACTCTCTCTATGAATAAGACTAAACTAATCCTGCTTCTACATTCCAAAACCCTTAACAATAGTTTGATATAGACCAACAAAATTTTGTATGCATACTTATTGTACCTATAGGAAGGTTTTAAGGCAAATAATTTTTTTGTTCCTCCTGAAGAAAGAGACAGCTTTGCTCAAAAAAAGGTCTCTAACAGGAAATAATAATTGGTGGAAAGCCATACATACAATATAAGTAACTGTACAAAATTTAAATTTCCAAATGTCAAAAGAAAAAATAATTATTTGTTTTTCTAGAATAATTGTTCAGGTGTAATTAAACATTACTAAGTATTCGCCAATGGTCCTGGAGACTGAGGTTCAATACCAGGTCAAGTCATACCAAAGACATAAAAAATGTTACTTGATGCCACCTTGCTTTGCTCTCAGCACTATAAGGTAATGATCAAGGGTAAAGAGGAGCAATCCGGGGAAAGGAGTAGCACCCTCCCCTACACCTTGGTGTAGTAGCTATTGAAAAGAGTGCCTTTGGGTCATTCTCGGCTAAGGTTGCCAACTTTACTTCACCTATTGCTCACTTAGAAGTAACAATCGATGAAAAATGTTTAAATCTATAAATTTCTAAAGTGTCATTTTAAAAAAAATTTATTTCTCTACAAAACTATAAAATTTTCAAATAACAGAATTGACTTCATAAGATAATGTAAAAAACTTAATTTTTATAGGGATGATTATGATTCCTAAACATTCAATGGAAACTTTTGTTTGATGACAAAAATTATAAAATAGATTTTGTTTTGAAAAATAAAGTAAGTAGAAAGTATTTTTACTCTGGTCCTCAATCCAAGTCTTGACCACTTACCCACTGTAGGCAAGTACTACACCTAGTGATAAAAACACTTAGTTATTATCATGCATCTATATTTACTCATAGATATATTCTTAAATTTTGTTCTTGGATAGTAAGTTTTATTTCTTGATTGCTTATATTGTAAAAGTATGAGATATGGCCATTATTTCCTACAAACTTTGCTTTTTTGCCTAAAATAATTCTATATAAGCACAAATTTTGTTCCTGAATAGTATGCATTATTTCTTAATTGCTTATGTTGTAAAAGTACAGAAAATAATAATTATTCCTTTCAAACTTTATTTTTACATGCTGGATAATGAAATTGAGAAATTAACTCATTTATGATACAAAAATGAGTAAAATTGCTCATTTTCATTATTTCACAGTCTGAATCAAAATTTATGTGTATTTATTCTAAAGTTATACAAAAATGGTCAGAAATGTTTAGAAATGAGTAGTTTTTTTAGATTTGTTGCTGTAAAGTTTCTTTATGTATTAGCCCCCAAATATAGTTTTTGATCATGTTTTGTGTAATAGAGTGGCCTCCTCCCATAACCAGTGACCCTGGTACCCAACTGTGTGACTCTTAATAAAAGGTCAATCATGAGGACTCTCACTGTAGGCGGGGAAGATGGTCAAAAACAGATTTGGTTTTTTTTAAATGGGTTAGTCAGTTTGTCAACAGGGGAGCAACTCACCAAAACCTAAATTTCAGGGCTAAAGAAAACTGACCCTTACCCCAGCCTCATTAGGAGTGGGCGACTATTTGTCAAAGAAAAAATTCTTTCCTTGATCAACTTGAAAATATCACTTCACTTTTTGAGACTGATCCTAATGGAAATTATAACATTGCCAATAAAGTCAATGGAATTTTTCTGTGACCACATGTCTGACTTTTCCTTTCCTGATATAAACAATCTCATCTTGTTAAAGTCAATGGGATTTTTCTATGACCACATGTCTGACTTTTCCTTTCCTGATATAAACAACCTCATCTTGTTATGAAGGTCAATGGGATTTTTCTATGACCATATGTTTGACTTTTTCTTTTCTGATATAAACAATCTCATCTTGTTAAAGTCAATGGGATTTTTCTGTGACCACATGTTTGACTTTTCCTTTCCTGATATAAACAATCTCATCTTGTTATCAATTCATCTCAGCTTTGAAAATTTCTTTACTCAGATCACAAAATTTGAAAAGAAAAATAAGTCTTTTCTATTTACTTTAGGTGTCAGCAATTAGAAAAGAATACTTTTGCCCAGAAACAAGAAAAAGTAAAAACTTTGTACATATTATCAACCATAGCTTCAGGATGCATTTCAGGGCAGAAACAACCCACATTTGTCTAAAAGAAGTTAGGTCAGGTTCATTGCCTGACACCTGGGGTACCCTGACGAAGTTAAATTATTTTTGCCGCATCTCACTTGACCATATGTCACATATCTTGCTCTTGAGGTGGGAGAGTGAAGTGTGGGTAACATTTACTGATAAAATAGTGAATCCTTAATAAGGGTAATGTTTTTCCACCTCTTTTGGAAGCTCTTTAGTCACTTAATTCATATAATCATTTATGATTTCTGCTTATGCTTTAGTTATCTCTTCCTAATAACATAATGAAAGTCACATCTGGTTTATTGTAGGTATTGTCAAACATAAACTTTTTATCCTCATTATTTAAGAAAAAAAAGTATTCTGAGAAAATAATTATATCAATGATTTTCTTATCTTATAATGATAACAGGAACAAACATTCCATTCATGCATGTAAATTAATCTTTGCAAATGCAGACAGGCCTACATAGCTACTGAAATATTGAAAATTAGTCCGACATGCACTTTCTATAATCCCCTACACTCCTTGATTGATAAGAAAATAAAGTTAGCAAATCAGTCCAACTTTAGACTTTTCATGCTGAAACAAATTTGGTCTTATCCAAGTTAAATGAAGAAGCCATAACCAAACAGATAGACTGACTCAAGTTGAAGCAAATTTCAACTATCAGAATCCATGAAAATGTTTGTAATTTTAATTGGATATTCTTCCCACAACATTGTAGAACTCATTACATGATAATTCTTATTCATTTCTTCTCTCTTTTAAACCCTCTTCCTTCCTTATTCTCTCTCTCTCTCTCTGTCTCAATATACATATATATATATATATATATCTATTCCACAAACTCTCTCTGTGTTTGAGTGTATGTGTATGGAGGGGTAGTTATCAATTCTTCCGCCTTGTTTCTATGCTAATTCCATTTAAAGAAAGTACAGTTCAAGTTCAAGAAACAGGAAAATCATTAGAAGTTGCTCTGATAACGATCAGTGTGGAGTTTTCATATTAGTGCAGTTTTGTATGACAAAGAAAAGGCAAACCAGTTCAAAATCAAGTTATTGTGGTTGAAGTCATATATCTATTGCAGTGCCTACAATTCACCAACTACATCCCCTGCAGAGAAATAAGAACCTTGAAAAAGGGTGTTCTAAATATGATATTAAACTGCATCCAGCAGTAAAACTCCAGTTCTAGAGCTCTTGGGAGTGAGGACTCACTTCTTTTATAGCCATTACTCCCAGATCCACTCTGATCTAGAGTGGTAATATCTGTTTGGGTTCCATCAATGAGTCAAATAGATCTGATTGAAAATCATTTGCTTTTGATTGGAATACTTTAAACCAGGGGTGGGGAAACTTTTTGGTGGGTTATGAATTATCAATGGGCAACATCTTTTAAAATCAAAAGAGCATGTGTTTATTTTTAATTTTTTAGAGACTTCTATAGGCTGCAGTTTGCCCACCCCAGCTTAAAACCCTATAACAATTTGGTTTCTTTTTGATTTCTTTGTTTAATAGCATACAAATCATTGTGGACTATTCAATGCCAAAGCCACCCTTGTTAAAAACAGCAGTGATACAATTTAACCCATAGTTGGTGGGATAATGGAGCTTATACCTTTCCCAAGGACATTAATCCAAAAGTAAACATAACAGTGTGACTGATGTGCAAATTTGCTTACTCTAAGGCTGCAGCCATTATGCCACATGGACTCTCCTATCCCTTATAACAATGTGCAATAATTTTTTTACAGATGATTATTGCTAACTAAAATAAATAAGGTCCAGGCAGGAATGGGATAAATATATATTTTATTTCCAAAGTCAACACTTGCAACTCGTCTCTAAGAGATAACTAAAAAAGTGCTCAATCCTGTTTCTCTCCCTTTGTCTCCTGGTGGCTCCTTCCTCCTCCAGGAGAGATAATTGCTCATCCCGGAAGCCCAGATGGGATGTTAACACTTCCCCGCTTTTCTTTCTGGTACTGAGGAGGGACATTTTAGGAGGCAACATCAAATGGCTGTCTGCAGGGAAAAAGAAAAAGAGAGTTGAACAAAATTTTAAGACTGTACACTTGAAAATTAGACAGATGATTCCTTGGGTTCAGATGTTAATTGGAGAATTTTGAAGGAGGGGACTCCCTTTTTTGTTAAGCTATCTGGAATTTGTTTGTCAGTGGGTATCCATGATATCTCTGCAATTTCTCCGCTGTCAACCATTTCTCTAAGGATTGCCATTTCAATTCGTAGTCTTTTATCAAGGATTTGTGTGGTGGAATGCACTGTGTCATAAAAACAAGAATGGTCTGTTTTGCATGCTATCTTTATATTTGTAGGGTGGTCTTCTAATTGTAACAAATCCAGTATTAATTTTCTATACTAAAAGCAGGCTTCAGTGAGATCAACCATGGCCAGAGTATCTGCACTGAGAGTGCTATTAACAATTCTTTTGATGTGTTTGGATTGCCAGGCTATGGGCATATATTGGTTATTGTTGCCTACTAAAAAGATTATGTAGCCACCCTGTGATCCACCATCAGTTAGGTTGGCAAAAGATGCATTGCTGTATGCTACAATTTGCAACATTTTAGGGTTACCCAATATGAATTTGTGATTTCTGCTTTTTTGCCTTTTTTATAGTCCGGTTGATTTGTTTAATACATTCCACATTTTCCTGTTTTAATATAGCATTTAGTGTACTGACATCAAAACTGAGGTCAGGTCTTGTTTGGGTGGCTAGCCAATTGAGCTGACCTATTACCAGCTCGAACATACATACAGCAGCTATGTGAGGATACGGGATGTAGCCCTGAAGACTTGCCAAAGGCGATAAACGATAGGGAGAATTGGCGAGAGAGGGTCAGGGATAGCCGTGCTGGTGGCATGACATGATGATGATGATTAGCTGTCCGGCCTCGGTGATCTCAGTTGATGTTAGCTTGTCTTCTAGTTTTCTTCCATTCCATTGCGGAATGGAAGAAAACTAGAAGACAAGCTAACATCAACTGAGATCACTGAGGCCAGGCAGCTAATCATCATCATCATGTCATGCCACCAGCATGGCTAAGTTTTTTTGTATATTCATCTTGTCCAATCTTGACGTTATTATTGGATTTTTTTTATTTCTAATCTAAAATATTGGAACTTAGCAACTTCTTCAGATTTTACTTTGAAAAGTTTACGAAGTTCATTAATGACTTGGTATTCAAACGTTTCTGACCCAGCAAAGCAGAAATCATCAACATGAGTGGCTATTATGCCTTGGAGCTTGTTTTTAAAATGCCAAGTGAAAATTGACTGGTCATATTTTGATGGTGTGACTCCTAGCTTTACTAGTTCCTCTCTGAGTGTTAAGTACCAGGATCGAGATGCATCAGTCAGACCATACACACATTTGGATAATTTCCAAATGTAGCCAGTAGGTACATTAGCTTCTTTGAAAGGAAGAAGGTAGATGGGCTGATCTAACTTCTTGCTCAGTAAAAATGCTGTTTTGATGTCCATGGATTGGCATATCCAGCCATTTGCTGACATAACTCCTAAGACTGCTCCTAAACTTTCCTTAGAACATGTTGGGAAATCATTTCTAACATTGCAGGCATCTTTACCTTGAAAGCTTTTGGCAACAAATCTGGCCTTAAAAGTTTGCTTGCCATTGGATTCCTTGTTAGTGTAGACCCATCTTGTGAGTATTTTTGGTTGGCCCTGATCAGGCACTTGTGTGTAAACTTGATGTTCAACCCAACTTTGGAGTTCTCTCTTTGCTTCGTCAGGTTAGTCATTAGATGAGTCCATCAAAAGACTTACTTCTGGGCCTTCATTGGTGGAAGTTTGGTCATCTTTATTTGTTTCCCATTCCAAGACCCCATTCTCAAAATCCAGCCAAAATGGACCGCCTTCTTCCATAGCAACGCTCATTAAATATTTGTTGTTATTAGTAGCTTTACCAGCTCTACTGATCACATTCAATTTTCTCCGTTCATGGTCTTCATCATTTGTGAACTTACATTTTATAGATATTTGTGGCTAGCTTCCATAGCTGGATCTCTTGTTTCCACAAATCATAAAATTCTGGATTTAAGAGCGGTGGTTCAAATAGTCTCAAACTCATTTTGTTGCCGTGGGTGTTGGTCTCTGCAACCAAATGTAAACTAAAATAAATAAGGTCCAGGCAAGAATGGAATAAATATGTATTTTATTTCCATAGTCAACACGTGCGACTCATCTCCAAGAGATAACTAAAAAACTGCTCAACCCTGTTTCTCTCCCTTCATCTCCAGGCGGCTCCTTCCTCCTCCAAGAGGAGATAATTGCTCGTCCCGTAAGCCAAGAAGGGATGTTAACAATTATCATTAAAAGTTACTTGAAACTATGTAATTGCTTGCAAAATAAAGACTGATTTCAGCATAGAATAACTCAAAAAGGGTTATGTGTCATAAAAGCAACCAAGCAACCAACCATTATTATAATAATTATTATTATTATTATTATTTCTTGAAAGTTTTTCACCCCAGTTTTAACAGATGATTTTTCACTGAAATCTGAGTTCTCCAACTTTGCTTCTGAACTCCATTTTCTCCAGTTTCCTTTCTAAACTCTTGGGAACTGTTGAAAGTGCACCAATAGTAACAATCCACATCTATTTCAGTTCTCTAGCTAGATCAAAGAAGTAGTAATAGTAGTTGTAGTATAATAATAATAATAATAATAATAATAATAATAATATGCAAATACTATGGAATACTGAAATCTGAAAAAATACCAATAAGAACCAACAACAGAAGCCAAAGAAGCAACTATTCTTTGGGATTTTACTGTCAAAACTGCCTTCTAATTGATATGTCAGTGCCAATAGATAATAATATATCTGTCAAAGAGTATAATAAAATAAGTAAATAAAAAGACCTGGAAATAAAAATTGAAAAAGTTTGGCACCTTAAAACAACCAACATGCTAGCAATAGTTGGAACCCTGGGTATGATCAAGAAAGAGACTGATAAACACATGAACAAGATACCTGGCAGCCCCAACTCATATGAATTACAAAAAATTACTCTTTACAGAACTATTCATCTCCTTGGATGAGTACTATCAATGTGATTGGAAAAGTAACACACAAAAGTAGAGATGGCACATTGAATAAATATTATCACTACCTTCCCTCATTCTTGATCTTGAGTAAAGACTCAGTGAAGTATTGTATGTATTTACCCAACCCCTCTGCCATGAGCTGGATGCAACACAAGGTCAATTTTTTAAGCAGAGTCTAACAGGTTTGAATTCAGACTTTTCCTTCTCCTTGACTGTTTAAAAAACTCAGTCTGCACTACTATTATCTTATAGCTGGAGGGACACTAGTTGGATTCATACCATTCCCAAGGATATTTGTGCTATGTGAAATGCAAACAAACTTGTTCAGGATTTGAACTTGAGTCATCGTGTCAATTTCCCAAGATGATGACCATTACATTGCCAGTGTCTTCATGATAGATTATAAGAAACTAAAAGAAAGATCTGTCTATATTTCTGAGATGAGGTATTATGTACATTATTTATATTTTTCAGACAATTGTCCTCATCTTTGTCGCCATGTTTATCACAACGTTTCGGCTATTGTACACTCCACCCTTCTTCAGGTAGTTGGAATATTGAATTTAACCTTTTATTTCACTTATCGGGATAGACTGTTCTAGTTCCATGAGCCATGTTTTATGGATGTCAGTTATCAGTTCTCTCAAGGACATATGGTACAGTGGATAAAGGCATTGGTTAGATCCAGTGACATACCCAAAGAGTGTGAGTTCAATACACAGTGAAGGTAGTGGAGAACTTTCAGATGGGAAATTAACAGAAACTAACTGATAACTGACATCCATAAAATATGGCTCGTGAAACAAGAATGCTACATGCTGTTTTGAATAAATCCTAGAAGCAACACCTCAGAAAACAACAGCTGAACAGCCACTTACCTCTCATCTCATTAATCCTCTAAGTAAAGCATATTAGACATGCTGGGAACTGATGGGGAAGTAAGAAAAAACTGATGAAGTGATGTTTTCCTGTCAACTCCTACACATGAACATGTCAGTGTTGGCTGAACAGCAAAGATTTACATACATCAGCTCTGTGAAGACTCCAGATGCAGTCTAGGAGACCTGTCAGTAGTGATGGATGATAGAGACAGATAGTGAAAGAGAGTCAAGGGATTCCTTGCTATCGGAGCAACTTGATGATGAGGATGATAACTATTCACTGCCAGGTCCACTATGACCCTTAATGAAAATACCTCTTAGGGTCCTATCTATAGGTCAAAAATTTAAAAAATTATCAGTATTTGATGGGAATACTTGAAATCGTGTAACTTTAAGTAAATAATTTGTATTAATAAT
Source organism: Sepioteuthis lessoniana (assembly GCA_963585895.1). Taxonomy (NCBI): domain Eukaryota; kingdom Metazoa; phylum Mollusca; class Cephalopoda; order Myopsida; family Loliginidae; genus Sepioteuthis; species Sepioteuthis lessoniana. The sequence goes on along the minus strand of OY757927.1, from coordinate 45,724,172 downwards.
AGTTACTTATAGCAATAATTTTTTACAAATGAATATCATTATAAGTTAGTTGAAACTATGTATTTGCTTGCAGAAAAAAATGATTTCAGCATTGAATAACCCAACAAAGGTTTACATACCATAAAACCAATCAACCTTTAACTGAAATCTGGGATAAGTCTTTTTCAAAGTACACTTTTTGGAAGTTCTTTGAAAGAAACTAAAGAGAGATTGCCCATGGTAGGCTATTTTTTTGTTGATGTTAAATGACTGGGTACTTTATATAAAATGGAATTTGATATAATCTTTTCATTTTACATATAAAGAATGTTGACCTGATAGCAATGAATGGCTCATGTTAAAGAGTTCAGATACCTTGGAGGTTGAGTGAACAGGTCTGATACTAATATCAAAATAAGGAAACTTCAGACACGAACAGAAAATCTCCAAGTCAGGACTGCTGTGAGGAACAAAGATTTAATTATTCCTAAATCACTTTTGAATTGTATTGCAACAAGACATGAACTCAACTAAAACAAATAGAAATAAGTCTTGATGGTAACTACATAAGGATGCTGTGTATAGTTCTTGATATGAAGTGGCAGCAGCATATAACAATTGAGGGCTTGGATGGAAACCTCCCAAAAATAAGCAAGAAGATCAGCGAACATCAACTCCATCAATCAGGACACTATGTGTGATATCATGAAGAGGAAATATTAAAGCTAATTCGGTGGGATCCACAACATGGAGTGGGAAGGTGTAGTGGATATTATGTCACGTACACTGACAACCTGAAGCATGATGCTGGCCAGGAATCTGCTCAAGAACTGAATGTGGCATGACAGTAGTTGACAGGGAAGTGTGGAAAAATAACTTTGTCTGGCTAGGCTAACTAATACATAGAAATATAGGCTCAGCTAGTGGACCAGTGTCTTGATAGATATTTATGCTGACAGTGTGCTTCATTTAGGCAAAAAGTTTAAACAAATTTAAAACCAAGTTTGAAATCATAAACAAAAAGAATTCCTATAATATTGGTGGAGGTAATGTAGCTCGGATAAAAATTTATGGGTGTCAGTATATTACCAGTGAAGATATGTTAATGATTTCTTTGCATCTCCATGAGTTTGAGCCAAAAAGAGTTAAAAAGATATGACCAGTTGGAACTGAACGATCATTAGTGATGATGATCCATCTGCATTTTACCCCAGAGTGGGGTTCGGCACAATCCTAATATGATGGTAAAATAGACATTACACAGTGGTAAATTTAATTTATTTTATGTTACGAAAAACAGATTTTGAGAGTATTGAATATGATAAGAAATATTGTTTACCACCTAAAAGAATCAGGTAGGATTAGATTTGGTAATTCCACCAACTTTGCATAAGGCCAAAGTATGCAGTTAATCCAAGAAAATTTATTCAATCTCAAGATAAATTTGTTAAATATCACGCTGTCACAATTGTGAGAGTTTATTATATATTATTATTTAAAAAAAAAAACCTTTTGGAAGTTAATCATTACTGCAGTATGCTTAAAGATGAGTTATGTTATTTGGCCACAAATATAGATTAGAGAGACAAACTCTAAGCCTTCCAAACTCATGAATTCCCCACCCTGGGCATTGGCAGAAAAATAGCTGGAAATGTAAAATTATGTAATCTATTATTCAACAACCTGATTGGTTGTATTGTTGCTGGGCAATAGTGATAGATAAATAGGGTTCAAGTATTCCTATCTTACACCAATAAATTGCAAGTAATTGAAAGGTTTCAAGTAATGAATAATAACAAACTTTAGTAAACTATTATAACTTCAAATAACTATTAATTCATATGATTTGCACACAATTATCTGATATCAAGAATTTTTATTTGATATGAATAATTTTTCGAACAGTTCTATTTAACGTATAGATGAGACTGTAAGAGGTCTCATCTATCTCCAGTCCAAGTGGACCTGAAAGTAATGGCACCAAAGGGGCACACAACACTCCCGAGAGCTCCAGAACTGGAGCCTCATCACTAAATGCCGTGTCCTACCTAGGACACCACTTTTTTGGAGAGGGGGATCTTGCAATCACCATATTCTTTGCCTTTGTGACAGGGCTGAGATATGTGTGTGTGTGTGTGTGTGTGTGTGTGTGTGTGTGTGTGTGTGTGTGTCCTTCGTGCAAATGCCCTTTGGGAAAAGCATTTCCATTTGTTTTCTTCTCAGCTATTGGAAAATAGCAGGGTAGACTGGTTTCTTTAACCATAATTAGGCAACCAGTCTAGGAGAAGGAAAACTGAATTCAAACAGGCTTTACTCCAAATAAAAACTGACCTTGTGTCACATCTTGCCGATGAGGGTGTGGTTATGTAAATGCATAAACAGCTTGGTCCACAATTTCACATCTGTATCATAATTAGATACGCATACGCTTCCACACAATTACACATCCACAAAATCATTTCCACCAGATCTCGACACACTGACCCTATGCAGATTCTAAAATTGATTGCATGTTCAATCCTGCAGCAATGTTTTTCAGCATTCACATAATGTGACCTTTGCATAGTCTCCTAAACTCCACCGACCTTATCAAAT
>OY757927.1:45720122-45721398 GCA_963585895.1 Sepioteuthis lessoniana | reverse complement strand
CCTCCGCTCGGGCAGGATATGACGCAAGGTCAATTTTTAAGTGGAGTTTAACAGGTTTGAATTCAGACTTTTCCTTCTCCTAGACTAGTTGCCTCACCATGGCTGATGAACTCAGTCTGTCCTACTATTTACCCATAGCTGGAGTGAGAATAATTGGATTCATACCTTTCCCAAGGGTATGAGTGCTATGTGAAATGCAATTAGTCTGGTCCAGGATTTGAACTCGTGTCGCTGTGTCCATTTCCTATGATGATAACCATTACACCACGGGCACCTCCCAAAAATTCATATATATAAGTTGCCATATATGACCATTGTGTGGCCTCATTGGGGACAGGGAGGTCTTACTTCTTTGTAGAAGTTCAGTCAGCGTATTTTACAGTCCCACCTGACAGGGCATAATACTGAAATAGGTGATTAATTAGTAAGAGCAAGTACTGTAAGCAACCAAGGTCTGTGTAGCAGACTAAGCAAAACTTAGTAAATAACAACACTTACAAACTCACTATCAGTACAGATCTTTACTGTCTTTATAGCCGGCTTCAATCAAAGTCTTGACTTTTTACTCAATGTAGATGGGTACATGTAAGATAAAAATAGGCTGCCAATCTATTGGAATTATTTTTTAAATACTTCACAACTAAATATGTAATGGTTAAGTTATTTGGTTTAATGACATATCAACCCATGATGGCAATTTAATGCCAAATCTTATTAATAAATAATTTTTTAGTGGATACTTTATATACTACTATGAACTGTCCATTGATGATGATGTTCCTTTGTTTTTTTTAAATTCTTAGACATGTATGTGGTGCATTCAATAAGTTTACAGACTATTTTTGTACAGGCATTTAAAATTGCTGTGGACTCTTGAAAATTCAGTATGTTATTGCTATACATCTTATGAGATGACTGACCAATTTTTATGATTTCAGATTCAAATGAACAGCTACAGCAGCAATTGGAATACACCCAACTAAAGCCAGATTGTCACAGCTGGTGAATTTCAAAAATGCAACCAGGACATGAGAACACTTTAGAAGAATGATATGCAATAAAATCCTGTTTTAAACTTGGAAAAAATGCTACAGAAACAACGTATGTAATGCTTCAGACTGCTTTTCAACCATCTTGCATGAATCGAGCATCAGTTTTTGAGTGGCATAAGAGATTCAAGGAAGGCAGGGAGTCTGTGAGGGATGATGAGAGGTGTGGGAGGAGTAAGGAAGTCAATACACCAGAGTTGATTGGCCAAAGGGTTAGGATTAGGGTT
>OY757927.1:45697622-45715122 GCA_963585895.1 Sepioteuthis lessoniana | reverse complement strand
CAATATTTTATTTGTTGATAATCATTTGTTTGCACACAGTTATATATCTAGTATTCTGATCTAACCCAATTTGCACACAGTTGTACATGGTCAAGTATTCATATCTAATACTTATAATTCATATATAATTATATGGTTTAAAGTAGCTATACCTATATAATAATAATCATTTGTTTGCACATAGTTATATATCAAGTATGCCTATCTAATACAAATAGTTTTCTAACAAATCAATTCAACCCATAGATGGGACCATAACAAGTACTACCACTCCAGGATAAAGTGGAACTGGGAGTAATGGTAATGACAAGGTATTTCACGATCTCCAGAGGCTCAGAATAGGAGCCTCACCACCAAATGAAGGTTACACAATGTCAATTGAAGATTAAGGATGTAACAAAACTAAGACAGAGTAAGATACTTATAAACCCAGGACTTAAAAAGTTCAAGGCTGTTGCAGGGAGGAAAGGACTAAAGAGGGAGATTGAACCAGAATGCAGATGTTCAAAAAAAGAAGCTATCAGTATAGAACAGGTGTCTGGGGTGAATGAATGGATGCTGCTCACTAGAAGCAGCAAAAACAATTCTTACAGGAAACTCTTGCAGATCATCTGAACATCTTTCATAAAAGTAGCAATAAAAGATGGACAAGTTGGCAACATTCTGGAAAATGCGAAAATGATTGAAATGAAGAAAATCAATTCTATGACACAGAATGACTAACACTGTCAGATTTAAAGAAAGTAAGAAAAAATATCAAAACAAAAAAAAAAAACCTAATAATATTAGATTTGTTTTATATTTGTAAATTTATCTATGAATTAATTGTTTAGTTTTATAAATTCATTTACAGATAGTAATTCAAATATATAGATATATACTTAAAGGAATAAGAAAAAAATAATGTTGAATTTAAAAAATAGTATTATTACATATCAAACCTTTTCTAATTCGACAATTTATGTAATGCATGTTATCATTGACGTGATTTTTACAGCAAATACAGAGTGGCCCAAACGTCATGACATCTATCACAGTCCGGTCACACCCATCTACCACTCCCAGTCTGGTTACACCCATCAACCAATCTCAGTCTGTTCATACCTATCTACCTATCCCAGTCCGGTCACAGCCATCTACCAATCCCAGTCTGGTCACACCAATCAACCAATCCCAGTCTGGTTACACCCATCAACCAATCCCAGTCCGGTCACACCCATCTACCACTCCCAGTCTGGTCACACTCATCTACCAATCCCAGTCTGGTCACACCCATCAACCAATCTCAGTCTGGTCACATCCATCTATTTTTCTCAGTCTGTTCACACCTATCAATTTTTCTGTTCACACCTATCAACCTTTCTCAGTCCGTTCATACCCATCTACTTATCCCAGTCCGTTCACACCCATCTACCAATCTCAGTCCGGTCACACCCATCAACCAATCTCAGTCCGGTCACATCCATCAACCAATCTCAGTCCAGTCACACCCATCTATTTTTCTCGGTCTGTTCCCACCCGTCTATTTTTCTGTTCACACCTATCAACCTATCCCAGTCTGTTCACACCCATCTACCTATCTCAGTCCGGTCACACCTGTCTATTTTTCTCAGTCTGTTCATACCTTCCCACCTATCGCAGGCCATTCACACCCATCTACCTATCTCAGTCCATTCACACTCATCTACCTATCTCAGTCTGTTCACATCTGTTTTGGTTTTTCATATATTGGGTAATGAATGAAGTCATGACTTTTGAGGCTAATCAGTAAAAAAAAATTACATACATCATAATGGTTATATCACACAGTACTAGGTTTGGTAAAAATTATGGAATTAGCACATTTATTGGATATTCACCTTGTTTTCTTATTTAGCAGTAAATAATATAATAACAGATAGACACAAATCATTTTTATTTTAATAGCTGAACATCTTGGCCTCATGAAATATACCTTAAATATACTAGATTAAATTATTTAAATCAATAATTAGCATGACATGAAGTCAGGAAAATAGAACAGTCAGTATTACTGAAAAGTAAACTGGATTAACTTTTACTTGTATGTAAATCCAAATGTTTCAACAGCTTCTTCCATTAGCCGTTTAAAGATTGAATGTATTCTAAAATTGTACTAATTTTAAGTTAATTCATATTTAAATTTGAGATAATTTTGAAAACAAATGTATGAATCATATACCTTAAAGTAATATTATTAGATTTGGTTATTGTATGTCTGTATGTTCACTGTCTGTAAATTGTATGTAAATCCAGGCTGAAGACTTTATGTTAATTTTGCATTAAATCTTTTAGGAAAGCATGAACCATTTTATTGTATACTTTATTCCATCGTTGGGTTATTTAATAGAATGTCTTGTCACTGGCATGTCACAATAACTTATAGCATTTAACAGATATTTTCTTGGAAAAGTTATAATTACTGGTGTTACTGCCTAAGGACCCTTTTTCAACTTATCCTTTGGAGCAGACTTCATGTCTACTCAGTGAACTAGGAATAGAATTTTCAGTACATCTTTATCTGGGTCATTTTGAATACTATTATGCATGGCCTTCCTTGTTGTATTCTCCCAACCAACTTTGGCTTTGCAGACAGGGTTTCAAACTGCAGCCAGTTAGTCTTGTGATCCGGCTCAATAGGTTAAGGTTAGAATGAATCTGGCTGTTGACAGAGGAAGACCAGCCTAATTTCATCTCCAGGTCAAGGAACTATCTGGTAATCCTTTTTACATATGCTGTATTCAACCATTTATTCAGGTCTTGTTGCGTCCATTTTCAATGGCCAAACTTAAGGAAATCCCTTAAACTTTATAATCTAAATCGATTTCATGCAATATATTTCTCTTCATAACATTATTAGATTTCATGTTGATTTTAGCCCATTCATTACATTCACCCCTCTTGCTTACATAATTCTGTCTATTTTACCTTTGTATGCCTCCTCATTTCCAGTTTATTCCCCTGTGAATAAACTTGGTTTAGCATTTCAAACCCTTGTCTTACTTAACTATTCTTTGTTTGTGTCAGATTTTTGTGTTATGATCGCTGGGGACCAGATATACTCCTAGACACTTACCCTAAAATTTGCTGTAGTCATAACACTGGGATGATCATTTGCACAAATTTGCCTGGATAATCTTAATCTGAGTATAATGACTTTACAGATGAAATATATTTGTAAATTTTTACCACTTAATTTAAAATTGAAAAAAAAAAAATGTAAACCCTCCAAGTTCATTAGCTATCATTAGAATTGATGGTAAATATTTGAATGTGTTTGGCTTGTAAATCTGTCTAGACTATATGGAAAGGGTAAAAAAAGAATTAATAAAAATAAAGGAATTGTTACTTACTGATATAGGCTTCAACTGCTTGAACTAATTTTATATCAAACTGAGTGACAAAAGTGATTGCCTTGCCGCCTCGACCTGAAATGCAATAAAATAAAATTATTATTTAAAAACAAAAAAAACAAAACAAAAAAACAAAACAAAATCAATTAGGAAAATACACCCTTTTTTTTGTACCACCACAAACTGAAAATAACTCAGAGGGGTGTATTGCAAATTTTAACTAAACAGAAATGCATAAAATGATTGATTTTAATGGCAGGTCAACTTGTCTGGGATTATTTTATGTCTAGATTGATTGGTTGGTTGTTTTATGGTGTATCAACCCTTTTCGGGTCATTTAATGTCAAATTAAATTTAAAACAATTCAGTTTAGTTTTTGCTTACAAACAGTTAAATGTCAAAACAGTTCTATTCCAAGCAATTCAATTTAGCATAAGTACACAGTTAAGTTTGATTTGACCTATAGATAGGAGTCTATAAGGTGCTACCACTCTGGGCCAGAGTGGATCTGGGAGCAAGGCAATGAAGGAGTACTCCAGATTCCCCAAAGCTCCAGCATTACTGGAACCTCACCATCAGATTGTTTAATGTTATATCCAGGACACTCATTGGGGAAGTCTTACCCCTCTGCAGAGATGCAGTCAGTATATTCTGCAGCCCCGGCTAAAGGGCAATTTATGTCTAGAGGTTAGAGAATTGCATAAATTGTGCATTTATATTTAGTTTTTGTATAGTTGGATTTTTTGCATGGTTATGTGGTACCAAATATTCCTATTGAATTCAAATAATTTTCAAACATCTATTTGATCAATAGATGGAACCCGAACAGGTGTCACTACTCAAGGTCTGAGTGGACCTGGGAATAATGGCAACATTCCCCAGAGCTCCAAAAGTGGACCCTCACTACTAGATGCAATTTAATATCATACCAGGGATATTCTTTTTTAAAGGGTGCTTTATTCTTCTACAGCAAAAAAAGTATACTCCTAGCCCAACCAAAAGCCCATGATTTATTTAGACTAAGTCCAGATATCAAGACATAATTTTATTAAATAAGTTGCTTAGCTGTGCATATAACTTCATTTAGGTATTCAAAAGAAATTTAATTTAAAGATTCAGTCTCAATACTTTTTGAACACATCTTATATGATTTCAGAGTGTTGAAGTCTAATCTCCACATTTGTCGGCAAAAAATGTCAACAATTTGGCTATTTTTTTGCTCTTTAGAGAAGATATTCATCTTAACAAGTCTTTCTCAGCTTATCATATACAGAAAGAGAAATGTTTGAACTATTAACAAAAAACAAATAAAATGAAATAAAATAAAAAACAGCAACACAAAGACATAGAATGTAGTAACATTTAAAATTTGACACATTTTCTGAAAATGATAATGTCAGGAGATATATACTGTCATGCCACAACAGACATTAAAAGGAAAAATTGTTGGTTGGTTGATTGGTTTTATGGCATGTTAACCCATGTTGAAATTTAATGCTGAAGTCAGTTTTTTCTTTTTTTGCAAATAATTATATCCTTTCAAATATTCAATAATGATTTATAAACAATTATAACTCCAAGAAATTATTCTTAATACAAATGAATTATACACAACAATATGGTTTTAAGTATTCCTAACACTAATAATTTGCAAGCAGTTATGTGGTTTAAACTATTCTGATTTAATTGGAGGTGTAGGACATAAAAGTTATTGTTATAGGAAATTAATTTGTGTAGGTTGGGCAATACAGAGAGTTAAATGTAAAACAGTTTCATTTCAAGCAATTCACTTAAGTATTAATACACAGTTTAGTTCTATCTGATCCATAGATAGGACCCTATTAGGAGCTACCACTCTGGGCCAAGACAAGTAATATTCAAATTCTAGATGGAGCTGTTTGCTTTCCCCTACCTGCTAATGCTTTTGCAAAAGGCATGAATTCTTCTCTTATCCCCAACTCCACCTCAATCATTGATAAAGAGTAGAGCAGACTGGGTTCTTCAGCCTTGGTAAGACAATGGATGTAGAAAAAGGCAAACTCTGAATTCCAAACTTAAAGAGTGGCACACTGGTGCTTCATACTTTTGTTATTAGTTTATCCAATTGATATGAACCAATTCATATGTTTACTGATGTAATTAGGTAATATTTATTAACAAACTTCAGCATTTAAACCCTGTAACCAAGAAAATACATCAAGTTTGGCTTGAAAATATGATATAGGATTTTGTGTAGGAGTGTACTTATTTTAGGGCTGCCATATAATAATACTTTCAGCTTAAAAATTTCAGTGTTGAACTAAACAATATCTGTTTTGATTATATAATATTCCATGAGAAATAATAACATTTTGACATCTTTGGTTTAAGAAAAATGGCAGAGCTATACTTATTTCTGGGTGATATATATGAAAGCAGTGTCTAGAGCTTTATAACGCATCATATGTTATGCTGTTAATTTTGTTCCTATCTAAAAGTGTAAACCAGATATACGATTCACATTAATGAGAGACATCTACAAAAAAGAAATGAAGAAAATGGTATATGATCCTTATCTCAACTAAACAAGTACCAAAAACATTAAAAATTGCAGCAATTATCAAAAACTTGAAAGAATAAAAATGTTAAAATGTATTTCATAAATTTTGATGAATCAAAATAATTTATTTTGGCTTTTATTTACAAGAAAATAGCATAAAGTTAGTAGTAAATTAATTTGAATTACTCAAAGCAGTTTTTAGATAAGTCATTAAAAATTAACTTTGATATTTATCCATAGGTTGGTTTGGTTTGATTTGATTTTATGGCATGTCAAACATTTTAGGTCATTTAATGCCAAATCTATCTTTATACCATATTTACCAACTCCTCCATTCGGGCAGGATATGACACAGGTCAATTTTTAAACAGAGTTTAACAGGTTTGAATTCAGAGTTTTCCTTCTCCTAGACTAGTTGCCTCACCAAGGCTGAAGAACCCAGTCTGCCCTACTACTTACCCATAGCTGGAGGGAGAATAATTGGATTCATACCTTTCCCAAGGGTATTAGTGCTATGTGAAATGCAATCAGTTGCATCCAGGATTTGAACTCGTATCACCGTGTCCATTTCTTACAACGATAACCATTATACCATGGGCACCTCCAAATCTATCTTTATACATATAAACAGTTCTATTTCAAACAATTCAGTTTAACATAAATACAGAGTTTAGTTCTATTTGACCCACAGATAAGACCCTATCAGGTGCTACCATTATGGGTCAGAGTGGACCTGGGAGTGATGGCAATGAAGGGGTATTCCATATTCCCCAAAGCTCCAGCATTACTGGAACCTCACCATCATATTGTTTAGTATCATATCCAGGATGCTCATTGGGAGTTTTATCCCTCTGCAGAGAAGCAGTTGGTTTATTCTGCAGACCCAGTCGACTGAGCAACACACAGAGGTAAATGTCAAAAACAGCATATGTACACAGTTTGGTTCTATTTGACCCTATCAGGTGCTATCACTTTAGGCCAGAGTGGACCTGGGAGTGATTGCAATGAAAGGGTACTCTGCATTCTCCAAAGCGCCAGCATTACTGGAACCTCACTATCAGATTGTTTAGTATCATATCCAGGACACTCGTTGGGGGAGAGTTCTTAGCCTCAGCTAACTTGGTAAATTAATCCATAGTAAAAATGTAAATTGTAAGTAAAAATGTTTTCAAGTCGGAATAGCCATTATAGAAATGTAGGATTTGAAAAAAATTAATTTTTATGAAAGTTTTTCTTCTTAAATAATAACAATTTACATAGAATCAAACAAATTTTTAAATTTTATTGTTCCTTTCTTGTTGCACTTGATTTAGAAAAGTAAAACGAAGAAAAGGAGGCACTACTAAAAGCAAACAGAATTCCATCAAGATTCTGTTTAAGTTTACCCTTCTCATAGAAAATATTTTTAAGTCATAGCAAGTGGTTTTAGTTAATAAGAATTTTGTATCCTTCAGAAATCAGTTTAAAAAAAAAGATTACTTAAGGTTTTTTTTTTTTTTAAAACTCCCTTCTAAAAAAACAATTACTTACTTTTCACTTAAAATATATATGGAAAAACAAAAACAAAAAAGTTTATAGTAGATTTTTATCACCTATCAACTCAGTTGATAGTTTAAAAAGTGGTATTTTCAAAGTTGGTATAAAGCTATCTTTTCTAACTTAAATTTCCAAGTACTGTAGTATATACAAGTGAAATGATCAACCACTTTTTCATCTAAAAAGAAAAGGGTTGTTCATAATGAAATGTTTTTGAATACTTAGAAGCTTAGCATTATTCATTAAATGCAATATATAATAAAAACACCTTTTTGTGGTTTAAAATTAGGGGTCATCCCTTACTTGAGTAGATACAATATCTTAGGGGATAGCTGAAGTATGGATGACTAAAAATTAACATATTATGCAAAAAGCAAAAATACATTTCCAACATTAAAATAAAATCATTGTATGATATGCAACAATCCAGTTTTAAAAGCCATTTAAGGTTATATGGATTCTATAGAAAATAAAAATAAAAACCAACAAGATTTAAAAAAGAAAAAAGAGCTGTGGATTTTGGCCTTTGAGGATTAAACAACTAAATGGCACCAAGTCATCTTACAAAAGGATTGCTGCTTGTTAGGAACAATTTGGCAGAGGAAAATGTCTTTTTGGGATTAAGCTTAAAAGGAATCAATGCAGGCCGAGCCACAGAGAAGATTAACATGATTAAGTTTCATTGCTAAATCCATTATTAACCAAGCCACTTAAAACCAATAAGGTTTTATTAATATCAGTTCAGGTTTCTTAGATGTGACACTGATAGGCATGAATACTTTTATAGTTTATATTTCAAAAGGAAAACAATTAAGAAACAATAATTAATGAAAAACAAACAAAACAACTCACAGAAAATGTCTTTGAAAATAGTATTAATATTTATGGTGTAGAGGGTGGGAATGACAAGAAAAACAACTTATAGATAATTGACATTATGTTTTTATCTTTCATATTCTCACATTGTCACATGAATAAGGTTTTACAGTGTAAATTAGTTAAATTCTTTGTAAAAATGAAATAAGTCTGGATTTTTTCTTCTGAAAAGCCTCAAACAATAAGAACAACAACAACAAAAAAGAAAAACAAACAAGCAAAAAAATAACAACTCTTCCTCTATCAAAAGATATATATATTTTGTTTTTTAAAGTGTTCTTGGTATGATACTAAACTGCATCTGGTGGTGACATTCCAGTTATTGAGCTTTGGAGAGTTCCCATTACTCTCAGCTCGTTTTAGATATGTATGAGATTGCTAGAATTCTTAAAACAAAAAAATTGTCAGTTATGTTTAATGTTAAGTTTGAGGGTAGAATTAAATATCAATTGAATTCAGTAAGTCCTGTCAGCATAAGACCCCCAAAAAGGCATTATTTGAGTATGACACCAAATAGCATCCATTAGTGAGGCTCCAGTTCTGGAGCTCTGGGGAGTGTGGAATACCGCTTCATTGTCATTACTACCAGCTTCATTAAAATTAGGAGTGGTAGGCTCTATATATGGATCAAATGTTCGAAAATAATTAATATCAGACTTGAATTCTTGAAACCATATCACTGGGTGCAAGCAAATAATTATCATTAAATAGGATTAGTTACTTGAAACAATGAAATTGCATATAGATTATTAGTAGAAGGAATATGTGAAAACATAACTGTGAGGAAATCATTTGTATCAAATTTACAAATAGAAATTGTTACTAGAAAAGATAAATTCACATAACAGAAAAGAGATTAATGAGTTATATTGTTTTATATTATGTTATGAAGTTAATACAGTTCCATGAAAAATTTCACAAAACTTAAAGGAGAAATAAATTTTAAATTTTAGTTGAGGAATTATTTTAGATCAACAACTTGAAGAACTAACAATAAATGTAAAATTAAACATTTTACATAGATATAATTTATAATATTTTTTCTGTTGGAGTTTATAAATTTGAAGTATGATGAGCAATACTGCTAAGAAGCAATATAATTTCCTCCTGAATATCCATTGTTAGAGATTATGATGAAAGCTCCTTTTTCCTATAAGGATCAATTACATTAAAATCTGGGCCTAAATTTAGTAGCTCTGCATCAAATGGTTTGACTATCTATAAACTAAACTCTTCCCAGCTATCAATATATATTATATAGATTTTTATATAGATATCTGCAAATTACAGAAATATGTTATTAATATAGATAAAATATTTACAGATTTGTTTTGAGAAATATGAGAGAAGAAACATGAAAAGTCTGCTTACATTAACAATTTAAGAAGCCATTTTGTTTTGGGCAATATCAGACTAGTTCCAAGCAAACAGTAAATAGATTAAATAATTTAAAAAATTAGATTAAATAAGATCTGACATGCACTAAAATATGAATAAAAATTAGATGAAGTGAATATTTTAAAAATGAAATAGCCACTCAGCAAAAACAATTTAAAAAAAACTTTATTTCTTTAAAAAAATACTTGTTTACCTGTTTACATTACATTTAAAGGAATTCTTGTTTTCTGGTGTTAGCTCTAAGCTGGACTGGAGACAAGAAGTGTGTGAATATTTCTGCTATTTACAGACTTCTCATATCCCTGTCTTGACAGAAATTAGATAGAGCTTCATTTAGGCTTAGTAGCCATCTTTATTGATAGACTCATTTTTTTCTGAAACTAAGAATCTTCATATGTCTTCTTTTTCTTTTTATTCCAAAATAAAAAAAGGAAGAAAAGTGGAGAGAAAGTGGAAGTGGTGGGTAAAGCCCCATCAAGAGAGTGTACAATGTTAGCAGACGATAAATGTAAAGTCTAATCTTTTTCTTTGAATGAAAATAGAAAATGGAAGAAAAATGAATAGGAATTGAGTGTGGAGAAGAGGAAGGGTGATTAAGAAATAAATAAAAAGAGGCAAAAATAATTCAAAATGACATGTCATTCAGGAAGATTATAAGATGTAGAAATGCTAACTTTATTTCCTTTTTTATAAGAATGTTTGCAAATCTTCATTTTTAAATTAAAAACAAATAAATAAACAAAACAAAACCAAAAATTAAACATATATATATATATATATATATATATATATATATACACACACACACACACATACAAAATATGAATAAATAAAATATGCTATTTATACCACTAATGTAAAAATATCAACAAATAAAGCATCAAGAGAAATCAAAATACAGAATAAAGGATGAGTTTATAGGTCTGATTTAATTTTCTGCAAACTAATGGCTATTTGTATCACAGAAGCACAGGTGGTGCATTTAAGAAGTCTAAGACAAAAAGACTAGGAATTTGAGTGTTTATCCTTCATTATTTTAAATCCACACTGTTCCTTTCTGCTGCAGAATGACAACTGGACTACGTAGTTGTGAAAAAACAAAAAACTAAATGATAAAATGGCAGTCAAAATTGATAACGATGATGGTTGACAAGGCCTCATCAGAATTAAAATAAATAAAAATATGCTATTAATATTATTGGTGTTACTAAACAAACAATAACAGCAAATATGATGTTAAGAGTGATTAAAAAACAGAATACGGCATGAACTTATAGGTTTGATTTGATCTTCTACAAACCAATGGCTACTTTGTATTCATAGCAACAGTTAATAAGTCTTCAATTGAATAAAGGGTCTCACAGAGAGCTTATCCATTAATACTATTCCTGTTCCATACTATTCCAGTGGCTCTTTATAGCTCAGATGGTAGAGAAGCTGGAGTGTTTGACTAACCTTCTCTGAGGCAAAAAGAGTTAGAAATTCACTCTGGGTTTATACTTTATTTTGATCTGTATTGTTCCTTATCATTAGGGAAAATAAGATGGGATTTTGGAACTGACTTAGAGTAAAAATAGCTAAAAATAAAAACACTTTTGATACACCTTAATAATAATATAGTGCAGTTACAAAGAGTCTTTGAATGTATATAAGAATTTATGTAATAAAAGTTTGTCAAAATTAAATTATATATATATGTGTGTGCATACACAAGTATAATTCAATTATAAGAATTAACCACTAAAAATATTTTACATGAATAAAATACAATGGTCTATGCATAAATATGTAAACCAATATCATTCAAGGATTGGCCATGTCAAACTCAGAATCATGAGTTTTACCCTTTCTTATTTTATAATATATATATATATATATATATATATATATATATATATATATATAAACATACTGACTCCTTTTTAAACTGGACAAAAATAAATCTCAGTAATATAAATTATAGAGCAAGAAACTTGATGACAATACACAAAGCCTTACACCTGAGAGATGACATAGGTTATATATTACAAGAAAAGAAGAAATAGGATTGCAAGTAGGTGGAAATTCCAGAACCCAGAGAACATACCAAAGAAAGGCAAAGAAAGACTAATTACAATAGCAACCAATAATGAAAACAAATAAAAGAATACAAAGGAAAACAGGAATTATTAAATTGAGAAAACAAAAATGAAAACAAAAAAATCTACATGGGCATTTCCAGATAGAGCATAGAAATTGAGTATGAGATGACATAGACATGGTTGGGCTGAGGAAACCTAAAGAAAGAAATGCAACTGCTATTGATAAAAGCTCAAAGAGAGTCACTAAAACAAAATATATAATAAATAAAATAGAAAGAGTAAAATATGATTAGCAAATGCAGTAAACTGACACAAAAGGTGTACAGGGTGCGGAAGTAAAATTAGGAATATTTTAGTATGATAATAAATGACTATTATAAGACATTTCTAAAAGGACTAAAGGACTTGGAAATAAGAGGATGAGTGGAGAAGAGTCGAGGAGACTTGTTGTCACTCAGACTCCAGTGAAAGTCTATCAGCTAAGCTGATGAGAAAAATTCTCAAGGAGTAAAAAAAAAAAGTATACTACTACTACTACTACTGCTGCTGCTGCTGCTGACCAGATGCAAGAAACAATACATAAGAGGTAAATTCTTTTCTAATTCAAACAGGTAGCTTGATTACTTATTTGGATATAAATTTGTGGTATGTTCTTGCTATAGGTTCTATTTCCAAATTCTCAAGTCTTATCTAATAGTTACAAAGTAAACTAGTGTTAAAGAACATTATAAAAAATTGTGTCTGAAAGCATTAGTTGGTTGGATGAATTGTAGAAGAAAAATTGCAACAATCCAGACAACAGCACTATCAAAATAAGGATACTAAGAAGAGTCTTAGAGAACTGAGGAAACTTACAGTCACTCAGATTCCTGTTAAAAGCCATCAGTTAGAGCTTATATAAAAATTTGCAAGGAGCAAAATATTAACAACATTAATGGAGTCATAGTCTCTAAATATGAGAGCCATTCAATAAATAAAGGAATTTGTTTTAACTGAGGATAGACCTACTATACATAATCATTCAATAAATAAAGGAAACGTTTTTAATTGAAGATAGACCTATCATATATACAAGAATCATTTGATAAATAAAAGAAACTTTTTTAATTGAGGATAGACCTATCATATATACAAGAATTATTCAATAAATAAAAGAAAGTTTTTTAATTGAGAATAGACCTATTATATATACAAGAATCGTTCAATAAATAAAGGAAATATTTTGAAAAAAAGCAAAATAATTGTTTTCTCAGAAATTTTTTTCCATAAATGTAAACTGCATATTGTTCTGGAATTGGTTCACTTAAAAATATTTGTTTTGAGGTTTATCAGAATGGCAGATAATCAAAGAGATTTGAACAGAGGCATGTCATTAAATTTTTGGTGGCTGGGAAATGTAAACCATGAGAAATTTATAGAAGAGTGAGTTATGTGAATGGTGGACCATGTTTTAGTCTAAAAAACATTTACAAATGTGCTAAACATGGGTTTGCCACAATGAAACTAAATTAAAAAGAGAGTCCATGGATTGGAAACATACTGACTCTCCAGTAAAGAAAAAGTTCTGGACACAGTTGGTTGGGGCGGTACAATATACTGACTATATCTCAGCAGAGATATAAAAACCCTCCTCCCCAATGAAGCCACCTGTTGGCCATAGATGATGACATATAATGCCAGAGGATGGGATCCTGGGGGCTGAGCAGTCCATGATCTGACAACTGAATTGTTCATATGACCTGCAACACTCCATTTTGGCCCTAACTGGAGAAGCCTGATCTGGTCATGTCAAGCTCTAGCACCTAAACAATTGTCCCAACCATATTCTTTAAATTGCTGGTATTATTTTATGTTAAAGGTGTGAAAAGGAGGTGGTTAAGGGTCAATTACACTAAGATAGTAATACTTGAAGCCATTTAACTGTGCACAAACAAATGATTAATATTAAATTGAATTATTAATATTAGATAGCATTACTTGTAACCATTTAAGTGTGGACAAACAATGAGCTCTGACTCGTGAAAATAACATTACCTATGAATATTCAATTAAAAATCATATATATATATATATATATATATATATATATGAGTTGCCTTCAATAAGTTTCCAGACTTTTTTTTGTACAAGCATTTAAAATTGTCGTAGACTCTTAAAAATTCACAATGTTATTGCTATACATCTTATGAGATGACTGATTAATTTTTATGATTTCGGGTTCAAATGAACAGCTACAGCAGCAATTGGAATACACCCTACTAAAGCTTGATTGTCACAGCTGGTGAATTTTAAAAATGCAATCTGGACATGAGGTCACTTTAGAAGAATGATATGCAATAAAATTCTGTTTTAAACATAGAAAAAATGCCACAGAAATGTATGGAATGCTTCAGATTGCTTTTGGATCATCTTGCATGAATCGAGAATCAGTTTTTGAGTGGCATAAGAGATTCAAGGAAGGCAGGGAGTCTGTGAGGGATGA
The DNA here is from genome assembly GCA_963585895.1 of Sepioteuthis lessoniana. NCBI lineage: Eukaryota > Metazoa > Mollusca > Cephalopoda > Myopsida > Loliginidae > Sepioteuthis > Sepioteuthis lessoniana. Next base: position 45,700,839 of record OY757927.1, on the reverse strand, counting down.
TGAGAGGTGTGGGAGGAGTAAGGAAGTCAGAACACCAGAGTTGATAGGCCAAATAAAGAATTTCATGGATAAGGACCATCGTGTGTCTATAGAGACAATAAATGCACAGTTTGATGTCAGTGTGGGAACTGTACACATAATTACTCGCGAGGAACTGAAGATGCAGAAGATTTACACAAAGTTTGTCCCAAGGTGCTCAGAGAAGAACAGAAAGAAAGACGTTGTCATGACAGCAGGGAGATGGTTGAGCTGATCAATTCAGATCCCGCAGTTCTTGATGCTCTGATGACCTGCGATGAAAGCTGGATCTACTGCTATGACCCAGAGACCAACAGACCAAGAGACAGAGTTCCCAGTGGAAGCATGCTGGTTCTCCCAAAACCAAAAAGGCCAGACAGGGCAAATCCACTCACAAACTTTTGATGATCCCTTTTTCTGAGAGCACTGGCATGATCTACATGCACTGGGTTCCCACTGGACAGACAGCCAACAAGGAATACTATGTTGAGGTTTTATGGGAGTTCAGGAAGATATTCCGTCAGAAGAGGCCAGCACTCTTCAAATTGGGTCAGTGGCATTTCCACCGGGACAATGCACCAGAAAAATGCACAAGGAAAAACTTAGAGGCTGTTGTTTTGAGACAATTGAGGAGATGAAAGAGGCTGTGACGAAGGTCATTGACACGCTCACACAAGAGGACTTCCATGGGGACTTGCAGAAGTTGTTGGAATGGTACAAGTGCATTGCAGCCAGGGAGAGATTACTTGGAAGGGGACTAGAGTTTCATGTGTGTACTATCAATAAAAGTGCCCATACAAAAAAAATCTGGAAACTTATCTAATGAACCTTATATATATATATATATATATATATATATATATATATATAAACAGGATTTCACATTAAATACCTCACAAGGGTTGATATGGTATAAAACTACAACCAACAAAACCAAAAAATTCCAGGCACTGCATTCAATAAAGAAGGTCATGCTGACAGTCTTATGGAACATAAAAGGATCCATGATTATTTCCTTTAAAAAGGTGCAACTGTAAACAATGATTCCAACTGCCAACTCCTTAGTCAAAATTCACATCATTTATTATTTTGCTTAGATGTGGCACAAAGCCGAATGAATGGGGCCACTCAATGAGACTCAAACTCACTCATGAAGGTTTGCAAGTCTTGCTTGTAAACCATCACACCAGTCATGGTGACTTTGTTGAATGACCCTTGTATGTATATGAAATAAGCTTTTGTGTAAAGGAATGTAAAAAAACAAAAGTACTTTTGATATACACTAATATTATTCAAGTTTTACTTAAAGAAAATAAAAAATAATTTGAATCATTTACATCTGCTCTTATTGGATTTCATTTATTCAAAGTTGATATGTTTATTCAATATTTGATTCATCAAAAATGGTGTTTAAATTATTTCCATTAATGTTTACTGAATTTCCTATCAATATTTATCTTTCCTGTTAAATTTTGATTTAATTTTTCTTTTCATTTTTTCTTCATAATTTTTACTCTAGTTTGCATTTAAGATCATTTTATTATTGAAACCTAAATTTCATATATTAAACATTATTTTTGGTTATTATAAATTCTGTATTAATTTTTTTTATTTGCTTTACTTAAATTTGGAAATTTAAATCATTTTTTGACACTGCTTGATTTCCGACTCATTTTACTTCCTTTTATCTTTTGAAAATATTTGTTTTGTGCCTTCCATCCCATTACCCAATGACAATTATTATAGACTTTTTCATCTCTCTTCAAAAAATTTTGAACTTTTCTTTTTTGAGAGCGAGAGAGAGAGAGAGAGAGAGAGAGAGAGAGAGGAGAATACAGAAAATAATTCCCAAAGCCCAAAACTATTTATTCCATCTTTGAAATCCATTAATTCAAAACGACAAGAATATTAACAACATTTCATTTTAAATTATTTGTATTGCATATTTATTTGGTGATTTATTTTCTGCTGCTTCTCAAATAAATAAATTCTGCAGGAGGGGGAAAAAATGAAAAAGAAGTTTGAATATTGCAAACAGCAAAAAAGAAAGAAAGAAAATGTGTGCAAAGGGGGAAAAAAAAGTAAAGAAAAGCAAATAAACTTTAATCACAAAATGATGATGAACTTTGTCTAATTTGAAAATGTCCCCAGTTTTGATTTGTCACTTCAGATTCGATTCTGTTAAATCATGTTTGACAAATCTCAACTTGGAATTCTCATATCATCACAGCTAATGGATGTTTCATAACATTTCAAAGACATAAACATGTGAGTTTGAGACAAGTTCACCTTCAACTCTAACAAATATATATATATATATATATATATATATATATATATGCGTACTCATATTCAGAGACAAAGAATCTTAAAAGGTGTAATGGTGAGCAAGCTAATTTAGCAGACTTTTAGCCATTATATTGATACTCATAGAGGGCCCGATACATAGCTTAGTAAATAACTATTCAAATATACATGCACAAACATAGCTTATTTTACAGACAAATATTTGTGTGTTATACAAAAATATACAACATTCAAATTCATGAATATACATGCATGTATATTGATAAATGAAATTCATGAAAATGGAAATATATATATGAATATGACATATTTATAAATATATATTTACACATACACACAAGTATATATATATGCATATGTCACAAATAACAACAAAAATAATCCAGAACTATTTACAGAAATATTGAAAAATCTGGAAGAAATTGAGAACAAAGACAAAAACAAAGAAATACTAGACACAACAAAAATTATTAAAAGCCAGAGACAACCTAAAAATATGAAAAGAATACTCACCTCTTCTACATTCGAAAAAAACACAACACAAGGAGTTACCAAATGCAAAAATAAACGATGCAAAATATGTGATATAATTATAGAAGGTAAATACTACTTTTAAAAACTCTGAAACCAAATTCAAAATAAATAAAAACTTAAGCAGCAACTCAAAAAATGTAGTATACGTAATTGAATGTAACAAATGCAAGGAAATATACATAGGATCAACACAGGCACTAAATATAAGAACATCACTTCACAGGAGTAATATCAAAATAGAAGAAAACAGAAAATAAAATGTTTCAAAATACTTCTACCAATGTAGCAGAGGAAAATTTAATATCATGCCAATCTACCAAAACAACGACTAGACGCAACTACAAATAAAGGAAAGAAC
>OY757927.1:45652622-45685122 GCA_963585895.1 Sepioteuthis lessoniana | reverse complement strand
TGAATGTTGGACAGACCATCACCTGGTAAGAGCCAAAATGGAACTCAAAATTTGCCCCAAAGCACAACATACCACCACACCACGTGCAAAAAAACTTGAGGTCTCAAAGTTTTCTCATCTACCTGAAACAAAGAACATCTTTCAGAATGCACTTACCTCTATTAAACTGGATGGAACAAATTTATAGGAGGATTTTAAGGTGAAGGTACTTTCTGCTGATAAGACACTTTAGGATTTCGGAAAAGGAAGTGCCAAGACTGGTTTGCTGATAATTATGAGGAAATTGATGCACTCCTTGAAACAAAACGCAATCTTTTCCGAAAAACCTAGTCAACAAATCAGTCCAACCATGCAAAAATGGAAGCTACAAAAACATACAAGGATTTTCAAAAAGTTGCACAAATGCGTATGCACAAAATACAAAACCAGTGGTGGCTCAAGAAGGCAAAAGAAGCACAACTTGCAGCAAACAGCAAAAACTCAAGATTGTTCTACCAAATAATAAAAGAGCTCTATGGGCTGCAGCAATCAATTTTTGCTCCCCCAAAATCAAAAGATGGTGCCACCTTGAGACGACCAGAAGATATCAAGAAGCAATGGTGTGAACATTATAGCGAACTTCTTAATCATCATCCAGCCGTTGAGAAATCAGTATTGGATCTCATTAAGCAACATGATCCAATCATGGTTCTTGATGAAGTGCCTTCTGGAGGTAAGATAAAAGCTTCTGTCAGTCAAATGAACTACAACAAAGTGCCAGGAATGGACGGCATAACAGCCGAGATTCTAAAGAATGGTGGCGAGAAAATGGTTGATCACCTGGAGCAAGTCATCCAAAGTTATGGGAAAGTGAAGTACCTCAAGACTGCGATAATTATGTCTTTGTATAAGAAGGGTTCAAAGTCGGACTGCAGCAATTTAAGGGGCACATCTCTGCTGTCTATTGTTGAAAAATTGTTTTCAAGGATAATTTCAAATAGATTACTCCGTACAATTGTCAATGGAATTCTACCAGAATCACAGTGCGGTTTTCATGCAAGCTGTGACACTGTGGATATGATTTTCAGCGCTCGGCAATTGCAGGAGAAGTGCAAAGAACAGAATATTCCATTTTACGAATGTTTCATTGACTTCTCAAAGGCTTTTGATACTGTCAACAGATCAACTCTTTGGAAAATATTACTGAAGTTGGGCTGCCCTGAGAGATTTGTGGGTCTGATTCGTTTTCTTCACAATGGAACGAAGGAGGAAGTTAGTTTCAATTGCACTCTATCTGAGGAAATATCTATCAAAAATGGGGTCAAACAGGGTGACATTTCTGCACCCATGTTATTTAATATCTACTTTGCCATTGTCTTTCTTGTAGCCTTTTATGAAAATTCTGACGGTATCTACAACAGATATCAGACATCTGGCAGTGTTTTCAATGTCCGTAGACTACTCTCTCAAAGAAAAGTCTCTTCTTCATTGGTGAGGGGGCTGCTCTATGCAGATGACTGTGATATTGTTGCACATTCTGAAGATGAGTTGCAATACTTTATGAACCATTTTGTATCTGCATGTAACTCATTCGGTTTAAAGATCAACCTAAAAAAGACAGTCGTCATGTACAATCCAGCACCCGGATCGCCTTATACAGAACCAATTATCTTCATTGAAGGTAACAAATTAGATGTAGTGCACTCTTTTATATATCTAGGCAGTACCCTCTCTGAGGGATGCAGCCTCGACAGGGAAATCTCCTTCTGCATTGGAAAGGGTGTCTGGGTCTTTTTCAGCATTTAATAAATGTGTGTGGTCCCAGCATGGTATCAAGTGGTATATGAAAATAATTGTGTATAAAGTATGTGTTTTGACGGCCCTCCTGTATGCAAGTGAGACTTGGACACTCTATAAACACCAACTCAAACTTCTTGAGGGTTTCCATCAATGGTGCCTGAGACAGATAATTCATATCAAATGGCAGTCCCATGTTTCAGATACAGAAGTATTAGGGAAAGCAGGGCTACCAAGCATCTAGTCGATGGTAATGAAAAGTTGTCTCCAATGGGTAGGTCACATTGTGTGTATGGATGACGGCCATCTGCCGAGGCAATTATTCTATGGTGAAATGTCGGAAGGAAAGAGAAGTGCATTAAAACCAGAGGAGAGACTTAAGGACACAATAAAATATTACCTGAAACAATCTGGACTACTTGTGGACCAATAGGAAAAAATGGCTTCAGATAGAAGTAAGAGATGGAAACTGATTCACAAAAGCATAGAATATTTTGAGAATAGCCATAAGCAGTACAGTGCTTACAAATGTCTGATTCGCAAATGCGAACAGGGTCCAGCACCGGGTCCACAAAGTCACCATACTAAGTGTGACATATGTGGAAAATTGTGCCTATCTCATGGTGGTCTCAAAAGCCATCTGCATAAATGTGCAAAATCTATCTTGCACCCAAATAATGTCACTGCAAGCAAAAGTGAATGGTTGTGCCAATTCTGTGGTAAAATTTGTCGCAGTTTGGCTGGCCTGAAGAGTCACTTATAAACACATAAATTTTAGGTGGGGGGAGTAGGAGGAGAGAACATAAGACAAAGGAGGGGGTCATGCTCGAAACCGAGAGGACAACCATCATATATATATATATATATATATATATATCAGGGGCGGAGATGGGACTAGTGCTACTCGTGCCCGGCACGACCAATAACTCGGTCAATGTTATTCAAAATGGATTAAAAATCATCCATTAATTTCAAGCAAACATACTTAGTCTGATCTCAATTAAATTACGTATCTATTCAAATTTTAATAACTAAGTAGCCAAAAGTTCGTAAATATATCTGGGAATAATAAAACGATGCTGTTTTGAACGGATGGTCTTTGTCCGGCCACCGTCAGATTCATTGAACATCCTATAAAATCGGCTATAATGTTGAATGCCTGATCTGTGCAAGGCACTAGACCCTTATAATAACAGTAATGTTAGAGAAATACGCTTTTGGCTGTAGCCAATAGCAAGAGCAACCCTTACACTGTGCTCAAAAATCTTAGCACGTGTGACTGCTGATAGATGTATTGGGAAGAGGGAAAGGGACCGAGAGAGAGAGTGAGAGTGAGAGAGAGAGAGGGGATAGCAGATTAGAGCCGTCACCGACGTCATCATCATCGCTATGGTAAATGTTGGTTAAACGGCGTGTTTTAATTCGTTTTTTCACTAACAGATGTCTATTTCTTTAATGAATGTTGCATATATTACATTCTGTAACTAAAATTTATTTATTTGATACATTTTCAACAAATAATCTTTATTTTAAGCGAAATTGAAACTACTAGCTGTGTCTGTGTATATTGTCATCAGTTTCTTTATTCTAATAAACATATTTTTCTCGTCATAGTAATGAACATCTTCTCTTTTCTTCTATACTTTTGAAAGGAAAAAAAATTATCTTATCTACTGTATTAACAAGACTACAAATTATATAGTATCTTGATTGTTTACAAAAAAAACACCATGCAAGGTATGTTTGTCAATCTGTGCTATACAATGGAGAATCACGCAATAGCAACTATGATGACTTACTTTGGGTCCACGGACCACGGGTTGGGAACTGAAGTTGACAGAGGGCGGGGGGGAGCACGAGTAGCAAAAATAGAGTAGAGTCGCCACTGATATATATATATATATATATATACACACACAAACACGTGTGTGAGTATATATATATATATATATATATATATACACATACACACACACACATATATATATATATATATATATATATACACAAACATTTATAATATATACATATATATATTTATATTAATTCAGGTATATATACACACATACATATATAGATGTTTATACACATGCACGCACATATAGATATATATACACACACACACTCATATATATATGTAGATAGATAGACACACACACATATATATATAGAGAGAGATAAATATACACACACACGCACATATATATATATATATATATAGAGAGAGAGAGAGAGAGAGAAATATACATACAAACACATATAGATAAATATACACACACAAATACACACACACACATATATATATATATATATATATATATATATATATATATGTGGACATATATAGATATTTCTGAACTCATTCTTTTTGTAAATGCCAAAATTCAATACATCAAAATTAGAACTTTTAAAAAGTGAAGACACTTAATAAATATGAGAAGGTTGTTCCTATACTTTTGTGCGAAGTGTAAATTTTACAATTTGCAGGAGTAGGGGTATAGTCTGATCTATCACTGCCACATGCATATATTAGAGTATGAAATAATCTGCTTTGAATACAGAATAAAAAATGGAATGCAGATAGAAAATAATTCATCGTATTTATTTTGATAGAAAATTTAAATTGTATGGAGGAAAGTCAACACACACACATACTTCAATATTCAGAAAATGTTCACAGATGCAAGAGTGTGCAATAACACATGCACACAAAAAGACAAGGAAACCTAAAAGATACTTTTTCAAATCAGTCGTGATTTCTACCATTGTTGTCATTTTTTTTTTCACTTTCCTGTTCCCAATTCTTATTTCACTTAGGTGTGCCATTCGAATGTCAAAAGGTTGTGACAGGAAATATCTTAATTATCTTTATACTTGGTTTCCTCCCTCTTTCTTTCTTTCTTCCTTTCGGATTTGTGGGGTGGGGTTACTTAAACATTTTTACCTGAAAGTTCACAGATGGATAAAAGATTTTCAGTATGATTCTCTTAGTCAACAAAATTAGCGACATCAGGAAATAAAATAAAAACTCAAAGAGTAAGTAAATTGAAAAAAAAAATGTAAATGACATAACTAAATTAGGATTTAATTGAAATTAATTTTCTTGCTTGAAAACAAAAACAATATTTTTTATTGATTTAATTCCTGTACCACAAAAACTGATATGTTGTGTCCAGATTTTCAGTTTTATGATAGTGAAGTCAGGGTCTGAATCCATTCTTGGGTTACTGGAGTCAGGAAAAAATATTCAAGCCAACCTCCATACCCTAGAACAACCAATGTTCAAGCCAACCTCCATACCGCAGAACAACCAATGTTCAAGCCAACCTCCATACCCTAGAACTACCAATGTTCAAGCCAACCTCTAATCCCTAGAACTGCCAATATTCAAGTTAATCTCTATTGCCAAGAGCTGCCAATATTAAACTAATCTGGGAGTTTCCTGTTGACACTCAGTTCAAGAACACTTATGAATCTCTTCTGAGTCTTAGAGTTCTGAGCCCCTAAGCCTAAATTTACCCTCTGCTGTTTGAGCATGGATTCTGCTCTGGCGCTATGGTGTGAAGGAAAATAAAAGTACCACCAGTATAACGAGCTCAAAGGGTTGATGTATCTTCATGTAGGAACTTCTCAAAGAGCAGCAGAAAGTGGAACAAATTCACCTGTGATTGTTTTCCAACAGAATATAAGCAAGAGTTATTTAAATTTAAGGATTATTAATTCTTAAAAGCTAAATTCACTCCTCATCTGCACTCATCCTACACTGTGTGTCCAAAGTATGATACATACATATATCAAATATATAATTTGTAAACAAATAGTTTATAGTTAACATTTTAAACAAGCCAGTGCTTATTTTTTGAATAATTCTATTTAGCATTAATTAGTTGCTTGCACACAGTTAAATGGTTTGAAGTAGTGCTATGTAACATTAACAATTCAGTTTAACATCATTTATTTGCACATAGTTAAATGGTTAAACTATTTTATTTGACCCATAGATGAGACCCTAACAGATATTACCACTCCAGGTTAGAGTGAACCTTAGGGTAATGGCAATGAAGGAGTACTCCACATTACTCAAACTAACAGGACTGAAGCCTCACCATTTGATGGTTTAGAGTCATATGCAGGACACTCACGAGGAGGTGAGGTCTTAACCCGCTGCAGAGATGTGATCAGCATATTCTATAACCCCAGCTGACTTGGCAGTGAGGTTGCAGTTCTGGAGCTCAATAAAGTGTAAGTACCCCTTCATTGTCATTACTCCCAGGCCCACTTTGACCTGGGTATGTTTTAAGGATAATTGAGAATAGGCTGAAAAGATTATATGATGATGACATATTTGTTGTTGATGACTTTTTTATCAATGGGATCCAAGCACAACAACAACAATGGAAGAGGAGCAGACTGCAATGGAAGCTATGTTGAAAAAAAAAACTTCATTTGGTAATATTCCATGGCAGTTTCTAAGTGACTTAATGACTTTCCAGCTGCTCAGCATATTTTGATTCAGGAAAAGGAAAACTGAATTCAATTTAGTTTCATCCAACAAGTGTCACAAAATGAAGGGGTTGGGTAAATACATAGATCAACATAATACTATATTAGAGTAATTTTGTCACTGCAAGTGATAAAATCTTAGATAGGTCTTTTGGTGCTTGTGTCAAATAGATCAACTATGAAAATTTCTATGATTTTGCAGTAATTCATAAAAGAATTAAACTGAATGTAATACTAACACTTATCTATCTAGATAAGAGGAAGTTTCAGTCATTTGTTTCATTTTAATTTTACTAAAAAGTTACGGTTATGTCACCAAAATTTAACCAACCTAAAACACATTTCTCATGAGTACTTATAACATAGGACATTTAACACATTTTTATTGTTATCATGTGAAAACTTCTCTACTATATACAAAAGCAAAGAGGGTCTTATCCATGTACCAGATAAAAAATGTGTTCAGAGAAGGAACTTAAGTTCAGTTCTGCAAGTTTTTAAATTCTGATTTTGTTATTTATGACAGGCATCAAATTACTAGGGTGAGTCAAAAGTTTTCAAATATTTTAGTAATGTAAAGCACAATTTGGCAACTTTGAATGTTTTAACCAAGGTTATGAAGATGACAAACCATATTGGACAATGAGATACTGTGCTCACTTGATAGTCTCTGAGAGCTACTAACCACATCTTCTATGACTAGGAGAATAACTTCAAAATCCATCCCTATTTGACTTTGCCTAAATGTAGAAATTCTTGAAACCCCATCAAAACTTTTTTAATGATTTGATTACTGTTCTGTGATTAACTGTTCCTTCACCTTTTGCACAACAAATGTTTTTGATTGCTTTTGTGGTGCTACAGTCTACTTGAAACTCGTAAAACATAAGTTCCAGAATTCATCTCTATGGCTTTCAAATCAGACATAAAGTGAAGAAATACACAATGTGTCAGCACACCAACTGCCACAGTAATACCAAAAATAGTGAGTACCTACCACAGCTTGAACTGTAATATATGTGCTGTAGACTAGCACATACCTAAACATTGCAAAACTTTTGACTCATCTGAGTAGCTAACAACCATACTTGAGGATTAGTACCGGTTTCATCAGATCAGAGAAACCATGTTAAACCACCAATAAAATACCATAGTAGTTGGATGGTTGTCATGGTTCTTGTAGCTGAACCACTGCTCTCATAGTATACAACCCAAAACTAACCAGTGTCCATGAAGCAATACATTTTAATATTTTCAACACAGTTGCACTTTAGAATCAAAGCAAACTGGTAATCATTTAGGAAATGGCTGCTATGTCTGTCAACATTTAGATGTTTACAATATAAGCCATAGGGAAGGGTTTGTGTGATGTGAAGGGTGCAATCTAAAATGTCATTGAAACAAAGCCTTTTCCATATAAATGTATGCAAACAAACTGTTCCATGTTGCTGTAATTGGATTGTATTTCATGTACTTCACAGTTTTTATCACAAGTATCTGTCTTAATGATTGGTAAGTGTTTGTTTGTCAGTCCTCTATAGATAGCTAAAGTTTGAAGCCCTCAAATTCAAAAAGTATGCCAACCAATTTAGTAGGTATACTTTTTGAATTCAGATTAAGGTTTTGATGAAAAAGGAAAAAAAAGAGTTTTAATTAGGGTGGGGGCAATTAAAAAAAAAATCAGCAGAGGAATAAGATTTATTTAAATATACCATATGTAGGACATTACAAAAGCTTCAAAAGACATCGATGATTAAAAAAACAAAAATACTTTCAATTAACCTTAATATCTTTTGTTTTTATTTTGTTTAAGATGAAACTGCTAAACCCTGAGATCCGACGAGTAAGTTCAACCCCCGGCAAAAAATAAAGACTCAGTACTATTAGAAAACTTATTTTTTAATTGATGGAAAATAAACTAAGCACAAATCTTAATATAATTCATTTGATAGCCAAAATTTTTAGCTTCATGAAACATAACTCAAATTAATTAAGATAATTTAATCTAATTTATAAAACAAGATTGTTTTTAACATAAAGCAAAGAAGCCAATAATGACATCCCTAAATTTTGAAGGAAAAATGTGGAATCACCAAGAAAACCTCATCAGTATTTTGTAACCCTCTTCCAAGATTTTTTCTCAGTCTCAATTCTTTGAGGCATGAACTGAACTAATGAAAAACAATATTTTTTCAATCAATCTGCTTCCAGCTTTCTAGGTCTTGCAGTTGCTCATAGGAATAGCCTTATTCTATTAATAACTTTGATTAGTATTATCTTTGTTTTTTTCTTCTTCTGACCACTTCTCCTGGGAAGGTGATGTGCAGAGATGGAGTCAGTTTGGAATTTAGAGTTTTTCTTTCTCTGAGGGCAGTTGTCTTAACAAAGCTAGGGAGCCCACTTTACCCTACTATTTAGCGATAGCTAAGGGAAAAAGGGAAGGATTCTTGCTTTTTCTGAGAGCGTTACTTTTGAGTAAAATAGCCTCATGGAGTTTATTTGCAATGGTGATAACTATTATGTAACAAGTGCCTCTACAATGAAAAGCATTAATATTACTAAAACTAAGGTTCCTAAAAAAAAAGCTACTTGCACCATATAAGCCAGAACTACCTGCCATGCAGCTAAATGATTGCTGACTAAACTAGCTCCCTGACCAGGTTCACTAGACAGAGTGGGTAGATGTCCAGCAGGTTGGTTGGGTCATTTATTGCAACCAATCCTCTCTTGGCATTGAAGCTGAGAGTGAGGGACAAGATTGACAAGCTGGATCTATACCTGTACAATCCTTTACTCACCTAAAATCTGCTCATATATGTGCTGTTTCTTTAGAAGGAAAAGAACTAACACCATCCATGGAAATGGAGAGTAGGTGGGTGACTAAAATAGAAATATTAGTTTCAGAGTGAACTGGTAGAGAAATTCAAGTGCTGACATGTATTGCACCCAATCAGCATGGAATCCCTGGGTAATTAGATAACACCATATTCGCTTTCTATGGTCTTTTGACTTTTGAGTATAAAGAAAGATGAAATATATTTAACGGTATTAATTGACTACTGACTGAGCATGGCCAGACAAGTCCAGCTTTGTCAAGAACTGATAATCCACCCAAAAATTCTCTTCGACATCTTCAGTCTCATTAACACTTTGAAACCGTATGTCTGATATTTCAGGCAACTGCACTCATTTACTATCCACCATAAAACCAATAGTTCAACTTCAGTGGTATTTTATAATATGATATTTTGGGTTTGGTGAGATTACATTTGATACTAACAAAATTGGATTGTGTGTGTGTATATATATATATATATACACACACACACACACATATAAATATATATATATATATATATATATATATACACAGACACACACAATCGTGAAATACAAAAAATACATGAAAAACTTGAAAGATCCATAACACCTGAAAAACTCCACAAAATAGATTATAGACTTTCCATAATCATTAACAAAAATGATCACCAACACAAACTTACTCTTCAAAAAAAGCTCAACAACCTCTATAAAGCAACTTTCTACTTCCAAACAATATTGACAAATATATCAACCTCTTGGACTTTAAATCAACTCAATGACAAAAAGATTTTCTCAACTTAGGATCCAACTGCCATTTATTTCAAGGATATACTAACATCAATAAAAGTACAGAAATTGAAATTTTATAACAGAATATTTCAAAACTTTGAGATAAAAAAGTAATTTCAATTAAACCTGCATTCTGTGATCTAAAGGCTGAAGCTATCAAAAATAGATACAACAAAAAATAACCTAGATTATCAACTCAACAACTAAAAAATGCTGCTAAAGAATTACACAATCACCCAACATCACCATAAAAAATCTGACAAAACAAACATCTTTGTAGTAATTGATAAAACAGACAACCATTTAAAATTATAAAGTAATCTCACTGACCACACCGAATTCAAAAAATTAACTTAGAATCCTACCTACCAACTTAAATCAGAAATTAATAAACTAATCTCTGCTAATAATGCCGAATGTGGTAACACAAAACTACCCAAAATAATCGGTGACTATAAACCTGGTTATTTATATGGAACTGTCAAAATACATAAACCTAATCATCCTCAGTGCTCAATTATCTCACAAGTACCTACACCAATTTAGGAACTCACAAAAACAATAAATCAACTTATTACACCATATTTACCTAGTAAATATAACAAAGTCAACACATGAATCAATTCAAATCCAACATACACTTAAACCTATATTAGCTTCACTTGATGTTGAAAATTTATTCACTAATGTACCAGTCAATGAAGCCATTGATATTATTATAAATAATATCTATAACAAGCCATCCCTCCCTCCACTTAAAATCAACCCTAATATACTTGAAAAAATACTCCTAACAAGTACCACTGAAGTTCCATTTTATGACCACCTGGGTAACATTTACATTTAAAGAGACAATGTGTCTATGGGATCAGTTTTGGGTCTGATTTTCAGTAATTTCTATATGTCCGATCTTGAAAATAAATCATTTAATAGCATTAAAAAAATCTTCAATATACCTAGGATATTTTATTCTTGCTAATGATTCTAATGAAATAAACATACTACAAGACTCCTTCAAAAAAAAAAAATTTAGTTCTTCATTTTACCCATGAACTAAACAAAAACAATAAAATTTCCTTTTTAGATGTTCTGATTGATACTAACAGTAATAATAATAACTTCACTACCTCTACTTACAAAAAACCCACTAATAACAACTTCTGTACCCTCAACTTAAAAAGTAAATGGCCCTCACAATATAAAAAAGCAATTATTGATAACCGAATATCCTATGCAAAATTAAACTCCTCCTCCAGAACAATATTTTATAAACAATTAAAAAACATAAACAAACTCACATCAATAATGCGTTTCCTAACTATATTGCTGAGGAACAAATTAAATGTAGAATTAAAAATGTAAACCAACAAAATAAACATTGCAACATTCCACCCAACAAACAAACATTTATCAAATTATTTATTGCAACCAAAGGTACAACAATTATAAATTAGATGAAAATGATTCAAAAACATTGATTCAAAGAAATATACTCCCCACTGATTCCAGTAAAAAGGAAATTTATCATAATAAATATAATAAATTCAAAACCTCCAACTTAGTCATTAATAATAATTCCTCCCCACTTGATTGGATTTTGCAAAAAACAAATGTTATATATCAATTTGAATGTCCTTTAAGAAATTGTATATCTGAAAACAACAATATATATGTTGGTTTAACCTCAACTACCCAATCAAGATAACTCACTATGCATCTCTCAGACACCAGTTCAGTAGTCCAACATCTAAAAAAACATTCCTGCCCTACAACTGAATTTCTTGGTTTCTTTGTTTAATGACATATCAACCTCTGTAGGTTATTTAATGCCAAAGCCATCCTTCCAGAAGGACAGTAGTAGTACTATTTAACCCATAGCTAGGAGGATGAGGGCGTTAATACTTTTCCCAAGGGTATTTGTCTGAAAGTGAACATAATAGCATGAATAGAGTTCAAACTCACTTACTACAATTCTGCAGCCCAGTATTTTAACCATTACAACACGTGAATTTCAAAATGAATTTCAAAAAAAAAATTCTTACTGAAACATAGTATTAAAGCAACAAAATAACAAATAAAAGTTAAAGATTCTCAAAGCACTCCACATTAGAAACAAACATTCTAAACTCAATAGAATTAATTTTGAATCCAGTGCTAATGTACTCAAATGTCTTTAGCTGCAGCTGCAATTTATAGAATCAAATTTAAAAATAGATGCTACAGTAATACATCAGTATAACAATAAACACTCAATTCTTACAAAGTAGTAATGTATATGCAAAGGTTACAGCACTTTAGCTATACACATATCTTCTGATGATTGCCTAAGGTCAGGCAAAAGGGAACAAATTAATTATAGAAGGTTTATTAACCAATTCCTACTGGATATCATAAAATTGATACGGCAACTTGAAAGAATAAATACAAAAATATGTAGTCAAAAAATATCTTTATTGTTTAATCACGTATATCAAATTGAGTCAAGTTTTTTTTTGATTTTCGCAGATGATTTCTGGCAACTTGAATCTTGATATTATATCATTAATTTGATACTACTAGTCTGATCATTGTTGAATTGGTTATTCATTATTTTCATATATTAACATCGTTTACTTTTTAATTAACAGCTTTGATAATGAATACTGAAAAAATTGCAATGAGATCAATTTTAGGTTAACTGAGAAAAATAAGCTGAATTGCATGAATGTAAAATTGAGATTCAGACATTAAGATGGCAACAGATTAAACTAATTTTTAGAGTTATTAATTAAAGCTTGAAATACAAAAAACTTTTGACTCAACCTGTTGTGTGAGTGTGTGTGTGTGTGTGTGTGTGTGTGTATATATATATATATATGTGTGTGTGTGTGTGTGTGTGTGTAACCCTTCCACCAGCTAATGAGCAGGATGTGACACAAGGTGAGTTTTTAAGTATGGTTGGTTTGAATTCAGAGTTTACCATTTTTTTAGACCAACTGCTGTATTAAGAGCCTTGTCTGCCCTACAATTAACCTATAGCTTGGTGGGAGTACAAATGGATTCATGCTTTTCCCTAAGAACATCAGCATGAAGCAAAATATAAAAAATCGCATGCCAGATTTGAACTTGGCTCATTGAATCCACTTCCAATACTAATAACCATTATGTCACAGATATATAAAATACCCCACCCCTTTGACATGGATAAAATGTGTCAAAAGGTTTACTTTTAAGGGGAGAACAACTGGTTTGAATTCAGAGTTTTCTTCTCTTAGACTGGTTACCTAACCAATATTGAAGACCTCAGTCTGCCCTACTATTTACCCAAAGCTAAATGGTGAAGTAAAGAATTGGATTCATGTCTTTCACCAAGTGAATTGCAAACAACCTTGTCCAAGTCATGAACTTGAATTGTTGATTACATTTCCTATAATGATAATGGTTATATTAAGCAAGCCTTTTGTCTTACACACACATGTATATATATATATATATATATATAAAATCTGTTACTGACTTTAAAAAGTCCTATCTTTGTGTGTTCATTTGTTTGGGTTTTATGGCATATCAACCTTTGTAGGTTATTTAATACCAGAGCCATTTTTACACAAATTATCAGTTCTATTCCAAGTAATTCAGTTTAGCATAAGTAAACAGTTTATTCTATTTAACCCATAGATAGGACCCTATCAGGTGCTACCACTCCAAGCCAGAGTGGACCTGGGAGCGATGGCAATGAAGGGGTGCTCTGGATTCCCTAATGCTCTAGCATTACTGGAACCTCACCATCTGATTGTTTAGTGTCATATCCAGGACACTGGTTGGGGAGGGGGTTGTACCCCTCTGCAGAGGTGCAGTCGGTGTATTCTACAGCCCCAGCTGACTGGGCAAAAAGTCTCATCTGTTCAAGGCAAGAATAATTATTCTTTTACTAAATGATATCATGTGGTGTCCATAATCAAATTTACAGTGGCTGCCATTTTTATATCATTTCTCAGTTCAAAGGTTCCAGTATCTACAGAGAGTATGCTTAATATCTGGGATAGAAAATACATAGACTTTAAAACATAGAAATTAAAACCATGTATTGTAATAAATTGTTTCATGCTTTACCAATCATCAGGCAAGAGTATATTCTGAAGCATTACAAAAGAGTGGTTTAGAGAATGTACAATCGAATTCATTTTACATTAAAGAAGATCTGAGAAGTCAATACAGGACAAGACTTAACAAAGATACCTTTGAAAAATTTTTTATATTTTGGGCCTTCTACATACCATTTTCTGGTAATATTTGTAATTTTTCTGAATGTAATATTACCTGAAGATCATGAAAGTATGAAACATTAGGTTGCAGATTCAATTTTGGGGTTACACAGTCTATATATGCTCTATCTCAGTAGATTCTGGAACCATTAAACACAGTAATTATATTAACAGATGAGAATAAAAAAAATTGCATATAAAGCAGCATCTGAAAAATTAAAAGTGTTCAAATGATAGTGAGCCGAGAAGTATATAAACTAAAGGGAATTAAGATCTCAACTTTTGCCTCATGATTACTCGTTTTATCTTACAAAATTTGGCGACCATAGTCGAGAGTGACCAGGAGGCTCCCTTTTCAATAGCTACTACACCGAGGGGTAGGGGAGGATGCTACTCCTTTCCCTGGATTGCTCCACTTTACCCTTGATACATACCTTATATTGCTGAGTGTTAAGCAAGAAGGTATCAAGTACTATTTTTTAAGTCTTTGTTATGACTCAACCTGGGATTGAACCCCAGTCTCCCGGACCATTGGTGAACACTCTACCCATGCGGCCAATGAGCCAGTAATCATTTTACAAAAGACACATAAAAATATTAGTCTTGGGAAAAAAGTAATAAGGTGGGATCATATAAATATATATACATACATACATGTGTGTGTGTGTGTGTAGTGAAAAGTCACTTGCAGTTAAAAAAAAAAAAGAAAGCTTATTCAACTATTTTATTTGAGTGATATTATATTCCACAATTTCCAAGAGTGAAAATGAATATAATTAAAAGAAAAAATTTCTTTACTGTTTTTCACCAAAAGTTATTTGATTTCTAAAGTGGGAAATGACTTTTGCATACCCAGTGCGTGTGTATAATATATATATATAATACAGCCCATTGGCATAGTGGCCAGGGAGATTGGGGTTCAATCCCAAGTTGAATCATTCCAAAGACTCAAAAATGGTACTTGATACCTCCTTGCTTAACACTCAGCATTTTAAGGCATGTATCAAGGGTAAAGTGGAGTAATCCAGGGAAAGGAGTAGTCCCCTTACCTACACTTTGCTATTCAGGTTGCCCTTAACTATAGTCGCCAACTTTATTCATAATAAATAAGTACACTTTTATCATTAAGGGTTTTTGGACTATTGTCTTCATCTTTATTATTATTTCCACAACGTTTCAGCTAATATGTCCTCCGGCCTTCTTCAGGTGTTTGTCGAACTCGGGAACCTTCACGGAACTTTGAACTATGTCCTTTATTGAATCCATGGGTGTCCCCTGTTCTGATTCCGTTAGTTGTAACCGGGTACAAGTGTTAAGTATTCCTGTATTGCTACTCGCCTGCAGTCAGGATTGAACCTGCAACCTCCAGAAGATTGTCTCCTTAGAAGCTTAGGGAACCAACACCTATAACCATTACATTATGAGTCCTGCTGGATATTTGAAGATTCTTGAGTTTGACAAACACCTGAAGAAGGCCAGAGGACATATCAGCTGAAATGTTGTGGAAATAACAATAAAGATGAAGACAATAGTCCGAAAACCCTTAATGATAAAAATCATCAAGCTTCGTCTTAGAAATTTAGACAACTAAATAAGTACACCCGAGACAATTTTTTTTAAAAAAGAAAGTTAATTTTCTTCAAACCAAAGATAGAATTTTATTATTTCTAGTAGAACATTATCCAAAATACATTATTTATTTCAGGACTATACAGCATTGAAACCATTTACTCAAAATTGGTTGGGTGGAAAATAGATTGTCTATGCCTTTCCCAAGTGTATTAGTGTAAAATGAAATACTAATAGATTCGTCCAGGATTTGAACTTACCTTGTTAAGTTCATTTCTAAAAACAATTACTATTACACCATGAACCTACTCTCCCTTTCTCTCTATAAATACATGCATACATGGTTCATTCAGAAAGTTCTAAGCCACATCTAAAAGGATGAGAACATAGCTGAACATTTTTGTTGTGTCAACACACAATCATTTCTTATAAAACTAGAAAAACTAATTCAGATGTCTGTCTTAATTTCCGTGCAGGTGAGGACCATACATAGGTAGGAAATGAGCAAAAAAACTAAAATCTTGGTAAGACTAAGAACTTTTTGAATGACCCTCGTGGATATATAATATGAATAAAAAAAAGACACAAAAACATTGTTAAATAGACCTTAAGTTTATAAATCTTAATTGGCTTAACCTTATATTATTATCAACTGGTGTTTATTTCAAGACTCATACACTAATAAATGCAAGAGGATTATTACTAGTGTCAATGGCGGCCAAATGTTTTCTCAATGGCATTTCATTCAATTGTTTATTGATTAAAATTAGTTTCAAAGTTGAAGATGATTCTGATTTTTTCCCTCAAAGATATTAAGTTGGAAAATCAGTAGACAAGATAATGAATTTTGTAAAACATTGATATTTTTGATAAAAAGTTTAATGAATGATAAAAGCATAAGTGTTAGGGGATTAAAATGTAATGTTTTGAGGATAGTTTAATTTGTTGTAGGTACTTTTGGGGTTAGGCTTTCTTGACACAATATCTATCTAGATAGGTTTCTAGCATTGATATAATGTTTCATAATTTCATTTTTCAATTAACTGTTATATTGAATTTAGCGCATTTGTTAAAATTATAGTCTTTTAGGCAAAAATAGTCTATGCAGAAGTTTATTAAGATATTTGATTTTATATCTATAGTTCTTTATCTAAAATTGAAGGACCACTCTGATTTCCCTATATATATTTTTAGAGCAATATGTGCATTCTAAAACAAAAATATAATGTAATATACTTACTAATACTAAAAATTAGTGTAAAAAACAAAAAGGAGAATAAATTGTTTTGAAAAGAATGTAAAAAGTGATCCATACTATTATGGCTGAGCTTGTTTAAAAATCTCTATATAACTTCTGTAACTCAGAGTTCTGTGTTTTGACACTCATCAGACAGGCATATATTACAAGTAGCCACATCTAGGCTGTCTAAGATGTGAATACTTGTAACATCACATAACCCTTTTTGAAACACATTTAAACACTGTGGAAGCAGTCATTTAGACCCTCAACAAAGATGTGGTTACTTGTAACATCTACCTACCTAATGAGTGTGAAAACAGGAAATTCAGAGTATACTTGCACACACAACAAATTCCCTATGTTGTTTGGAGTGATAGGTGCATTCTAAAAGGTGAATAATATTTATATATGATAAGGAAAAAAAAATAAATAAGAAAAGTTTTTGTATAAAAAAAGTGTGCAATGATATTATGGTAGTTAAAAATATAAAAACTAAAAAAGTCTGTAACTTAGAGTTTCATGTGGTGTGCACAATCATCTAATGATGAATCTTCAAGTATTCATAATTATAATGCATATATGTATATACAAACACACACACACAACAGATTCCCAATGTTGCTTGGAGCAACATGTCCATTCTAAAAGGTAAATAAGTTAGATAAATGATAAAGGAAATACAAAAATAAATAGTTTTTGCATAAGAAAACTGTTTGATGTTATTATAGCAGTGCAGGTATAAAACCTAAAATATATTGAAATTATGAGCACAAAAGTCTGTTACTTCAAGTTTCATGTGATATGCATGATAATCAGATGGAAATGTGAGAAAAGTCGCTAATCAGATGATTGTACACACCATATGAAAATTCAAGAACAGACTTCTAGTACTATATATATATATATATATATAAAAGTATAGAGAAGAAAATAAGTCATGTATTAAGACACTTGAAATGCAGATAGATGAACTGTTTATTTCCTTCAGTTGTTAATGGATTCTATTTCAAGAAACTTTCAACCTTTCAGAACCGCCATTTTTTTTGTAAACTGTTACTAAAAGAAACAGCATAGAAAAAAAATGAAAACCCTTTTCTTTTATTAGCTAAATGACTTCAATTTCAGAGATTGAGACTGTGTCAAGTAAAAAGAACAATCAATAACAATAACAGAATTATATTGGAGCCAAATGTCTACACTGACAATAAATCTGATATTAATATATTTAAAAAAAAACAAAATCATGGCTATGCAAATCACTTACATTTAAGCTTTCATAAATTAATAATGTAGGTTTATGTTAAAGATTATTGTTATTGGTAAGTATAAGTAGGTAAATCAATAAGTCTCAAAACCTAAAAGAAGCATTTATCTAATTTAACAAATACAGTGCCTTGACTAAGGAAAAATGAAAAGAAATGAAAAAAAAGTATTCAAAAGAAGCATTGGAATAAAAGCACTTTTGTTCTATCCATTATAAAAAATATTTGCCTTATTTCAAACTGCAACTGACCTGATATTGACTGCTATGAAAAAGGACAAGCACACATAAAAGTGAATGTTTGGGGACATTGAAATATCAGTTTTCTTGAAATTATTTTAGCCACTAACAGAGAGAAAAGCCAGAGGTAATTTGTTCATTATGAAATGTAGGTCTGTTGATAGGACTTAGAAGAGGTTAACAGTATCTTCTGCACAAAGATAAGAGACCCCAACAAAAAGGGGTGTCCTGGTGATGACAGCAAACTGCAGCTGATAGCGAGGCCCAAGTTTTGAAGAGTATTCCCTCATTGCCATTACTTCCATGTCCACTCTATGAGTTGAATAGATCTTCTTAAAAATGATTTTTCATTTGATAGGAATGTGAGCAAAAAAATTACTTTAGAAACAATAACACAAAAAATGTAAATATGAATGTGATTTCCTAACCTCTAGGCATAAAATAACCCTAGACAATCATTATGTAAGAAATTTCAAATGCCAGATAAGAATACAACAATCTTTATTGAATTGGTTCCTGGGAGGGTGCTGTTTGTAATAACTAATGCAAAGTGATTTAAAAACTATTTCAGTTAATTTTTTTTGACACCATGAAATATATAAATAGTGATTTTTTTTGTATTCTTATACAGTTTAATTTGGCAGGTTGTGGGTACGTAACATTTTTTTGAGGGGTAAATGATCTTCAGGGAGTATATAAGGAATTTTTTGTTTGATAGGAGGTACTCTAGCAATCTGACATTCTCTAAATTACTTTGCCTTGGATCTTCTTGATCTGAAAATAACTGATTGATTAATTTTAATGGCATATCAACCTATCTAGCATTATTTTATGCCAAGAGGTTAAGGAATCATGTTCATTGTATAGTTCATATTCATATCATTTGTGTAGTTGTTTCTCAAGATTTTTTTTGCACACAGTCCTATCAAATACAAATTATTTTCAAAAAGATTTATTTGACCTATAAATGGGACTCTAACAGGTATTACCACTGCAAGTCAAAGTGGACCTGGGAATAATGGTAAAAAAGGGATACATCACAATCTTCTAATCTACAGAACTGGAGCCTCACTATCAGATGTAGTTTAGTGTCATACCAATGATATTTTGTGGTGGGTCTAAGTTTTCTGCAGGGGATACAATCAGTATATTCTAAGTCTTGCAAACAGAGTGAATTGATCTGAAAATCAATTGGATAATGATTCATGATAATTTAAGTAGAAGTTTAGTAACTATATACATAAATTCGAAACCTAAATTTTTGTTATAATCTATATTTATCAACTACTTCTTCATCAAATTTAGTATCTTTGAAAATAAAACAGTTTTAGGTTATATATAACTAAATTTTATTAATTTGTGTTCATTTATTAATAGGATACTATTTTCGATATTTTGTTTAAATCTAATATTTGATTATTTTAAAGAGAATTTAAACCATTTAAATATTTAAAATACCTAATAATATTAAACTTAAAACAAAAGTTGTTTCATTTGATAATTTCTACTCCATAGTGTGAAATATCATTTATGTAAAGACATTTTCTTTTTTAACAAATATCTCCTGAGTTATTAGAGAGATGACAAACTTTATATATATATATATATATATATACACATACACACACACATATATTACATGTACAAACACACACATGTATGTATATTCACATACAGATATATGAAGAAAGATCAATGAGTTGGTAGCCTAAAAATGAAAGCATTTATTTAATACAACAAATATTTGTTTATTATTATAATCTCTTTGCAAGTCAATGGACATGAGACAGTGATAAATATTAATCACAGGGACCATTATAATCATGTACAAGTATCTCTAAAAATATTTCAACAAGATTTATTATTAATCTATACATTAGGAACATTTATAATTATATATGAGGGTTATTCAATCAATAAGTGGAATTTTTCTTTTAAAAAGCAAAATAATTTTTTTCCAAAATTTTTTCTATAAATATAAACTCTAAATCGTATAGAATTGGTTTATAGCATATATTATTTTAATCATACAAAAATATTTGTTTTGAGGCAATTCAAAATGGTGACAAATAAAACAGAGTGATCCAAGGTGGAACAGAGATTTGTTATCAAATTCTTTATGTCTAAGAAGTGAAAACCATGAGAAATTTACAGAAGTGTGATCTGTACATAAAATCATATCATAGTAAAAAAATGTTTAGAAATGGGCTAAATATGGGTTTTCCACTATGAGTTGAAAAGACAGTCCATGGAAGGGAAACACACTGACTCTCTAGTAAAAGTTCAGGGCACAGAGGTCAGCAAAGAAGGCCATTCTGACAGTCTTCTGGGACATGAATGGACCCATGACAATTGATTTACTTGAAAAAGGTGCAACTATAAAATTGAATGACTCTCATACAAGCTCCAATGACTAGTAATCTATATGTAAATACATTTATTTATATTTGAAATTTATTAAAAACATGTTGTACATCTGTAGGCATGTTAAGCATAATGATTATCATTGTAGGAAATGTTATTGGTGATCAGAGCTTGAATACTGGACAAGTCAATTTGTGTTTCCCCTTTATGCTAATACCTTTGGAAAAGCATGGATCCATCTTTTTATCCCTCCCGAGCTGTTGGTAAATAGTAGACCAGGCCGGGCTCTTTAGCCTTGGTATGACAACTAGTCTAAGATAATGAAGACACTTGATTCAAACCAGCTGTGTAGAATATGTAATGGTCAAAAAAATAAGTACATCCCTTATATATATCGATGCGATTTTAGTTTTGGTTATTTGTTGGTATGCATGATATACTCGACCAATGCAACTTAAAATAGGCTGATCACTTTAACAGACTTGTAGACCACAGACTGCCAAAAACAGATCCTGTACTCTCAACTTAAAGATGAGTCATATAAAATAAGGTAGACTAAAACCCAGGCATAAGGATATCCTCAAAAAAAGAATTTGGGGTCATAATGGTAAAAAAGGGATACATCACAATCTTCTAATCTACAGAACTGGAGCCTCACCATCAGATGCAGTTTAGACAATTGGCAATACCAGTCCAAAAATAAAAAAAAATGGAGGAAAAAAACAACAATAGGATGTCATCATCAGATAAGATAGACAGTGAGTAGTAGTACTTGTTGGTGTAGTTATGGTCATGAGATCCCTGTTATTTTTCAAAGATTAAACCTGCAACTGCTGTTTAAGTCATTCACAGATGATGTCACCAGCAAGTGATGGATATGCCCATTTAAAAACCCATTGATAACAACATGATTTTATGAATTTCACTAAGAATACTATGATACTTGAGTTCTTGATAATGACCAACAATAGTTGAAAGTATTCAAACTACATATAAAAAAGCTTTGGATATTTTCAGTCTGGATTCACTTCTATGAGATTCTACTCACAAGCAAGAAGAATGAAAAAAAAATGGAATAGATAATTTTTGTCTGTCATTTTTAATGAAACATGCCTAAAAGAGAATCTGCTGTCAAAATGCACATTATATGTGTGTGTATAAAGAGATACATATATTAAGATAATATGTATAAATTTATACATATAAACATTGATATATATGTCTATATATTAAAGAAAGTATATCTAAAATCATGATATATGAGTATGATGAAAGTTATCGATGTATGTGTTTAACAAGTTATTTTTGTAGCAAGTGTAAATAATATTAATATTAGTAATATTACAATTTTCCTACAATTCATTAAAAATCTTCCAAAAGACAACTATCATAGTTATATATTCATATTATTTATACCTTATATCATTTTATGCCAAAAAAAAACTGTAACATAAATGAAAACTTATCTTATAAGTTGTGTACATTCAACAAATATAAAGTAGAGTCTGAATCAATTTCAGTGGGTCCAAAAATATATAATTGAAAAGGTACATGAAAACCCCTGAATACAGGGATGCTAATATATGAATTGTAATAAAGTGGGGGGTATGCCTCCTCAGCAACAGAAAGAAAAGAGTCTCTCGGAACTGAATACATAGTTATTGGTTGTTGAATCCAAGTCAATTACTAGACAGTCAGGGCTAGTAAGCAATTGTACAACGGAAGAAAATGGATTCCGTGATTTGTTTTCCCTACTGTTGTATCCTCAGACAATTGGGAAGCCTCAGTTGACTAAAAATAACAACACACACACCTAGCAGCCCTTCCTCAGTATACCTCTGGTCAACTCATTCGCTCTGTCAGTCAAAAAGCAGTCCCCGAACAACAACAACAACCCCTCCTGCTGCTGGTGTGCTCTTTTATGCAAATTCTGGCATACAGAAATTTACATGTGCGGTAGATTTCTTCTCGCGAGACTTAAGATCGACCCACTATAACTTCTGCCTCCAGAAGTGAACATATTTTTTACTGCTTGATATGCAAGGTATAGTCTCATGCGCTTTGATGCAGGAGGTAAATTTCTTCTCTTGCTACATGAATAAGGCCAAAATTTTTTGTGGGAGGAGAGGGGGGTATACAAATAAGCACAGGTCCTGACTAAAAGTTTATTATGTGCTTAGCTTAGTAAATATCTGTAATTTGTATAAAGCAACTTATATATATATATATATATATATATATATATATTTATTATTACACGTAATGATTTTCATTAAAAAGATATCTATATTAGTTCTGTGGAATTTTTCAACACCTCAGAGAGTTAATAATGTAAGCACATCTAAAAAATTCAGGATAGATACTAATTCAATTTTGATCTTTTTTAAAATCATATATTTTGGAAGATAATAGAAATGTATGGTACACACATGTTGCTAATTTATAAAATAATCTCAAGTAATATTCTATGATGCATTCAGTACCTTCATGATACAAATGAAAGGTGAATGACTTCATAAAATAATAGATGGTAAAAAAATTGGGATTAAGAGTGAACTAAGAAAAAAAAAAAGAAAAAGAAAGAGAAGATTGATGGATTTTAATGGCATTTCAACCTGTCTAGGGTTATTTTATGCCAAGAGGTTGGAGAAACATTCATAATACATCTATTTTTATGTAATTGTTTCTAAAGAAAGTATTGTTTTATATATGGTTCTATTGAATATGAATAATTTTTAAACAGATGTATTTGACCCATAGATAGGACTTTAACAGGTACTACCACTCCAGTAAAAGGGTCTCGACACTCTTCCAGAACTCAATCCTCACCATCAGATACAGTTTAGTGTTATAAACAGGAAACCCCTTCTGGAATGGTCTTACCGGGTCTTGCAGGAGATACAGACAGCATATTTCAAGACTCATTGATGGTGTGAGAAAAAAAATTGTCATGAGAATTGATGAAGATATATACTAACCAGCTCGGGCTGTTCTTCCAACTCTGTGAACATAGTTTTTTGGATTGTTTGGGATGTTATGGTTAATGATCAGGTCCACCATTGGAATATCCAAGCCTCTACAAAAGTCAAAGTTTATAAATGTTAAAGCATTTAAAAACAGCAAACAGATCAAAACCAGTGAAAATATTGGATTGTCACTGTAACAGCAGTCCATGATGATATTGATTCATCAATTTAGGAAGGAATTTTATGATCATTTATATTATATTGAGAATCTGAAAGATAAAAAAATAATGTTCAGCATGAATGTGCAGTATGTATTTTGGAATTATTGATTTTGTTCTTTCATACATGTATGTTTCCAGCTTGTTGCTTTCATCAGAGAATATGTGGCACAAGGCCAAATGAATGGGGCACCCAATAAGACTTGAACTCACTCGAGTGAGTTTAAGTTTAAATAATTGTAAAAAAAAAAAGAAGAAAAAATATGAATCTCTCCACTTTAGTGGATCTACTCACTTTGAAATATTTTTTTTCTCTATTTGGTCTAAAAAGAAAAAAATGTATATATATATATTTTTTTTTGCATTGTAACCAAAGGTGAATATTTCTGTATACAAAGGTTAATTTGTTCATAGTGGAGTAGGAGCAGCCACACTTTTTGGATGAGCTGATAAAGGAAGATTAGTGCACCAGTGTGCTACAGATTCTTCAAATAGCACTTCTCATGTTTTAAATTTAGACTTTTTCTATCTCCTGGACCAGCAGTCCTATCAAGGCTAAACAACCCAACCTGCCCTATTTTTTTTTTTTAATCTAAAGATGGTTTTATTGATTCATACATTCTAGTTCAAGACTTGATCTTGGCTTTCAAGTCCTAACAATGGCAACTGTTACACCATTTGCTATATAAATATATGTGTGTGTGTGTTGGTTACACAACTTGATCTCACAGCAGTAATGGGAAATTCCTTCAGTATGGTAAACACAAGATATTATTGACTCTATTAGTTATGTGTAAACAGATTTTCGTTAGATTTGGTGAAAACATCATCATAATTATTTAATAGAGAACAGAATGTTATTCCTCAATTTTGGAAGGCAGAATATCTGAGAAGCTGACAGATGTGTAGACAAGAAAGACTTATAATATGATAGACTCTGTAGATAAATAATCTTTTAAAGTGATTATATATATATATATATATGTCAGTTTTATTTTGAGCAGAAGTTAAATAGATCTGTTTGAGAAAATATTTAAAAGGATTTAACTATATTTGCTCTTAAAACAATGATATTGCAAATAAGTACAAGATGATTACCTGTTTAAAATGATTACAAAGTTTATTAAAACATTAGCACTTGAAATACTGATACTGTAACTATGTATAAGGTGTTTATATGTTTATAGGAATACTTATTTAAAGCCATATAATTGCATGCAAAAAAACAACAAAAGACTAATTTTGGCATTAAATAACCCAGCAAGGGTAGACATCCTATTTCTTTCACTTTTCAACTTGTTATATAATAGATTAGCAATATCTCTTGAGAGGTAAAGTAAAATTTTAACAAGTTAATTAGAAATTGCACTGGGACATATCGAGTCATATAGGTGTGAGTTACAAATGATGACTCAGAGATCAATTTGAGAAGTTGGCTGTGATTGGATAACAGGTAACCAAGGGTTTCTAGAAATTTCGAAAATAGTTTGAAATTCAAACAGTTGATTCTGAAAAGTTAGGGTGTACATATTGTTCCATCCATGTACTAAAACGCCAACTTCCAAGAATTTGCAACCTGGGTTATATGTTAGGAAAAAAACCTTACAGATAAGAAATAAATAAAAGAAGTGTGTACACTAGAGTGTCTCAGTATTTATTCTTCACAACAAAAGATGTCTCCAAGTTTATTCCTCACAATGAAACCATGTGGGGCCTGCAATGAAAGGAGATGGACCATCAAAAGAAAACAACAGAATGAGGGAGTCAAAGAAATCCTTGACATCATCCAAAAAAGATAGAATCCAATATACCGATTTTCTCCTAATTATTTATTTCTATGTAATGAGTTCTTTCAATTTAGTGAAATGAATACAATTTTTCAGTTTAGTAGTGCAAATCATTTTTTAACAGAGAAATTACAGGTAGGAAGTTAATCAATTACTGCTATGATTAGAATATCATTTTTAGTTTAATAGCTTACAGTTGTAGCAATTTATTGATTTTAATGGTATATCAAGCTATCTACAGTTATCTTATACCTAGAGGTTAGGGAATTGCATTTGTATTTCAGTGTAATTGTTGGTTAAGATTTGAGATCTTAAAAATATCTAAAAGATATACCAAGTAAAATTAGTTTGGCCACAAATTTAGTTTTGGCAAATTTATGTTGGCCAATCCCAACAGAAACAGAAGCTGTTGTCATTTACTATAAAGTGCCAATCATTTCTAGTGATAAAATACAAAACCAGATAATGCAACAAAAGAAAGAGTAGATTCTGTTTTACCCTATCAGGATTAAAAGACAAGACAATGGACTATGAAAGCTAGCCATCTGCAGGAAAAGTCTTTGCATTCTTCGTGCTGTACACAAGCATTGTTTAGGCACTTCAAGTGCATGCAGGTGTCAGAATAAGAAGTCTTTGAGGCATTAAAGAAGAATGTAGCGTGACATTTCAAAATGAGCAATCATGGTACTTTAGTCTTCTGGAGAAATGAATCTGCAGACCATGCATTGTTTGTTTGTTTTTTTGTTCTTTTCCTTTCTTTCTTCACTTAACATTTCTCTTATATGGCAAGGTAAAACCTTAGAAGAAAAAAAAAAAAAAAAAAAAAGCAAGATGATGATTTTATTGAAGATAGATTCTCTGCATACATTTTTTAAAAAATTTACTTTTTTTTTTTTTTTTTTTTTTTTTTTACATCACCTACATTAATTTTTCTTTCCATTAATCCTCCATCATCAATTCCTTTCTACCACTTTATTTTCATTGTTTTTCTTTCTTATTCTTACCTTTTTACACAAAATAAATCTTCTCTCTTCTATCTTTCCTTTCCTTTGCAACTTTAGTTTTTCTACCTCTTTTCTAACTTTCCTATTCATTTTTCTACCTTTTTAAAACCTTATATTCTTCTCCTTTAAATTTTCTTTTCCTTTCCCTATTGACTTCCATTTTTTAATCCTTCTCACTTTTCATTCAAATTTTCTCACTCTTTTCCTTTTTATTCTCCTTCAAATATTCTTTTTCTTATCGTACTTACTCTCATTTACTACTTCTATTTTATTACCTACTCCTACTTTTTACTCTCTTGATAAAATGTCTTTCTCTCTCTCACTTTTAGTTATCATTATCTCTTGTTAATCAAGTTCTTTGATCATTCTTTCCTTCAGTTTTTTAATCTTTTATATAACTTCTTTTTTGTATCACTCATTCTTTACTCTCCTCAAATTTTCAGTGATCATTTTCATTCTTTCTTTAAATCACATCTTTTTTGTATTCTTCTGCCTATGATTTATGTACTTTTAAAATATTTTACATTCTATGGATCTTTTTAGTATTTCTCATTGGTTTCTTCTAAGTTACTTTTAAACAAAGAGAAGGAAACAAAATAGGTGGTTTATGTATATCTTTCTTTAAACTAATTCTAAAGAACTCATTCAAAGAAAAATAAAATCTATTTTTTTCAGTTAAGTTGTACCACAATTTATTAAACACACACACGCACACGCACAGAGTTTCAGAAAAATTGATATCATTAGTAATCTAAAAATTTGATCAATTTTCATTCAAATGACCTCAAATTTTTATGTTAGATGATTCTTTTCATTTCAGACCATTTACTGGAAAAGAAAAAGCATTTAAACATCAAACATAGAATATTGAGTTGTTTCTATAGATGCTGTTAAAATATCAGGTCATTTGAATGAGAATTAGTGAAGTGGTGCATTCAATAAGTTTCCAGACTTTTTTTGTACAGGCATTTAAAATTGTCGTAGACTCTTGAAAATGCACTAATTATTGCTATACATCTTATGAGATGACTGATCAATTTTTATAACTTTAGGTTCAAATGAACAGCTAAAGCAGCAATTGAAATACACCCTACTAAAGCCTGATTGTCACAGCTGGTGAATTTCAAAAATGCAATCAGGACGTGAGGACACTTTAGAAGAATGATATGCAATAAAATTCTGTTTTAAACTTGGAAAAAATGCCACAGAAACAACGTATCAAATGCTTCAGACTGCTTTTTGACTATCTTGCATGAATCGAGCATCAATTTTTGAGCGGCATAAGAGATTCAAGGAAGGCAGGGTGTCTGTGAAGGATGATGAGAGGTGTGGCAGGAGTAAGGAAGTCAATAGACCAGAATTGATTGGCAAAAGGGTTAGGCTTAGGGTTACTATGTTGAGGTTTTAAGGGAGTTCAGCAAGAGATTCCTTGGGAAGAGGCCAGAACTCTTCAAATTGGATCATTGGTATTTCCACCAGGACAATTCACCAGTCCACAACTCCATCCTTGTCACAGACTATTTGAGCAAGATAGGCATCAAGACAGTTCCTCTGCCTCCCTATAGTCCAGACCTTGCTCCTTGTAACTTTTGGTTATTCCCTAAGCTCAGAGGCTGTTGTTATGAGACAAATGAGAAGATGAATGAGGCTGTGACGAAGGTCATTGACACGCTCACACAAGAGGACTTCCATGGAGCCTTCCAGAAGTTGGAACAGTACAAGTGCATTACAACTGGAGGAGATTACTTTGAAGGAGACTAAAGTTTCATGTGTGTACTATCAATAAAAGTGCCCATATGAAAAAAGTCTGGAAACTTATTTAATGATCCTTGTTAAAATTATGAAATTATATCAATTTTGCTAAAACACCCAGCACACATTATATATATATATATATATATAAACTAGCTACATTTTCAATCTTTCTCTGCACTCTCTTAAAAAACTTTGTTCGTTTCTATTCTGAGATCTTTTCATGCTCACTTTTGCATTTTCCCCAATTCCAATTCTTTTCTTCATCCTTCGTTTCCCTCTACTTCCAAAATAGCTTTCTCTTTTCTTCCCTTTCTTCTTTTATAACTCACAATGTCCAATCCCTCCTCATCAAAAGCCTACAGGCAATGCAATGAAGAACATCTTTAGAATTCATTGGTCTCCTTCTGATCACTTTCCTCTGTTATAAACACCCAGTTTCTTTTCACTTTTTCTATCCATCACTTACAACATCACCACAAATCCTGCACTCCCTCCACAGAAAAAAAAAATCTATCAGAACCTTTGTCTTCTGTTATTTGTTTTTGCATGTGTGAGCATCACATGCAGCTTGACCGAGGCCAACCAACAGAACCTTCCAGACATTTGATGCTTTCTTTTTTGTTTGCATGGTTACACAAAGCCAGAAGATGCTGGGAAACAAAATGGTTGCCAACAAATGTGTATGCAAAGCCTTAACAGGCAAAAAGAAAAAAAGCAAAGCAAAATAGAGGAAAAAGGGATGAAAAATTGCTGGTAATAAAGGTCACTTAATAATGAAAACAAGTAGAAACAATTGTGGCTGGGAGAACATTTTTATCTATTTTGATTATTACTTACTTCTCTGTCCCCAACTATCACAAAAAAATGAAGTTTTTTTTTGAGAGTAGAAGAAGAGGGGGATGCAGACATTTCTGATTTCTTCATTATGAATAATCAGGGAATGACAGAAGATTTAAGAGTTTATGAATCAATACTTAACAAACATTGACATGTCCAATTTTTAAATAAATTTGTATGAATGTGTGTGTGTGTATATATATATATATATATATATATATATATATATAAGAAGAAGAAAACAATATGTGGAGAAATAATCATTTCAATAAAAATATTGGATTAAAAAAATACTCAAATCCCAGCAAGTGAAGCAGTATAAAAAGCTGAGTAATTTTACCTCACTAAACCTTTATCTTCTACCTGACTTTGATGGAGAGAGAGATAGAAAACAAGTTCTATCAGACTGTTTGTGGGAGGAAAAGAAAACATGTTCTGCTTTAAAAGTGCAGTTTTGACAACAATTAGAAAGATATTGACTTATGATGAGAAAAGAAAGAAAGCTCTCGACATTGCTTACTACAGAAATCTCTTTAAAACTTATTCAAGAATAACTTAAGAATTAAAGAAAAAGTGGGAATTTCATTTCAAATGTGTTTTGACAGAAATAGAACACTTTTAATCATATACTTTTATTTCATTGTTTTTACAAGCTGATACTAGTATAGAATAGGAGTTCGGCCAACACATAGAAAAAGAACTTCAACACAGAAGAGCTACATTCAAGACTTGGAAAATACTAGTTTTTAGTTAAGGCTCTCGAAACATCAATTCTAAGATATTCCTTATATTTCTCTCTAGCAGAGTTCAATCTTGTGCTAATATCTGGTACTTTTTCTTTAGTTTATTCAATTTATATCATTCCTATTGTTACCGGCTAAATTGTCAACTCCTAGACTCCAAAAAATAATATAAAACAAAATAATTGTTTCAATAAAAATGTTGAATAAAAAGAGTGCTCAAATTCTGGCAAGCAGATCCATATAAAAACTGGTGTAATATTACCTCACAATCCCTTCATCATCTGTGACTAGCAGTTTCATGGATTGTTAAAACCCTCTCAACTGATGGGAAGTTGTATGATAAAAAATGTTTAGAAAATAAGATCAACCATTGCATACAAAAAGATCAAGGGCAGTACTGATAGAAACTAAGAGCTGTGTGTCATGGAACCATAAGTTTAAAATTTTTCTTGCTAAAAATTGACGAATGTAATAATAAAGAAATGAAAAGAGATTACTACATTGTTTAGTTATTGAAATAATGAACCTTAAAGAATAATGTAAATAAGGACATCTAAATGTAGAATACTAAATTGATGATGTTAATAATTTTAGCAAAATTACAAAAAAAAAAAAAAAAAAGAAAATGCGTAAGGTCAAATATGAAAAATAACTTTTTTATATGAGTGAATAATAAGTACTGTCAGACTCTGCAATAAGGGCACTAAAAAGAATCACCATTGTTTTGAGAGAGAGAAAGATGAAAGAAAAGGAAAGAAAACAATATTTGGTTTGGTTTGATGGTATATCAAACATTGTAGGTTATTTAATGCCAAATCCTTTTTATAACAATAAATTAAATATGATTTTTAAACACATTTTGCAGATAACTTTTTAACTTTTTTTTTTTTTTTTTTTTGAGTCTGAGCTCATTTTTTTTGCACACAGTTATATGGTTTCACTTATTTATATCTAATACGAATACTTCTATTTACAATAAATCATTTGTTTGCACACAGCTTAATGTTTTCAAGTATTGCTATTTATCAATTCAATTAAATATCAGTCATTTGTTTAAACACAATTAGATGATCAAACAGTTCTCTTTCAAACAATTCAGTTTAGCATAAGATAGTTCTATCTATTGCTATGTATCACTAACAATTCAATTAAATATCAATCATTTGTTTACACATAGTAAAATGATTAAACAGATCTATTTCAAGCAATTCAGTTTAGCATGTCATTTGTTTGCACTCAGTTGAAATGCCAAACAGTTCTGTTTGACTCATAGATAGGACGTGGGAGTGATGGCAATGAAGGCATACTCTGCATCCCCTAAAGCTCTAGTATTAGTGGAGCCTCACCATCAGATTGTTTAGTGCAATATCCAGCACACTTGTTGCAGGAGTCTTAACCCTCAGAAGAGATGCAGTCAGTGTATTCTACAGCCCCATCTGACTGGGCCAGCCAATATTTGAGAAGAAAAAACACCAAATTAGAGGAAAGGGCAGTAAATGGATGTTAAAGAAAAAAATGCTCAAATTTTTTTCCAACATTTGTTAAATTTTTCAACATATATAGGGAGAGAAATGTAAAAACTTAAAAAAATATCAAAGGGAAAAAAGGAAAACTAACTAAAATAGGCTGAAAATTCGAATCCAGTGTCATAGTAACAAAAATTTGAATTTATGTCTACACTTAGTACTCCACCTGTTCAATAATTACTCTTTTTCTTCAAACATAACTATCCTGAGTTTTTCTTTGAGTCACTAATTGCAATGAGATCCACAACAAGAATAAGCAATGCAATGCTTGACAATAGACCATTTAATTTGTGAAGATTGATCCTCCTTATCTTTGATCGTCCAATAGTGTTTAGACAAGTATTATCATACTTTCAATTGAATAGACTCATCATAGGAGTATATCATCTGATTTTGAAGCTATTTTGGATTGAAGCAAAAAAAACTTTTTCTTCTTTATTTAAGTGGATAAAAGCTAAATAAACTATGTTTTCAGTGAGACAAGTTCCACTTAAGGAACATGTCTAACTGATGTGATAATTACACCCACTTTTGTTATTGTTATTTGTGATGATTATTCTGGTGTAATAGGCAGGGATTATTATTTTGTACAACTGAGGTGCATACAATAAGTTTCCAGACTTTTTTCATATGGGCATTTAAAATTGTAGTAGACTCTTGAAATTTCAGTATGTTATTGCTATACATCTTATAAATTGACTGACCAATTTTTACGATTTGAGGTTCAAATGAACAGCTACAGCAGCAATTGGAATACACCCTACTAAAGCATAATTGTCACAGCTGATGAATTTCAAAGATGCAATCTGACACTTTAGAAAAACGATATGCAATAAAATTCTGATTTAAACTTGG
>OY757927.1:45612622-45647622 GCA_963585895.1 Sepioteuthis lessoniana | reverse complement strand
GATATTTGTTTTGAAGCAATTCGAAACGGTGGAAAATCAAACCGAGGGTTCCATCATCCAAAAGTTTGCTCTCACCAGCTATATACTACAGAAGCCTCAACCAGAAATTCTGCAGTGCTTGTAAAGTCCTTGCCTTTGATATTGTTACAATTTAATGATGAACAAAATTTTTCAGTTTCTCAGTTATCTGCAGCCTACATTAAAAGACTTGAACCTTCAGACATCTCCAGGTGATGTATTCACAAGGGAATAGATCTGATGAGAGAGCAGGTCACAGGATGCCACTATATAGTGAAATGAAGCACGGTGGAAAAATTTAATTCAGAACTTTCATAGATGCCAACTGAAATGGCATGGCTGCTGCAGAAAAACATACCTCTTGCACTCACTCATCTCTATAAGCACCTGTGTAGTGGCAATTCTAAATCTATCAGACCCTGTATGATATAATACATAAAGGGAAATTATAGCCATGGCATCAACAGGACATGGACAGGAATTAACACAGGGCTTATCTTCTATTTATTCTTTATTATCCTGTATCGAATAAATAATTTTGAAATTTTATAAGTTATTTTCAATTTAGGAACTTTAATGCAAGAATCTTTAGAATGCCTCCTAGGATGTTGTACAATTCCATGTTTGGCTGTTCTGGTTCAATCAGTTCTGACATTTGCGTGTCCTCTATTTCTTGATGTGTAAGAGTAAATTGTCTGGAAAACAGCAAGGGCTTTAAAGAAATGCCACTCAAAATAGTCACACATAAAGGGATAATGTCTCTCCATGCTGTGAACTAAATACATGTGACAATGCTGACATATAAACAGTGAAAAGAAAGAAAATAGATGATAAAAGAAAAAAAGAAGGAAAATATTAGATTGATTGGGCAACAACTAATGGTAAATTCATGTAAACTTGTTTTCAGATTTCTTGTATCTTTGCTTTTTTCACCCAAATTTATGATGAAGATAAAAAAGAATATGTAGACTTTTGTATTTTTATCTTTTCCTTTTAAATTAGAAAAAAAATTATCCAAAAAATTAAGTTTTTCAAAGTAACTCCATTCTTATGAGAATTTAATATAATAAATAAAATCTTTTTCTTAGATATCTTAATGCTCAGACAGCAGGGCTCAGAATATGCTTACAGCATGGCTTTGTGGAGAAAGTAACTGCCCCCACCCCAAAAGAGGGTATCATAGTTACCACATTAAACCAGATCTAATGGTAAGGTTTCAGTTCTGGAGATTTAGGGAGTGCGGAGTACCTCTTCATTGCTGCTGCTCCCAGGAGCAGTAGTACTTATTAGGGCCCAATATATGGGTTAAATAGATCTGTTTAAAAATTATTCATATTCAATAGGACCATAAACAAAAAAAAAGACCTCTTAAATAACTGTTCTCTCAAATATATATATATATATATATATGAATATCAAATGAATGTGATTTTCTAACCTCTAGGCATAAAATAAGCCTCAATAGGTTGACATTCAGTTAAAATTAATCAATTTTAGATGTCTTAATCAACTCTAAGAGTCACACTTTCACTATTGCTAGTTAAACTCAGTGGGTTAACAAAACCAATGAACCATTTATTTAATGTGACAAACAATGAATACTTTATGAATTTTAAGGAGGCAAGATCCCTAAAATTGATAATGTATTCTTTGATTGTCACATTGAAGAAATAGATTCATTGGTTTTATCAACCCTTTGGTTATTTCATCATGAATTCAGTTTAACAATAATGTTCTCCAGTTATATATGATCGAAAATGCAAATTCTCAATCATTTCAATCAGGAAAACACTTCATAGTTGCAATGTCACAGTTTTAAGCAATATATTAATGTAATCAAGAATCATTTTAAAAATCTTAAACAGATCTATTTGAATAATAGATGACACCCTTAAAGTATAACTCCTGCAGGTCAAAGTGGATCAAGGAGTAATAACAATGAAGGGTTGGTTGGTTGGTTTTTATGGCATATCAACCTTTGAAGGTTATTTAATGCCAAATCCATTTTTATACAAATAATCAGTTCTATTTTAAACAATTCACTTTAGCATAAGTAAGCAGTTTAGTTTTATTAGACCCATAGATAGGACCCTATCAGGTGCTACCACTCAAGGCCATAGTGGACCTGGGAGTGATGGTAATGAAGGAGTACTCTACATTCCCCAAATCTCCAGCATCAAAAGATCCTCACCATCAGATCATTTACTGTCATATCCAGGACACTCATTGGGGGTGGGGGTCTTACTCCTCTGCAGAGGTACAGTTGATGTATTCTACAGTCCCAGCCAACTGGGCAAAACAATGAAGGGATGGCTCCACTTATGGGGAGAGAGAAGTATGATGATAAGGGTGAGAGAGAGAAAAGCTATAAGAACAGTAAGGGAAAAGCGAATGAGGTGAATGGAAGGTAATCCCAGAATACAAGCCACAGTAGCAGCAGGCAGGTGCTCAAGTTAAGGCTGCAGCAATTAGCCGGACAGCTGGTGTTTGGCTAAAACAAAATCAAATGGGAAGTCATTAAAGTGGGTATGGAATAGAAAACAGGGGAAGAAGGTCAGTCCCAGACCAATCGCGATGATGTGCTGAAAAGTTGGCACCCATTTAGGGTGAGCTCTGCAAAGGAGCCAGTCTACTCCTAGTGAGTGCAAAACAAGACTGTTGTAGAGAGGCCTTAGTGCAGAAAGGATGAATGAACCTCTTGGTTCCCTTTAAAAAATGCGAGGTAGGAAAAATGGTGGATATGAGTGTCAACCTAAAAACACCAAGTAAAGACAGCTGAACTATCTAACTAAAAAACAGGGAAGTTCCATGTGTTGCATCTCTTTCTCTCTCTCTCTTACGAACTTTTGCATTCAGACTTTCAGTTTACACACACCATTCCACTGTTTGATATACTTGTCCATAAATTGTTGCATGTACCATTCCATACAAAAGAAACTTTCTATTTGATAGGACATTCTGCCTTTAATGTTATTAGTATTTGTTTTCTTTTTTAATAAATATCCTGGTTCCAATTAAAACCCTTGGATGTGCTCATTTTTTTCATTCCTTGAAGACCAGGGCTTAGCTGATTAGATATCAGCCTTTTTTTATTACCTTTTCCCTTTTTCATGTATGTACAGCAATCTCTGGGGAATATATTAGACATTTTAAGGGCTTGCACATGGGAGTCCTAAAAAGGTGTTTGTTTTCTCTATGCCAAAAGAGTTCTCTAACCTTGTAACACTATACTCTTCAAAGCACCAGAAATAGAGTCATCACTAAATACAGATAATATCATATACCTCGGACACTATTAAATAAAACCTGTTTATACGTTAATTCTCTCTTATTTTCTTCAATCCTAACTGCAATGAAAGAAAAAGACTGTAATAATGCAATTAACCCTCTTTCTGTCAACTTCTCAGAAAAAAGTGATTTGCCTCTTACCTCAAAATTGACACATTGCATACTATTCCTGAATAATAATGAACAATTTTATTTATCAAATTCAAAATGCTGTTTCTGCATCAGAAGAGTCCATAACATAATACTGTATGTTGCTATAACAACAGAATTTGCCATTACTTTGTTCTGAGAGTGGATTGTGCAACTATATATATATATATATATATATATATATACACACACACACACAGTTACATTGTATTTCATATAAAAGTATATATATGTGTGTATACATAGAATCTCCTTTAATAACAAGGGGAAAAAATTAGCAAAAGAATTACAAACAATAAAAAAAAGGCATTATAATTTCAGGTTCAACAATCATCACCTGCCATTTGGATCAGCTGTGCCACTGAAGCCTTAGTGAAACAAGCAGGTGAATTTTGACTATTAACTAATAAGTTAATCCTTTCCAGTTTTTTATACTGTGTATATATATATATATATATATATATATAGTGTAACACAGAAATTCAACCACATGAAAATATTCTCTCTGTAGATAATACACCCTTTGAAATTGTAATAATATAGCTATCATTAATAATAATAATAATAAATAAATATATATTAGATTTTATATATTTAATGCCATGGAAGTTTGTCTGCAACCTTAGGTTTTATGAAGTTTTACAAACAACAATCATCAGACAGATATCATTATTAATATATATATTATTAATTAGAAAATAAGAAATTTTTCCAATTTTTTTCTCACTTTTGTTTATACATAAATGTACACACAGGGGCGGTACAGAGCCAAATTAGAAAATTGTCAGTGGAGCCCTCTACCTGTTAAAAATAATTTTAAAATCAATGATTTTTGCAGTGTAATTTTCTATTGAAAGCGACACCAAATTATTTATGCACTATTGTGAAATTGTTGACCATAAGTATGTTTTAATCAGTTTTAGTTTTGCTGGGCCTAAGTAGAAAAATCTGCCCAATTGACTTAAAACTAGCTGTATGTGTGTGTTTATATATATATATATATATATATATATATATATATATATATATATATATATATCACATAAACATACATACAGGGTTCAATAGAATGATCTCTCAGGTTTGAAAAGTAAATACAAAAGTAACAAAAATCCTATTTAAAAACTTAATTTTACAATAAGAAAGAACATAATTAGCCATTTTTTTCTTATAGGCATCAATTTTTTGTAAAGATTACATCTTCCAAATTTTCACCCTCACCAGCTGTACATGCCTGAAGCCTCAACTTGAAGTTCTGTGGTGCTTGCCTAATTATTGACTCGGGCATTGCTGTGATTTCAGGACAAAATCTTTCAGTTCAACAGTTTTCTGCAGCCTACATTAGAAGACTTGACCTATCAGGTATCCCAAGAGGAAATAATGACAAGTGAGAGAGCTGGCCAACAGATTTTTTTTTAATAAGTTTCAGTAACAAACATATAATGTTCACTACTCTAGACCATGGTGACAACTTAAGCTGGTTCTAGTTTTCCAGGTGCCATGACAAGTTGAAAGTTATCATATCTTCAAGTAATACGCAGGATCTTCCAGAATAATTTCTCAGGTTTGTAACAGAATAGAAAAGGCAACATAAATCCTATTTAAATTTTCATTTTACAATAAGGAGGAACAGTATTTGCCATTTTGTTTTCTTATTGTTATAACTTTAAAGATTATATTGTCCAAATGTTTGCCCTTGCAAGCTACACACTCTGGAAGCCTTATCCTGAAGTTCCTCAGGGCTCACCAAATCATTGCCTCAGGTATTGCTATGATTTTACGATAGATAAAATCTTTCTGTCCATGGCCTACATTTAAAGACTTCTGGCAGTCCATATATATGTGTGTGTGTGTGTGTGCTGATAAGAAAAGTTTGAAAGAAAAAGTGCTTAACACCACAACAGCAGAGCAAGTATACTGTTAACTATTGAAATTGATATAAAAGTTATTTCCTCCTTCCAAACTTAATGGACTATTCCTAGCAGCAACAGGAGAATAGACACTATCTAAACAGTTGTTATTTGTCCCTAGGCACCAGCCTATGACTTGCCTGGAAGAACTAAACCAGACCTTTTTAAATATCATATACAATCTAGAAAAATATCAAATTATGAAAACTAGAAGTTTGTTACTTAAAGTTTCATGTGTTGTGTTGCATCATTAGATGATGGAAAAGTGAAAAAAAATAGCAAATCAATTGTAAAGTCACATGTTGAGATGGAAGTACACATTGCACCACATGAAACTGGCCTTGTAATGTTCATAATCTTTATATATATATGACAGCTTTACAAGAATAAAATTTTCTCAATGAAGCTATTCTCATAATGAAAGATGTCAATTTAATTTTCTGAATTGTTGTGCTTTTCTCATACCAGAGTATTTTATTCCAAATCTTACTAATACATTGCAGCACAGAAAATTAAACAAAAAATGAAAATTTTTATCAATTTCATTAGTTTTTGGAGTAAATTGATTATCATTGGTCATTTTCTGAATAGAGCAGAAGTCAGATAGTTTTAGTAAATTTTAATCATTGAAATTTTTTGTTGCCATTAAAATTTCAAATTGTTAACTATTCATATGATATGAAGGGTTCAAAGTTTAATTAATTAGTTTATTTTATTTAAAAAAGTGTCAACTTTACATAGCAATATAATAGTGAAAAGTATGAACAAAAACTTTTCTTTTTTGTTTTTTAACAAAAGAATCCAACAAAATAAGCAACAAAACAAAAAAAAATTAATCAAGTTTAAAGTTTCATGGAACTTGTAACTAATTAACTGATTGATATCTCTGATCTACATATGCAATTTGAACTTTTTTTTTTTATCTTTTTAAATAATTTTCTTAAATTAATTATCTGTCTAGCTTATGATCAAGCTAAATGAACGTGTAGTTCATTAAAACATTAGAACAATAAATTAATAATAAACATTAAAACAATAAATTAATTGAAAATTTTCACCTGAGGTTAAAATATGAGACACACAAACACATGAGTGCATATATATATATATATATATATATATATATATATACACACACACACACAAAAAAAACCCCGAAAAAAACCCCATATATTTCAGCTACATAGCATTGATAATGATATGGTACAAATAACAATAATAATATTGATAATTAATGGGGTTTTTACATGTATTGGTGAAATGAATTTTGATGTAAAGTGCTGCAAAACAAAAATACTTTAGATATATAATAATAATAATAATAATAATAATAATAATATAGTGCAGTCATAGTCTTCAGATTTGTACATGAATTTTGACTAAGGATCTGTGAAAAGGAAATACTTTTGATATATCTTTCAGATTTGTACTTGAAATCAGCTTAAGAGTAAAGCTCAGTAAAAAGAAAAATATTTTTGATAAACCCTAATATCATGAAAATCAAAACCTGTTTTGACTCCAGTTAACTCTTCATAACCATAGCCATCAGTGTTATAAGACATATGATAGAACATCCTTGTAAAAATAAAATGCCAAAATGTCATTTGTTTATGGATTGTTGTGTCACAAATTAGAATAACAAACATTGAACATCCTCTTTTTTTTTTCCTTTTATACACAAAAGTCATTTCCTTTCCTTTATTTTATTTTTTTTTCTCGTTTACTTTTTACAATGTCTTTGTTTGCTTTTCCTGCCATTGATTTCAAATAGTTTTAGGAAGACCCAGAATGCTTTGCACAGCTTGCTAATTGTTTTATTGACTGTCATCATGCAAAATGCTCATTTGGTAGCTAATGGCAACAGTTATCATATTCATCAGCCAGATTCATTCATTGATTGTCCTTGTTTGATATTTTTGACCATTATTTCATTAAAAGAACATGATGGAACAAAAAGTAGGGTTGGTGCATTGCTTCTGATTGGAGATGGATACAAGCAATGGTAGCACAACCAAGAAACCTCAAAATTGTGCAAGCTTGTATATATATTTCAAAATACAGGATATTTAAGAAAAGTTGATATCATTTGGGATGTACAAGGTGTTTTAGAAAAATTGATATCATTTTGTAACCTAATAACTTGAACAATTCCCTTTCAAATGATCTTAAGATTTTAACAGCATATTTACAAACAATTCACAATCCTATATTTAACGTTTTACATTTTTTCTTTTTAGATATAGAAACACTAATCATTAAAAAAGAAAAAATGTTTAAACATTAAACAGAATTTTTAGTTGCTTCTACAGATGCTGTTAAAATCTGAGATAATTTGAACCAGAACTAGTCAAGTTATTGAATTATAAAATGGTATAAATTTTGTTAAAACACCCAGTACATCTTAAATCATATCTAATTTTTGAAACACTTTCTATAATGAAACATATAACACAGTATTTAACAGATACAAATTAATACCTATTAACTATTAAAGCAAAGTCTTTGTATCTGCCTATATTTCTGAGATGAGGTATTATGTACATTATTTACATTTTTCAGACTATTGTCCTCATCTTTGTCAGTTATCTGTTGTCCTCAAGGACACATGGTACAGTGGATAAAGGCATTGGTTAGATCCAGTGACACACCCAAAGAGTGTGAGTTCAATACCCGGTGAAGGAAGTGGAGAACTTTTAGAGGGGAAATTAACAGGATATAACTGATAACTGACATCCATTAAACATAGCTTGTGGAACTAGAACAGTTTACCCTGGTAAGTGAAATAAAGGGTTAAGTTCGACATTCCAACCACCTGAAGAAGGCCAGAGCATACAACGGCCGAAACATTGTCATAAACATGGCGACAAAGATGAGGTCAATAGTTTGAAAAATGTAAATAAAGTCTTTGTACTCAATATTAATCCACTAATATTAATTTGAAGATAATTCAACCACCCAGATGACAGGAAAAAAACCCACAAGTCTTGGAGGTTGAGGCTAAACTTCACCAAAGATTTTTTGGCTTACCTTGACAAATATGTCCTTCAAATTCTCTTTCAAATATTTTTCTCTTTTTTCCTGAAAACATCTTGTAATTTTAAATATTCACATGGTATGCTATTTACAAATGAAATATTTCAGTTTTCTTCTCACTCAATGATACCAGGATCTTATTATTTCAAGTTGAACATTATAAAATCTAAATGGATATCATCAAGTATTATTCATTACTAAACTCCATAACATCAAAACTCTGTAACAAACAACATGAATATATAAGTAAGTAAAGTTGGCAACAGTAGTCGAGGGTGACTTGAAGGTTCCCTTTACAATAACTACCACACTGAGGTGTAGGGGAGGGCGCTACTCCTTTCTCCAGATTACTCGACTACCCTTGATCCATACCTTATAATGCTGAGTGTTAAGTAAGGCGGCATCAAGTACCATTTTTTGAGTCTTTGGTATAACTCAACCTAGGATTGAACCCCAGTCTCCCAGACCATTGGCAAACACTATTCATTAAGCCAAACAGACAAAAATAAGCACAACCTTTGTGTATTTATGCAATTTTATTTTTGATCACAGAATTAATTTTATTTTTGGTTAAGGTTTCAATGTTGTAGAGTTTGGTAATAAATTTAATAATATCTGCCTTGATTGCGTAATGTCAAGCAGATCCATCTTCTCTTCTTCATTAAGTGCCCTATCATCATCATTGCCATTATTACACTGATCTGATGTAGTTTTCTCAGCATTCATTGCTGTATTTTGATGTATTTATAGCTAGGCATGGTATATCAAACTTGGTTAGTTATTCAATGCCAAAGGCATCCTCATAGAAGATCAGTATTAGTACAATTTGACCTATAGCTGGGGGGATAATGGGGTTCATACCCTTCCCAAGAGTATT
Organism: Sepioteuthis lessoniana; assembly: GCA_963585895.1. Lineage (NCBI taxonomy): Eukaryota > Metazoa > Mollusca > Cephalopoda > Myopsida > Loliginidae > Sepioteuthis > Sepioteuthis lessoniana. The sequence goes on along the minus strand of OY757927.1, from coordinate 45,638,346 downwards.
AATCTGAAAGTGAATATAATAGCATTTGAACAAATTTATCTGACCCATAGATAAGTCCCTAAAAGATACGACCACTCCAGATCACAGTGGACTTGGGAGTGATGGCCATGAAGGGATACACTACACTCCCCAGATCTCTAGAACTAGAGTCTCACCATCAGATGCAGTTTAGTGTTATATCAAGGTATACATTCAGGAAATCATTTTGAGAGGTATTGCGCAGGTCTCCTAGGACATTTTGTTTTATTATTTGTATTGTCTGAATCGATGAGTTTTCAACTCGAATTTCAGATTTAGTAATGAAAAAAAGTCCACAAGGAAACCAAAATCTGGGAAGCAAAGAACTAGAGAATGAGATTTATCATTTGCTTTGCCAAAAATTGCAAGTTGTAAAATTTATATATACACTCAGTCTTCTTTCTATTTTGCTGCACTTGGGGATGTAGATTCCTGATTTCGAGAGGATTGATTGCATTATCATAACAGATAGTGCTTTTATCTTTTATTGCAGTGAAGACCCTGATTGTTGAAATTAAGAAATATGAACCAAGAGAGGGTTAACTGTATATATAGTATAGAAAAATGAGTGCAAAGGAAAAAAGTTTGGATGAGAAAGTACTCAAATTTGTTCCAGTAGCACAGTTACATTACATAGCCCACAAAATTATCAAATTATAAACACTAGAAGTCCATTGCTTTCAAGTGGAATGCACTATTATCAGATGAAAAAGTCTCTTGCTCTCTCTCTGTGTAAATCTATCTATCTATCTATCCTAATGACCAGAAGAGAGATAATGAAATTGACAGTTGCAATGGACATGTTTGAATCTTAGAAATTTGTTTTTACAATCATTTTTGAATTCACATATAGAAGTCAGTTTTAAAATTACATCACCATATGGTGATGTAATTTTAAAACTGACTGATTGTAAGAACAAATTTTTAAGATTCTAACATGCCCATGGCCAATTTCATGATATTTCTATGGAATCATCAGGCCATATCTTAGATATTAAACAGTGTAAGTAGTCTATTTCTCTTTCTCTCTCTCTCTCTCTCTATATATATATATATATATATATATACAAAATGAAATTGTGATATCCTGAAAACAATACTGATGTTGACCTGGGTACAATATATATTTAACCAATCTCTCCACCACAAACACGATGTGATAAAAGGTCATTTTTTAAGAGGAGTAAAACTAGTTTGAATTCAGAATTTTCCTTCTCCAAGATTGGTTGACAAAACAAGGCTAAAGAATTGAGTCTGCCCAACTATTTATCCATTTTTAGAGAAGAGATATATTCATGCCGTTCCCAAGGGCATTAGGATTTGCATTTGGTTTGCTAGTGCCATTTCCTATGTCAATAACCATTAACCGGGTACAGTATATACATGTTCAGGGTAGTAGATATTCAGATAAAATGTTCAAGATCTTTGGCCATCTTGTGATGGCGCAACACTCATAGCAATGGATGATCTTTATTTGAGATTTAAATGTAGATGACACATGCGGTAATGAAGTTTAGTGTGGTGAAAGCGTTTGATGTAAACAGGTGTTGTGCTACAGAAATGCACACACACTTCTTTTGTTTAATTGGAACTGTTTGAGAGAAGTAGGGTTGTGGGTGTTTGAAGGGCCGGATTGTCATTTTGGACAACTGCAGCACATGTAACATCTTAGTGGTGCTTTACTGTTGGAAACAGTTATCAAATGATCAATTTCTATACCTGTAGACTTAGTTCTTGATGATCACAATGTACACATAATTGCCAAGACCAAGGCATTATAAAAACAGCATTAGAAGACCTCTTTATAAATCAGAGGAAAGTCATTCACTGGAGCATCCTTGCCCCAGGTGTATTCAATAAAGAAAGCAGGTTTTGCTTTCATACAAATGATGGGCAACTACATCTGCAATGTAGACGTGAAGTAGCATTTTCAAGAATGCATTTGCCTAGTATTATACAAGCACAACTCCATAGTATCATGATGTGGGGTGCTTTAATCTCATTTGCTTTTTAAGTTTACAGAGGAAATTGTTGACCAAAACCAGGTATGTTTAGAATATTGTTCATCACTATTTTGTCAAAAGGTAAAGAAGAGTTTTAAGGATGCTTTGACAACTAAAAAAAACTTGCTGGGATAAGTGTGTTGAATGCCTAAGAGAATATTGTGAAGAAATTGAAATTCTCATTCACAGCTCATTTATGTCTTACTAAATACAGCTCTAGTTTCAATACTTTGTGAACATATCTCAGAGTGAGTTTATCATTTAGGTTTTAAACCTGCTTGGCTACAATAGTATAAAGCACTTGTATACATACCATTTTCTTATTTTTATATATATATATATATATATATATATATATATATATATATATATATATATAAACTGAAAGTAATTAAGACCTCCCCCTTTAAGTCTTATTTTATAACAATAAGTTTATTCTAGAGAAGATATGAAACAATAGTAAGAAGGTGAGATTTTAATTTCTTTAAGTTTTTATACTGCTCTGCTGGCCAGCATTTGACTACATTTTAACTTATCAAACACTTTGCTTATTCTCATCTGTTTGTGCATGTGTATATATATATATATATATATATATATATATACAAATTTGAGTAGTAAGTTATTGGTGACTGTAGTCAAGGGCGACCAGAAGGCTCTATTTTCAATAGCTACTACACCGTGGTGCAGGAGAGGTCACTACTCCTTTCTCTGGATTGCTCTGCTTTACCCTTGATACATACCTTATATTGCTGAGTGTTAAGCAAGTAGGTATCAAGTACCATTTTTAAAGTCTTTGGTATGATACGACCTGGGATTGAACCCAGGTCTCCTGGATCATTGGCAAATACTCTACTCACTAGAGTAGTAAATAGATAATTCTACATGTTTTCTGGAAAATAATTCCAATGTCAGTCATGAAGATGAAGTATTTAATTAAAAAGAAAGAAAAAAAAGGAAAAAAAAAACCCCAATAAGCTTACATTTACTTCTGGACCATATTTGGAAAATCCACTTAAGATTAAAGAAAGAAAATTTTTCAAAAATATTCTAGTGTTAATTAGGACAAATACTTTCTCAATTAATCTAATTGACTGAAAATAGTTTCCTCTACTTTGACTGCTGCTTTTTTTCATGGGATAAAGAAAAATAGAAAGAAAGATACAGAGCAGAAAGAAGAGAGACACAGCATGAGGGAAGGGAGAAAAATGCAGAAAAACAGAAAAGAGAAAAAGAGAGAGGTGAAGAAGGAAAAACAGAAAAGAGAAAGAGAGAGAGGTGAAGAAGGAAAAACAGTAGGAGAAAGAGAGAGAGGTGAAGAAGGAAAAACAGTAAGAGAAAGAGAGAGAGGTGAAGAAGAAAAAACAGTAAGAGAAAGAGAGAGAAATAGAAACCATGAAGGATACTAAGAAAAGGATAGGTAAATATTTCAGAAAGTCACTTAAAAAAGTTGGTAACTTCAGTTTAAGAAATTCAGAAAATTCATATTATGATTTAATTTTTGCATGTTCCGCCAAATGCCAAATGCCAAAAAAAAAAAAAAAAAATAGTACATAGTAAGTTTGCATCAGCTGAGTCAAATTAGTGAACTGTATTTTTCAAACGGAAAGCTAAAATTTGACTACAGAATCAATTGCAATTGCACATGTTAATAGCAAAAGAGAAATGATTACATTAAGATTAGCACAAATAATTATTCTTATGTGCATTTTATGTATGTTTTCTAAGTCAGATTCACAAAAGAGTATTGTAAAGGCTAACACAGAAAGGTCATTTCACCAGGCTAATCCTGGGTCACCTTCTGACATGAAATTTTGCTTAAGGATATTTGGGCAAGAAATCTGAATCTCAAATACAAACCAGCATTTGTCTGGTTTCTTGGGACACCGTCATTGTTCCTATTACCACATGTCAATCTCTTGATCAGCCATGGGGCTTTACATTTTCAAGTGTGACCAGCATTCTTTACACATGTGTTAACCTGAGGCCAACATAGATGGAAACCACATCAATAAACATTTTACCTGATAAGGGAGTACAAAAACAAATGGAAGGAAGGAAAGGAGAGGGAAGAGGTAGTATTTCAAGGAAATGTGTTATGCTTGAAAAACTGGGGACATGATCATACTTCAAAAATTAATATTTAAGTAAGAGATACACATTTTTTTAAGTGATGAAATATATTGAAATTCAGTTTTATATTATTCTTTTACCGTACGATAAAAATCAAAAGGGTTAAAATGCCATCTTTTCTGATGGAGTAATATTAGTTACAGAGTTCTGGATGTTATAAATAAGTGTATAGTTGCAAGGAAAAGACAAACACAGAGTTGCAAATCAAACAAGATGACAAGTGAAAAATTTAACAATCATATTAACAAACAAGAAACAAAAGGTTCAAACAATTGTGTTGGTGAATATAAAAATGTCTGTGAAATTGAGAAAATGTTCAAAGTTGTATTGACACGAACTAATTAAATTTTGGAAATTTGATGTGTGTTGAATGGTAATGAAAAAGGAGATGTAAAATGTTCCAATATTTGTGTTGGTAGAGGTGAGTCAAAGGCGGTCAACCAAAGTTTATGTCGATAGGGAAGGAAAAACGTCAGCGTTGAAAAAGTTGAATGTGGGTGGGGTAGTGACTCACGGGTCAGACGGGTTTGTGTGATGTTGAATGCTGCAGGCATCACGGTCAATATTTTTCTCTCGAGGTCTCGGAGCCGACCTTTTTGAACTTTTGGGGACCATTTTATAGGCGAGCTTTGGGTTGAATCAGCTCCCAAAAACTTTGATGGGGAAGGTTGCTGATTGGGTGATAAAGAGAAAAGGATCTTTTAAATTGTAAATATAAAGTTACATTTCAACTGGATGGATACGCAGAGCCTTACCTGTGCAGCGACGTATTATATTCATTTTGGTTTCGGCCATCATCTAGACAACATCTGGTTTTTGAAATGTATGTTTGTGATGTTTTATTTGTTTGTTATTTATTGTTTTTGCAGAAAATTTAGCCACTTTCTTTTGATAACAGTCAAGAGAAAATTTAGCCACTTATGTTCATAACATTCAATAGGAAATTTAGCCATAAAATAAACAAATTACTTGAATAATGCAACCAAAAATAGATAAAGAGCTAAAATAATAAATGAAAAATGAGATGTGTGCATTCTTTGTGTATAGAACGATATAAGATGATCTTCATGAAATATTAACCAATCATACATCAAATGTGTATTAAGTGTTTTCATTTTCAGATAATTTTGACAGATTGGACAGTCACTCATTTCCCAGGAACATCAAAATAACCCAAGGGGGATATTGTATATCTGAAATGGGATATGATACATTAGTTGTATATTAGAAATACAAAGCTTTATTAATTATATATATATATATATATTCTCACAGTACAGTGACTAATTCTGTTTCAGGTGACAACTGATATTCAAAATAGAAAAAGTAAAATCAGAAACCACAACAGCAAAACTGAAGACAATTTTATCTCACTGAACATTTGAGAATGCCTTATCTTATTTTTATATGCTCATTGTGCTACAAAGGTGTTTTTCCCAAGGCAACATTCAATGCTTATGCTAGGTTGAATGGTTGGTTTTATGGCATGTCAACACTTGTTGGGTTATTTAATGTCAAAGTTGGTCTTTTTTTTTTTTTTTTTTTTCCAAGCAATAGGGTATCAAGTATCTCAAGATAATAATCATTTCTGAATAATTATACTTTCAAGTAATCATTTTGAACAGAAAAAATTTATACATAGTAATATGGTTTCAAACATTTCTGTCTAATACTAATAATTTCTAAACTGACCTATTTGACCAATAGATGGGACCCTAACAACTACAGGCACTCCGAGTCAGAGAGGACCTGGGAATAATGGCAATGAAGGGTTAATTCTATACTCTCCAGAGCTTCAGAATGGGAATCTCACAATCAGATACAGTTTAGTATCATAACAAGGACACTTGTTTTGGTAGGGGTGTTTTACTCCTATATAGCGGGTGCAGTCACAATATTCTAAGCCTTGCAGGGTGGTAGCTTGTGTTAATATTTATCTTTTGGTAGAACTAAATATTTTAATCTGGAATTGAACCGAGTATCTTTTCTAAAACTAAGAGAATATTCTTATTTAATTTAGTGCTAATTAAATGCATTTAAATAATTAGGTAAAGGATGGACCCCCACATATGGCCAAGCAAAAGCAGGACGACCAGCTCGAACTTACATACAGCAGCTATGTGAAGACACAGGATGTAACCCTGAAGACCTGCCGGAGGCGATGAATGATAGGGAGAAGTGGCGAGAGATGGTCAGGGATATCCGTGCTGGCGGCACGACATGATGATGATGATGATGATGATATGCAGTGTTATCCAAAAATAAATACACCCTAACAATTTTTTTTTAAATAAAAAAGTTAATTTTCTTAACCAAAGATACCAAGATTTATTATTTCTAGTGAGACATTATACAATCCATATAGATATTAGGTTTTGTTATTATTAAGCTCTACAGCATTAAAACTGTAGCCAAAAATAAAATGAGTAAAAGAGTATAGCAATAAATAATACCTAATAATATCCATTTTGATTGTATAATGTTCCACTAGATATAATAAAATCCTAGTATCTTTGTTTTTGAAAAAAATTAACTATATAGAAAAAATTGTTTGGGGGTGAACTTCTTTATGAGTAATACTGTACGTTTAAATGGGACATTTTGAATAGTGTAATTGGTACCTAGCAGACCATTACAAATAAGTTTGCTTTTAATTGGGTTCCCAATAGATCACTATAGTTAAGCAGTAAGAAGCCTGCTCAGTACATATAGAGATGATCCCTTAGTAACAATAGGTACTGAAAGCAATTGGAGGTCTGTGCACCAGACTAAGCAAAGCTTAATCATCTTGAATACATTTATTGATCATTTCTTGTGTGGACATAATTATTTTACATTTCATTGTAGTTAATACTTTAATATATCACAGTAAGCCTATACTTTTATAGGTTTGATCATTTGTGAAATCTTTTCCAATAATTAAACAGAAATCGGAAACATATGTCAACATGTTCCAATTGGGATGCTTTCTATATATCTAGCTATATGTTAGCTTATTTTAGCTGTTTGTAAACAAATTGTGAAACATATTTTTGTCTGTTCTTAATATTTAATTTATTGTGTATTTCTTTTTCCTTTTCAGTGCAGAGTGGATTCCTTATATAATAAAGTACCGATATCGAGATAAGTCAGAGCTAATTTGAAAAAGATTTGGAACCCAGTCTTAGTATATTTTGAATGAAAAGTTTTTTGACAAAAAATAACATTGTACAAGTGCAGCACCTACCATTTTCATCAAATAACCTTTTCTTGCTTCCTAAAATAAAAATTCATCTCAATGGTGAGATTTGAGGATGTAGAGGACATTGAAAATTACAACAGTGCAGCATCACAACATATTACAAAAAGAGTTAAAAAGGCACTTTGACCGATAGAAAACTTGCAGGAATAAGTGAGTTGACTAACCATGTCTTATCAATTGTTCATTTCTGACTTGGTAAATAAACTTTGGGTTTTGAAACTTTTTACATTATGCTAGTTTACATGCTGTAAAATAAACAGGCTTCAATAGAAATTAGTTGGTATTGTAATTAATTAGCCACATTAAGAGACCATTGTAAGTGAATTTAATTATCACTGGGTGCCCCATAGTTCTGTCCTTGTGCTAAACTAAGCTAAGCTTAGAATGGATAATCTTGACTTTTACAAGTTAAACTTATGTTGATTTGATCATTCTACTGTTTTTTGTTAGTAATTAAAGAGATCATTCTTTTAGTTTTATAGAAAATCAAAGTTGGTTAGTTGTTTTGTTTCACAGTGTTTCAACTCTTTTTGGGTCATTTAAAGTCGAACTGAGTCATTTTGATAAAAGTTTCAAACAATTCAGTTTAGTATAAGTATAGTTTTTTGTTTATATACAGTTGAATGTCAAAACAGTTCTATTTCAAACAATTCACTTTAGTGTAAGTACAAATTTTTGTTTAACACAGTTAAATATCAAATCAGTTCTATTTCAAACAATTCAGTTTAGTTTAATTACACAGTTTAGTTCTATTTGATCCATAGATAGGATCTGATCAGGTGCTACCACTCAGAGCCAGAGTGGACCTGAAAGCAATGGCAATGAAGTGGTACTCCATATTCCCCAAAGCTCTAGCATTACTGAAGTTTCACCATCAGATAGTTTAGTGTTTAATCCAGGACACTCGCTGGGAGAGTTTTACTCCTCTACAGAGATGCAGTCAGTGTATTTTGCAGCCCCAGCTGACTAGGCCATCAGTTATTTCTAAATGTAAAAACAGTTCTATTTCAAACAATGCAGTTTAGCATAAGTACACAGTTTTCAGTTTACACAGAGTTAAATGTAAAAAAAACAGTTCTTTTTCAAACAACACAATTTAGTTCTATTTGACCAATAGATATGACCTTATCAGGTGTGACCACTCAAGGCCAGAGTGGACCTAAGAGCGATGGCAAATGAAGGCATACTCCACATTACCCAAAGCTCCAGCATTACTGGAGCCTCACTATCAGAGGGTTTAGTGTCATATCTCGAACAATCGTTGGGGGAGTCTTACCCCTCTGCAGAGATGCAGTCATTGTATTCTATCAGCTACAGCCGACTGAGCCAGGAAAATTAAAGATAATGTATATAAAGTAGAAAATGAAAAGAAAACTTGGAAAAATTAGTAAGTTATAAATGCATGAAATCTATGAATCTATTTCATCCATTATTATCGTATACTGGAATGTATATGCATTGCCAGGGCCAGCACAAATCTTTATGTGACCCTCATTGAAATCTGATTCGCCAAACTTCTTGAATAAGTGATATCAAATATGGGTCAAGAAAGGGCTCTTCAGTAATCTACTAAAAGGTGTTTACCGATTTTACCAACACTTGACCCATAGGAAAAGCACCTAAGCTATGGAGTGACTCAAAACTATCTCAACTAACGGCCAAAAGATTGGCAAAAGACAGGACAAAATGAAGGACTTGCGGAGACAAATATGTACAAGGGATCCTTATGGGTGTATTCAGATGATAATTGCAATAAGAAAATGAAAGGATTTGCCAATCATATTTCTAAAGATGATAACTGTAATACAAAGCAAGGTTAACGTATAAGTGACGTAATCGTTATCTAAGCAAATGAAATTCCAAACAAGGGGGTTGGCATTTTACTTCATACTAATGCCCATGATTATATTTCTTCTCCTCGACTTATGGGTAAAATAGAAGGGCGGGCTAGGCTTATTAGCCTTAGTAGGGCAACTAGTCAAGGAGAAGGATAAACTCTGATTTCAAAACCTGAGGGGTTCTGTTCAGAGAATCTGTGACACATCCAGGTACAATTCTATTGATATCAGCTCATCCTAAAAGTACAGCTGGTCCTACACAACCCTTCACCACTATAAACCTATATAGGATAGTCAGATGGTTCACACTTTTAACAGCTGATCTCACATTTATGAGCAAGAGGCATCTTAGACAGTGTAATGGTTATTGAGCTTAATGGAAGTCCATCCATGTGTGAGAGTGTGTATATATATATATATGTGTGTGTGTGTGTGTGTGCGTGAATGACTGCAGCATCAGAAAAAATCTGACCTGTCAGAAATGTCCTGATGATCCATATAGGTGAAATCTAGGTAGATTTTTTTTTCTGACTCTGTAGGCATTCATATTTCGCTCTACTTAGTGTATTGAGCACTCTTACGTTTAGCTTAAGGAATTCTGTCAGTGTTTTTTTATTAGGTATACGTTATTGGTTGATTATTTACAACTAGTACATATGCCTTGTCTTTTTTTATGGAATTTTTTCCCCAGATATCAGTGTGTGTAATATTTCTTTTATTTATAAATTGAAGTATCTGGGTTTTTCACAATATCAGAATTATAAAATAGTTTATAAAAAATCAATAACTTTATATACATATATATAAATCTATGGAGGTGCTCATGGTGTAATAGTGACCGCCAAAGGAAATGGACATGGTGACCAGAGTTTAAATCCCAAACGAGGCTGTTTGTATTTTACATAGCAAACAAAATACCCTAGAAATAGTATGAATACAATTATCCTTCTTGCAGTTATGGGTAAATAATAGAGTAAACTAGGTTCTTTAACTTTGATATGGTAACCAATCTAGGAGAAAAAAAAATCTGAATTCAAACCTGTCAAATTCCGCTTAAAATTGACCTTGTTTCACATCTTGCGAAAGCAGAGGGCTGGGTGTATATATATACATATAAATATATATTGCAGGTTTGGTCAAGTAGAGAAGTCAAAGCCCCAGACAAAGAGACAGACCAAAAAGAATATTAAGTGGCCTGAAGTAGAGGCAGGGTCAGGGCCCCAGTTTGGAAGAAATTGAACAACCAATGGCGGATGAAGGTTGAGAAACTAGCTGTAAATTCATCAAAAAATGTCTCCTGAACATACAAATATCACTACATCTCAAGTGAGTCGCAACTTCCATATTCCATTTCTTAACTGAAGACTAAGAATAAAAAAAAATTCAAGGATCCTGTTGGTGCAGATTTTCATCACCTGACAACTCGATGTCTTTCATCACCACATCACTTTGCATGAATTAGAACCCCAACTCCAAAAAAAGCATTTTATGCATTAAAGACACCAAGAAACTAAAACGATCATGACAGATGCACAGACATTGAAGCTCTACGAATACAAAACACACAAAGTCAGTCAAGATAAAAAGTAAAAAAAATAAATAGATAAAAAAGAACATTAAAGAAAGAAGAATCTGAACTTTAATATCAGTTACAAATGAAATTTGCAGCGGAAAAGTTCGAAGAAATTGGTTCTGTTTTAAAAGCCATTTCTTAATTTTCTTTAATTTATTTGTCCATTTCTTTTTCTTTTTTTTTCTTTCATTTCTATTTGGCTCAATTGAGTTTCCACCCATCCTACAGACATCTGTACCCACCCCATACAATGCTTGTCTTCAATCAAATGCCTGCATTTACAAACTTCAATGTAATGAATTTAGAACTGAAGAAACAAAAAACTTCAAAAAATTAACAAAGGAAAATAAATAAACAAAAATTGGTTGGTTAGTTTGGTTTTATGGCATATCAACCCTGGAAGGTTATGTAATGCCAAACCCTGCTTATGCATATATTAAATAAATATGATTTGTAAACAAAATAGTTTGTAGGTAATATTATTTTCCAATGAGCCAGGGCTCATTTGCTTGCGCACAGTTTAATAGTTTCAAGTATTGCTATTTAACATATCATCATCATCATCATATCGCGCTGGTAGCACGGATATCCCTCACCCTCTCTCGCCATTCCTCCCTATCGTTCATCGCCCTAGGTAGGTTTTCAGGACAACATCCTGTATCCTCACATAGCTGCTGAATGTACGTTCGAGCTGGTCGTCCTGCTTTTGCGCGGCCATGTGTGGGGATCCACAAGAGTACATCTCTTATGAGTTCATCTCTGCTTCTCCAGCAGTCTCCTGCATGTCTGGTTCGTCTAACTTGAATAGTTTTCGTGATAGGGGGCAGGTGGCCGTACAGTTGGTGTCTTGTGGGGTATTGCTGCCAGGACTTGTTCAGGATTGCATGCAGCATTCTTGTGTAATTGCCATCTAGCTTCTTCTCCAGTCGTTTAGTTAGCGTCCATGTAGTGCATCCATATAGCAGTATCGATGTGACCGCTGCCTGGAAGAAACTGCGTTTCATTTTATCGGTTAGGTCTGATTTCCATATAATCGATAGCCTATTGATAGCTGTCCATGCTTTTGTTAACCTCGTTTCGATGTCCTTTTCGGTTGATTCGACGCTGCTTCCTAGGTACGTGAATTTGTCTACTAGTTTAAATGGGGTTCCTTCTAGAGTGGAGATGTCCCCCGTTTGGTTATAGCACATATATTCCGTTTTGTGTGCATTAACATGGAGGCCTATGCTTGCTACTGCTCGTTCCAAACTATGCAGAAGTGTTTCGACTTGGTCAGGTGTATTTGCCAGTATCGCTATGTCATCGGCGTAGTCGGCATCGGTAATTGTTGTTGCGGGGTATCTTCTGCTTCTTTTCTTCGTCAGTTCGAAGCCATTCTCTTTGATTTTGTCAATCGATGTTCTATTCTGTATAACATTATTTGTTTGCACTCAGTTAAATGGTTTCAAGTATATAGATGATTAAATATTTCTATTTGACCCACTGATGGGATCCTAATAGGTACAACCACAACCAGAAGAGAGTCGACCAGTGAGTAATGGCAAGGAAAGACTACTTCACATCCCAGAACTTAAGAATTGGAGCCTCACCATCAGATGGTTTAGTGTTATATCGAGGAGACTGGTTGGATGAAGTTTTACCCCTCTGCAGAGATGTAGTTGGCATATTCAATAGCCCAAGCTGACAGGGTTGACAAACAAAAGAGATTAAAAAAATATAAAAGGCAAAAAAAAATAAATAAGATAAAAAATTCCATAATCCATTTCTACTTACATGTGGTGATAACAAGCACCTTAAATAGAGTAATAAGTAACAATCATTGAACTAGGCAAGTAAATCAGCATTTTTGAGTTTGATTCTCCCTGAGTGCCCTAATCTTCTGGCCTTGAATCAAACTAAGCTAGTATGACTAATGTGTTCATGATAAATTTAAGTTCTGATTAGGTTACAATATGAAGTCACATGGTTCATGAGCTTTGATGGAAGACAAGTTGTTAGTGAGTTTGTTTTTCACTAGCAATCCAACATTTCAGGCCTTGTGCCAAACTGAATGAATGACAATGAATAATGGAATGGATAGGTAAGGTGCAGATGTCATCTATGTGAGATGTCCTCTTATAACATTCAGATAAAAATAGCAAGATAGAAAAGCCTTTGAAAAATCAATGAAGATTCACCACCACAAAGAAAAAAAAACCCCCAAAAAACCCAAAGTCCCCAGCACATTTCTGCTTTTATGTTTTGATTAACAAGCACTGGCTCAAGGCATCTTAGATGGTGTAATGTTATTGAGCTAAGTGATCAGACCACTGTTAGTGAGTTCAATTCTCATTAGCTGCTCAATATTTCTGTTCTTGTGAGAAGCAAAGATAAACTTAAGTAATGGCTCCTATGTGCTCCACATGACCTTGTCCTAAATGTAACCTCTGCTTAGTTTTAAAGAGAATCACAAGAGATGTAATGGTTAATGAGCTTTGCTTGAAGACAATTGTTAATGAGTTCTATTCTCACTAGGTATCTTATATTTCTAAGGTGCAGATGTCATCTCAGTGAGATGCCTTTCTATAACATTTGGAAAAAAAGTAACAAGATAGAAAAACTTAAAAAAAAAATATCAGCAAAGATCTCCCCTCAACAAAAACTTTTTTGTTTTCATGTAGTGACCAACAAACACAGGTTGTGGAGGGTGCAGATGTCAGCTAGGTGAGATGTGCTTCTATAATGTCTGGCTAAGAACAGCAAGATGGAAAATGTCAACCAAGATGCTGGGAAGCTGGAAGTGGGTTATTGGGTGTCAGAAAGTTTGAAATCCTTCCTTTCTTGTGGGGGGGGGCATAGGAGATCTATTGTTCCATCTTCATCTTCAATTCCAAGCTTAATTTTTTAGTTCATCACCTACTCCACCTTACCCAACCCTCCAAAAAAAAAAAAAATTCCACTTAATGCAGAGATGATTTTTTTGATGGTTCAGATTTCAGATTTGTCCAAGTAATTAATTTTTGACAGGACTTCATTGATGTCTTCAGAGCAGGGGGTAAATGAGAAGTTTATACAGAAATGGCATTCTAAGAAACTTAGTCTACACAGGTGGTAGATTGGAAATACCAAAGTGGGGGTAAGTGGGAGGATATATCAAGGGAGAGGGGTAGGAGATTTCTTTTTAAAATTTATTATTAGATTCAAATATCATTTGCAACAATAGGAAACTAAAAAAAAGTGATAAATTAAAATCTTTTTTAACTAATCATTAGTCTCTTGGTATGTTTGGATGAAAATGTGATTATCCATTTTCATTACACCTAGTTTTTATCAGTACATAACTTTTGATAGCAATTGTACATGTAAAAAATGATCGATAAGTCTATAACCAGATGTGGATATGAGCTTCATTTTCAATGGAAAATCCCACTGAATTAACCCAATACCTACAAGGATTATCTGATGACAAAATTTTTAAACACACACACACACACACACACACACACACACACACACACACACACACACACACACATATATATATATAACTTAGCCTTCATTATAAAGTGATCAAACTTTTTGATCCAATTTTTTTTATTCACCATTACCACATATCTATGTGCATGTGTGTGTATATATATATATATATATATATAAAACCACACTCCTCAAAATTTGAAATCAGAATGTTTCCTTCTTGTAGATCTTTTGGCCTGGTAAGGCTAGAGAACCCATTATTTCATTTATAGTTGGTGGAGAACAGGTGAATTTATTAGAGAACAACAGAGAAGAGGAAGATGCAAGAAGGAGAGATAGATAGATAGATAGATACAATAAATATATGCAAAAAAGTTATTGAGTTTAAGCTTTCATTTAGAGTAACTCATTTACAATAAACATTGACAAAATGATTTGATATTGGGGTTATTTAGTTCTTTGAAATAAACCACCCGTCCTATCAGTCAATTACAAGCAGAGGCATTTGTACATCTCCCAAGTGCATTAGTGCTAAGTGAATGCAAGCAGCCAAAAACTTAAATTCAGTAGATTCCATTTTCTCTGCTGTGAAACCATGACACAAACTAACATCTGTGCATATGAAAAAACAAATTAATAAACTAAATATGAATATGCTTGATCATAACAGTCTATATACCACTATATACTTATGCATAAGTTGATTGCATCAATAGGCCAGCCATTGATTTATGGTCATAAAATCCTTATTTTATGAAATCAATTTTTGAAACCTGGGGTTGCTCCAAGTTTTCCCCATTATGTTTGTCACAATTGATTTTGTTATATACACCATCACTAAATATAATGACATTACTATTCAAGTATAAGTTCATGTTAACTTTTTGCACCAATCGGTGAGGCTTAGAATAGGCTTACCATATCCTTACAGAGGAGTAAGACCCCCCACCCTGACAAGAGAAGAGTTCATAAAATGAAAGCTGGTCCAGATCTGAAGCTCTGTGTAGCGTGGAATGCCCTTTAATTGCCATTACTCCTAGGTCCACAATTGAATGTGATTTTTTTAGATGATGTTTGACGGCACTTTGGACTAATAAATAACAATGTTCAATATAAGAATTCAACAGCAGTTGTGTGTGTGTGTGTGTGTGTGTGTGTGTGTGTGTGTGTGTGTGTGTGTGTGTGTGTGTGTATGTATGTAATAGGGTATATCATTATACATGGAACCCATCTGACTGCTAATAACTCTACTAATAATGTGTTCTTTGTTATTTTGGTTTTAAAAATAGTATACTATAACAACATTTAATTCTTGATCACAATGCTTTGGACTAGAGTGGAAAAAATATTGTGTCACAACTTATTTGGAGACAAAATCATTCAAAACTGTCTCAGAATAGATGCAACTCATTAATATGATGATAATTTATAACTGAGATAAGAAACTCAAAAAAAGATTGTACGTCCTGAAGGCTGATATAATAAAATCTAAAAAAAAAAATCCATTGTTCAAAGGACGCATTTTCTACAGAACGTGTTCCAAATGACCACCATTACACTTGTTTCAGTAATAAATCATTATCATATTAATGGGTTGCATATATATATATATGTAGATAGATAGATAGTTGTTACACAAATATGTGTATAAATATATATATATTTATGAGAGAGAGAGTAGCAGAGTAGAACTTTCTTGGTAAAGAATTCCATGATTAGTGAAATCTGAAGATATTAAACCATATATACTGAATTTCACAAAAATTGTCACCAAGAAAAAATGCAATCAAAATTAGAAATAAAATGATAATTTTTTCTTCTTCTAATTTTTACTTGAAAGAAAAAAATGCTCAAAGCACAATCACTACAATAGCTGCAAACCTTTAGGCTGAGTATTATTTTACTTAGACTGTAGGCTTGTTAGATGATAATGAACACAGCCCTAATGACCGCCTAGAAAAATATTTGACTTGATAATTTTTAGGTAATAAATTGGTTTGGTTGATTTGTTTAATAGAATATCATGTGGGTTATTGCATGGTTGAATTTAATTCATTTGTAAATGTTTGATGACATTATTTGATATGAAGTATTCAAATCTAATCATTTTCAAACAGATCTATTAGACCTAATGTGTACTACCACTCCAAGTCAAAGTGATATATAAATCAAATTTAACATAGACAAAAAAGAAAGGCTTACTTGCATGTACTGGTGAAAATCATAATAGAACTGGTTGGGTTCTGCTCAACATAGATATCTGCAATGTGCAACATATAAGCATCTTTCATATCAGCTGGGGTCAATACATATCGTTGGTCAAGCTGCTCAACAGTTGCCACACTGAAAATAAAATTAAAATAAATAAATAAAAATATCAATTGAGAACTGGTTTGCAAAAGAAAATTCTTTTATTCCATAATCCACATAGATGAGGAATAGACAGAGATCACATAATGGCATAGGATGTGTTACACTAAAAATCTTGTATTTACCCAACCCCTCTGACAAGGTCAACTTTTTAGCAGGGTTCTGCTGGTTTGAATTAGTTTTTCCTTCTCCCAGACTAGTTGCTAAGCCAAGATTAAGGAGCCCAGTCTGCCCTGCTATCTACTCATAGCTAGGTAATGAATAGATGGATTCATGCTTTTCCCAAGAGCATTAACACAAAGTGAAATACAAATAGCGTCATCAAGGGTTTGAACTTGGGTTACGGACTCCATTTCTTATGACGATAACTATAATACAAAGTAGGTGTTATAGAGATGTAGAGATAGAAATATATCTAAAATATCTCCCAACATCAGTAAGCTACAGACTGTTAATATACTCAAGTAATAACAGTTATTGAACAGGCACAATATGAAACAGCCTTAAAAAAGATTGGATATAAAAATATAAAACTCTTTTTTCAATCAAAGCATTAATAAACAATCTCAAAGAAGGAGAAACAGGAGTAAAAACTCTAAGATTAAAGGAAATGCATTCCGGTGCTGTCACAACAGGCAATCAGGTCTGTCCTTTTCACTTTCAGCGCCACGTCAATTCACTCGTTTGCTCCATCCAACTATCAAACTAGCAGTCCGCAAAAATGCAATAGTATTTGTCAAATGCCCCATCAAGGCCTTTTTAAGGTGGATCCGGGCACATAGCCAAAGCCCAGACAAGCCCGGTATTCCCCAAAATACCTAGGTCTCCGTCAGCATTCCCCAAAAAAGGGCGCCTCTGGCGCCAGGCGATAAATCTAACCACACCGAGGAAGGTTAGAGTGTACGGGGACGTCCCCTGAGGCTTGAAGAATGTCAGTCTTGGCTGCGTGATGCAAATGCTAGGTCTCCTCGGCACCCGTGCCAGGCAACCTCAACTGACTACCGTATCCATAGACATGACACACCCAAATAGATACGTGCTGTTGCACCACGGCCAGCTGAAGTGTGCCCCATCAACAGGATTGGTACAATTGCACAAAAAATAATGCTGTAATGACAAAATTTGGTAAAAAAGATTTAATCTAGTAAGTAAACATTTTCTTTAGAAAAAAAAAAAAAAAAAAAAAAAAAAAAAGGAAGCAAGATGTACAAATTATTTTTTTAAGAAATACAGTGAAGATCAGCTACAGTTGTATGGATTTATCCAAAAACATGACAACAAAATAATAAATAAGAGGGTAAATAAGGGAAAATGTCTCCATAAATGAAGGTGCAAAAAATGAATGTTTTTCAACTAGAAAATTACTGAAGTAAAGATGCGCTATATCAAGTAGTTGTGAAAAAGGGACAAAGATAAAACAATTTATATTCAAGCAAAACAAAGAGCTTGGAAACAAAGGTTTCACAAATCATCCTTTCAAAATTAATGTTATTTAAGTAGCACAATGCTGTCTAAATATATATGGGAATTAAAAGACAAGACAAGCAAAGGGCATCAAATGGAAATATATAAAAAGAGCAGAAAATATTCTAATATAAGGTCACAATCATATAGACTGTATTTAGAGAAGAAATTGTGTATAATAGGATTCCATGAATAAAAAAAGATGCTATATAAACATTCAGAGTTGGAATCCAAATGCAGACATGAGACCAAGTTTACTTTTCAAATTTACAGCCAAACTAATTTAGATCAGGTGATTAATATCTTAAATATTTTAAAACAAAAAAGGGGAAAAAATGAGTTTATTTAATTACTAGTATAGATTACAACATATTTTAACAGGAGAGAATCATTTAAAACATATGTGCTGTATGACTTTATGTCATGTAACAAACAGTAAAATATTTAAATGGAAAAATAATTACTTTTTAATTTATATCATTTTTGCTGCTCACTAGTGGATTAACATTGATAAAAGTCAAGTAGGAAGAAAAACTGATTTTATGAATGATATTCATTGAGATGAAAATATAGATATAGAGAAAGAGTGAGAGAAAGCAATATAACAACAAAAAGTTTCATAGGTTGTTCAAACAATGGAAAACTTAATGGAATAAGTGTCTTGAATGTCAAAGGGACCATTCAAAAGAAAATTATTTGAGATGATATATAGAATTGCCTCAAGAGAAATGTTTCTAAGTTTTCATTTTATCTGTATTAACTTTACCTGAGGATTATAGAAGTTCTGAATTTCATGAGAAATTTTTTTTTGACAGTCTCTTTAGTACCAAAAAGACAACAAAAAATACAATTACACAGTTCACACCATATCAAAAGAAGAGATTCAGGAATGTTTTGATCAGCTGAAAACTAGCTGGAATAAATGAGTGGAATTCTATGTGGATTATTTTGACAAAAATTAATTTTTCATTAATTATTCCTTTCCGTCTTGGTAAATACAGCTTCAGATTTGGTATTTTTTGAGCACACCATGTTACTATGTTTAAAGATTGCTGCATTTACAGAGAGTGTTTAAATTGAAAATTCATCTCAATCAAAAGATATTAAAGGATGTGGAAGACATTAAAAGAAATGCAACAATGCAGTCTGATACCATATTAAAAGTGAAGTTTCAGAGGGACTTCAGACCTATGGAAAAGGGTGTCCTCGTGGTGTAATGGTTAAAGCGATGAACTGCGGAATCGTAGTACGCGAGTTCGTACTCCAGTCACGCTATTACGTTCACTTTTGGGCAAATACCCTTGGGAAAGGTATGAACCCCCTTATTCTCCCTCCAGCTATGGGTAAATAGTAGGACGGACTAGGTTCTTCAGCCTTGGTGAGGCAACTAGTCTAGGAGAAGGAAAACTCTGAATTCAAAACCTGTTAAACTCCGCTTAAAAATTGACCTTGCGTCATATCCTGCCCGAGCGGAGGGGTTGGTAAATAGTACCTATGGAAAAGTGTGCTGTATATCAAGGGGATTATTTTGAAGAAAATTGATCATTTATTCAATGTTCATTTGTGTCTTGGTAAATACACCTTCAGTCTCATTCCCCTGTGAACACACCTTGTATTTTGAATAAAATAAACCTTTCATTCATTAATCATTTCTGTTTAGGTAAATACAGCTTCAGCCTTGATACTTTTTGAAAACACTTCATAAAAAGAATTTTAATAATGTAAAGATAAATAGTGCTCAGTAAAGATAAGAATTAAACCATAAATCTCATAATGAACAATTGCATTCTATAACCCTTATGCTATTCCCCAGACAACCCAAATTGGTAACATGAATATTTCCGGTCACTTATTCCAATTCCAAAGACAGAAAAATATTCAGAGTTGCCACTTCACGGAAATTGCAGTTAAGAGAAATATGAATCCCAAATGACTGGCTTATTTTCTGTTCTAGTGGCTGGCGATTTGTTAGCTTTTTTTAGCTGGAGAAAAAAAAACATCCCTTATTAAGAGAGTTAAGTGAGCACAGGCAGGAGACGGACCACCATTTAGATAGGACAACTGAGAGGACAGCATTCACACAGGAATTAAAAAAGAAATGTACAAAGACAGACTAGACAGTTGTAACTAATAATAAATATTCAATCTCTTTCATATCTGAAAAATTGCTGATCCAAAAGCCCACATTTTTTGATATCTGAATATCATTTTAAATCCTTTGAAGGAGGTGAGGAGGTGAAATGGTTATTATTTTAAGCGGATAGAGCGACTCGAGTTCAAATTCTGGATAAAGCTGTATGTGTTTCACTTCATGATAATATCCTTAAGAAAGGCATGAATCCATCTGTTCTCAACCCTCACCACAGTTATGGGTGGTGAGTTGGTTTTTAAGACATATCAATCCTAGTAGGTTATTCAATGTCAAATCGCGTACATAAATATATATGATTTGTAAATGAAAAGTATGTAGGCAACATTTAACATAAGCCAGAGCTCATTTGTTTGGACTCAGTTAAATGGTTTCAAGTATTACTATCAAACACTAATAGTTTTATTTGCACACAGTCAAATGGTTTCAAGTATTGCTATGTAGCACAAAAAATTCCATTTAATATCAGTCATTTATCTGCATACAGTTAAATGGTTAAACAGCTCTACTTGACCAATAGATGGGGGACCTAACCATATTTACCAACCCCTCCGCTTGGGCAGGATATGACACAAGGTCAATTTTTAAGCGGAGTTTAACAGGTTTGAATTCAGAGTTTTCTTTCTCCTAGAATAGTTGCCTCACCAAGGCTGAAGAACCTAGTCCGACCTACTATTTATCCATAGCTGGAGGGAGAATAATTGGATTCATACCTTTCCCAAGGGTATTAGTGCTATGTGAAATGCAATCAGTCACATCCAGGATTTGAACTCGTGTCGCTGTGTTCATTTCCTATGACGACAACCATTACACCACAGACACCTAACAGATACTACCACCCCAGGTCAGAGTGCACCAGGAAGTAAATGCAATGAAGGAGTACTCCACATTTTCCAAAACTCAAGGACTGAAGCCTCACTATCACATGGGTTAGTGTCATATCCAAGACACTGGCTGAGGGGGTTTACCAATCTGCAAATTTGTTTGTTTGTTTAGTCGGGTTTTATGGCATATCAACCGTTGTAGGTTATCTAATTCCAAATTCATTTTTAAACAAATAATCAATTCTATTTCAAACAATTCAGTTTAGCATGAGTACAGAGTTTAATAGTCAAAAATATTTCTATTTCAAGCTATTCAGTTAATTCAAACAAGTTAGTTTAGTGTAAGTATAGTTTTTGTTAATACACTGTTAAATGTCAAAACAGTTCTATTTCAAACAATTCAGTTTAGCATAAGTTTGCAGTTTACTTCTATTTGACACATAGATAGGATCCTATCAGGTGCTACCACTCTGGACAGAGCAGACCTGAAAGCGATGACAATGAAGGGGTACTTTGCGTTTCTGAAAGCTCCAGCATTACTGGAACATCAACTCAGGACACTCGTGAGGGGGTTTTACTCCTCTGCAGAGGTGCAGTCAGAGTGTTCTACAGCCCCAGCTGACTGGGCAACTCTCTGCAGAGATGCAGTTGGTGTATTCAAGAGCCCCAGCCAACTGGGCTGACCAGTTATAGGTCAATAGTAAAGAAGACTGGGTTCTTTAGCCTAGATTACACAGCCAGTCTAGGAGAAAGAAAACACTGAATCCAAACCAGCAGTACTTGGCTAAAAAATTGATCTTGTGCCACATCTTGCCCATCGCTAAGAGATAGTTTCTAAACTTGTTCGTTTTTAGATTAGAAGACTGTTAAGATGAAATGGAATTTCGGTAGCATACATCTGGTCGTAGTAACAGAGAGGGTAGGTGAGGAGGGAGCCATATACATCTCATAACAGTTGTTAAGAGAGTAAGAGCTGTAAGACAGACAACCTTCCAAAGTTTAGAGGAAAAAAAGATTAATTTTAATAGCATATCAACCCATCTAGGGTTATTTTATGCCTAGAGGTTAGAGAATTGCATTCATTAGATGTTTATATTCACATTTTTGTGTAGTTGTTTAAGAGGTTTTTGCCCATAGTTATATGATATCATTTATTCCATAAATACAAATTTGCACATTGTTGCATGTTTTCAAGTATTTCTATCTAATACTAATAATTCAAACACAAGTATGATTTTAATTAGTTATTTTTACTTAATAATAATTTATTTGCACATAGTTATATGGTTTCAACACTAAATATGTGTAATAAGCTGGGAAATAGGATATATATGACCATCCACGTTCAATCTGCAATCAAATGCATGTCCAAATCAGTAAGATCCTATTATCAATTAGATTTTACACAGTGAGCAACAATCCACTGCTCTTAAGCTACATTATGTTCATCCTTGTAAAATGGCAGCTGACAAAGCACAGAGGAATAGATGCTTGCATGAGGGTAGTGCATGATGAAATAGTTTCAACTATGGAATACTGTTGTCAGTAAGGTTGGTTGGATGTGTTCTATGGCATATCAACCCATGTAGGTTATTTAATCCCAAATCCTGTTTTTCACTCATTGGTCTAGCACATATAGTGTTAACTAAAGGCATGGGAGGCCAGAGTTCAATCCCAGGTCAGGTTATACCAAAGATACAAAAAATGGTACTGGATACCTCTTTGCTTAACCCTCAACATTATAATGTATGTATCAAGGGTAAAGTGGAGCAATCCAGGGAAAGAAGTAGCACCCTTCCCTACACCTTAGTGTAGTAGCTATTGAAAAGGGAGCCTTTGGGTTGTCCTCAACTATGGTCGCCAACTTTATCTATGATCTGTAAATGAATAGTTCATAGGTAACATTTTTAAATGAGCCAGATCTAATTTCTTTACACAGTAAAATGGTTTTAAGTATTGTTCACACTAATAGTTTTATTTACACACAGTTAAATGGTTTCAAGCTTTGCTATCTAATACTAATAATTCAGTTCTATATTAATCATTGGTTTGCACACAGTTAAATGGTTTCAAGAATAGCAAATAATTAAACAAACGCCAATAGCCTGGGAGACCAGGGTTCAATCCCAGGTCGAGTCATACCAAAGACTCAAAAATGATACTTGATGCCTCCTTGCTTAACACTCAGTATGATAAGGTACGGATCAAGGGTAGTGGAGCAATCCAGGGAAAGAGTAGTGGCCTTCCCTACACCTCGGTGTAGTAGCTATGGTTGACATCTTTACTTACTTATTTGACCCATAGATGAGAACCTATCCGATACTACCACAGTGAGTCAGAGTGGACTGCGAGTAATGACAAAGTTTTAAGACTGGCACCTCACCATCAGATGGTTTAGTGTTATATCCAAAACACTCATTGAGGGGGCCTTAACCTGCTATAGAGAGGCAGTTGGTGTATTCTACAGCTGCAACCAATTGGGTGGGCTTGTCAATAAGAAGATGAGTGTTGATGTGTGACTATTATGTGCATGTTAATTCTGTTCCCTTATCTTTTACAGTTCTATATTTTATTAAATGTCCTGAATACATGCACATTTCCAGGCGTAATCTACATGCATTTGCTGCATTTGCCTTGTTGTAAGGCATAGGTGTATGCACATGTCAAGGCATGTAGTACACGTAGATGAGTAATTGTGTGGCATGGCGTGTGTAACCTTTTAGATGCGTGCTGTGTCTGCAGAGCAGGGGATTTAGTATCCAAGTGCAGAACATGTGCTTCCGTATGTGCTCCTTTGCGTGAGTCAAAACATTAAACAGTTTGCTCAGCTGACTACAATAAGCAATAGCTATAATTAGTCGCTGTCCACCTGCATGTTCCTCTGTGTGCATGCACGCTTTTTGAGTGGGTTTTATCAGTCAGGGGTGGGGTGGTGGTGGATGTCACTGAAAAATCAGGAGTTGGCGAGGAAAGTCAAGTTACCTATCATGACACGTGATCACCATCTGTTTATTTGATGAATGGAAGAAAACAAAGGAGGAAAAAAAATAAACAAACAAAAAAAGACAACATGAAAATACTTTTTATGGCAACAAGCTGAAACATGTGGCCCATATCAGACATGATGGGTGGGTAAAGAAAACTAGATGCAAGTTAAATGCTGTCAGTTGGTCCCTAAGTGATGGGGTAAGGGAAGGCGATATAATCCAGATATCTACAATTTTGCCATATAGCCCAAGCAGGTAAATAATTATATTTGATATACTGATGGTGGGGTTAGCTGTAAAAGCTAAGATGCTTAGTTTGAAGTTAGACATTTTTATTTTATCCTTAATGCATGGTCAGAAGAAAATTCGACAAACTGGACTCCTGTGTTGCTGCTTGATGGGTTTATTTTTCTCATTGGAAATAATGGTTTAAGAAAAAAGATTTTAAAGAATGATTTTTGAAGTAGGCTTTTCCTATTTGTAGGGTTTATATTTACCTAACCCCTCCATTATATGCAGGATGTAATACAAGGTCACTTTTTAAGCAGAATCTACTAGATATTGAGAATATTTAAGAAAAGCATTAACACTAACTAAGCTGGATCTGATAGGAAATATTGTAGAGAAACAGGAAGTTACAAAAGTGTAAAATGGCCAGAATTTCCCTTTAGCTTCTAAAGGTTGACTTCTGGATAAAAGCAGCATTTGTATGGTGGCTTCGTTGAATGCTATATCCTGAAATGAGTGCCTGGCAGGTAGCAGGAAGTAGATGAGAGACATGGAAGAGAAAAAATGTCAGGAAATGCAAAAGCAGTTGCCTGAAGATTGAGAAGAAAGAAAAACAAATTTTCACAGACTGAATTCAACACATCTACCCAAATCACTCTATACAAATGGGAAAGATATGGGGCGGAATCCAATGACAAGCCTTGGATTTTTACCACTGGCCCAAAAGAAAAACTAATAGGCTTCCTCGCACTGGCAACAGATGACAATTGTCATTGGGATTTTTTTCTTTCTTTTTTTTGGTGACAATACTTTTAATCCATGTTGACCACAACCATTCATTTTAGGTTACAATTCCCAACAGCTTTTTAAAATATGAAAAGAAACAGAGAAGGAGATGGTGAGAAAGGGAAAATCAAAACAAATATAGAGCACAATATAGTTAGGTTATCTGGTTAAATGGCATATCAACACTTGTGGGTTATTTAATGCCAAATCCTGATATATATATATATATATATATATAGGTCTAATGAGTAGAGTGTTAACCAATGGTCTGGGAGACTGGGGTTCCATCCCAGGTCGAGTCATACCAAAGACCTAAAAAATTTTACTTGATGCTGCCTTGCTTAACACTCAGTATTATAAAGTAAGGACCAAGGGTAAAGTGGAGCAATCCTTGGAATGGAGTAGCGCCCTTCCCTACACCTCGGTGTGGTAGCTATTGAAAAGGAAGCCTTTGGGTCACCCTCGACTGAGATTACCAACTTTACTTTTATTTTATATATATAAGTAAGCAAATAGTAACTTTATTCTTAAATGAGCTAAAGCTCATTTGTTTGCACACAGTTAAATGGGTTGAAGTATTGGTATTTAATACTAATGATTCTATTAAATATTAATCATTTGTTTGCACACAGTTAAAATAGTTTCAGATAGCAC